>RJWH01000240.1:739216-879919 GCA_004363575.1 Solenodon paradoxus
CCCCCCCCCCCACCAAGAGCAACAAGAAATTCACCTATTATCCATGGGCAGAGGCTGCAGAGATGAAGTGGCTTTCATGATGACAAAGAGGAGGTGAAAATGTCCCAGTATGCAGCTAAACTGCAGAAAGATAGGACAAGGTTAAAGGCCCAGTACAGAGGCAGTGAGAACACCCAGTGGAACAGGAATGTGGAGCAGGGGAAATCATCTTGGAGGGGGAGTCAAAGAGACAAAACAAAACAGCGGAAAACCCCTAGTCTCTGACAGCAGAATTGAAGTTACTAGAGGAGAAATGAGTTGGAGTTGGAAGCAAAGAGCAGTGGGGGTTCAATAGAGAGTAAGGGAGGATTATTATAATTTTATTGGTGGGTATGGTACGTTATCATATATTTGATTAAAAGTGAACCTGCACATCAAAAACTTACATTGTGTTATAAACCAATGTTAACTCAAAAACCAAAGGATTAATAAAATAATAAAAACCTTGAAATTTATTAATTACCAATACAGTCAAGTTTTAAAAGATAAAATATTAAAATAACAATTTTATTATAACAAATTTGAACATTGATAAAATAGCACATTCCATAATACTATATATACATAACCTTTAAGAAGTGACTTGAGATGAGTCTCTAGAATACTAACACAATTAAAAATTGAATCAGTAGTTTAAAATGTTTACAAAAATATTAGGTTCAACTTTCACAGAACAAATCATTCTAACATTATGCAAAATTTACAAGGGAAAAGAAAGATTGAGGGAGGAGGAGAGGGAGGTAGGGAGGAATGAAGGAAGAAAAATCATCCCCAATTCATTCAATCATACCAGTAAAATACTGATATGAAAATCAAAACCAGGCAAGAGAAATTCACAAGAATGAATTACAGGGTAATATTCCTAAAGAGAAACAGAAACATTGAAAACAGACTAAAATCAAGTCAGGAATATATAGAGAGTGCAAACAAAATATATCTGTTGACTAGGAGTCTCACAAAAAGAATAGGAATACATAGTAAGTGAAAATAATACGAGAAAAGAAGAAAATTTCCAAAAGCTTGAAAAGTTAATTTTCAGATTGAAATGGCTTATCAAGTGCTAATCAGGATGAATGAAAAAAGAGGTATGTCCAGACACATTACTAGATATAATACTAACATTTCAGATAAAAAGATCTATCAGAGATAGAAAAAGGTGGCTACCTATAAATGAATGAAAATCAGAAATCCAACAACGCAAGATGAAATTGGAGAACTGCTTTAAAATTTTGAGTGAAAATGATTTTGAATCTAGAATTCTATACCCAGCCAAAGTATCAGTAAGACTAAGGAAAATAAAGTAAAACCTTTTTCAAGGAGTCAGAAACTCAGATACTTTATCTACTACATACATTTACTTAAGTACTGCCTTGAGGGATAAATCACCCAAACTAAAAGTGAGTCCAAGAATCAAGAGCAAATTTAGGGGTACAATGAAACTGAAGTCCACAGCAATAGCTGTATATTAAGCCTATGGAGCATCTAGTCTCTAGGCAAAAATTAAGAGTATTCTGGGAAGGATAAGATTCAAAGATGAAAATATGCTAGTGATACATGAGAAGATGGAGAAACTTAATGATAGGGTAATAGTATGTGCTATAAGAGAGGGAAAAGGCAATCAGAAACCTCTGATAAAACAAAAAGCTATAAAAAAATAAGCCATGACCCAATTATAAAGCAAATAAAAATGAGTCATTATTTCAAACTCATGGAATATAGAAAAAGAGAATACACTTGATCTTTATATTCTCATTGAAGTAGCAAAAGATTAAGTGACATAGTATTTCAACTCATCCCCTAATAGGCTTGTCATACTACCTGTTCTACAGTGAGAACTACGTACAAAATATAAAAAGTAACATCATTTATTAGAGCTCAGTTTTTTTAGAATCAATGTTTACATAAAGCAGAAAAGATTAAACAGAAAGTTCCATGAAATACTATGTTCAGCACTGTGTCCACAGCATCTATGTGGCATTTCAAAAGAAATCAGTAAAAATATATGGAATGATTTAATATGGCTATAAAAAAAAAGTAAGGAAAAGTTTAGAAATCTTCACAATATGAGAGTTATGGCACAGTTGATAGAGTCTGGGGAGTAAAAATAAATAAAAAGGGAATTCAAGCATTGATTTTTCTCGTTATAGACAGGAAAAGTGAAGTAAGGATTTGTAAACTTTGTTGAAAGAAATATGTATTAAGAAGTAAAAAGATAAATTCACTAAAGAAAGAAATCAACAAATTATCAAAAAGGAGTCGGGGAGATATGAAATGGTGTGAGTCAATTCCTCTCCTCTTCTAGCAGGAAATCCACAAATACTCTCTAAATCTGACAGACTTAGACAAAGAATGGGATATCATCTTTAGTTATGAAAGTAACTTCCGAATAATAAAACAACTAAAAGTAGAAATAGTTAAAAATGACGGTCTCTCAGGAACTAGTATCAGAGTAGATGTGGGAAGAGTAGCACCTTCCTTCAATTCTATGTTCTCTTTGCATGAAATATTTTACTACCTTCATAAGAAAAAAGTAAAGAAAAATTTTTTAGCTAGAGAAATATCTAAATATGTCACTAGGTGGCAGACTCAGCAGAAATCTAGACAATTATATGTGACTACCAGTGTGTCAAGACCAGCACTTCTCAAACTTAGTGAGTTCTGATGGGGTAAATATGGTGCGGTGACTGAAACACTGCATTATTTACAAGGTCCTAGTAAATTCCAATGCTGCTGGATCAACGGCCACCTTAAACATACTACTGAAATCAATCTGTAGGTTCAAGAAATTTTATAATTTGAAATTCAACATGAAATTAAGATATAACCACTCATATTCTATTAAAAGTTCATTTCCATTTAAAATGCATGAAGACATATAGCTTAAGGTGGTAAAAACATTAAAATCACTTAAAAAAAACTGTGTCTGTATCCAAGTAAAAACTCATCTATAAATTCACGTAAATTTGTGACAAGCCAGTAAACCTCAATGAACAAATACAATAGTGGTACATAATATTAAACTTAGAAAAACATTTAAAAAATCCCATTGAACTGCTTTATAACCACAAATTATAAGCAAGCAATTATTTATGGATGTTATCACAATTAACAGAATTACTCAAATGTCAAGTAATTCTTTAAGTCTTTCATATGACAATATCACAAATGGTTGATAAAAATCCAAATTTAAAATCAAATTGGTTGACAATGATTTTGCAGTTAAACCCACAGAAACAGGATAAAAGATAAACATTTAAGTTCAGCAGCAATTAAAATTTCTTAGTCAGCGCCTATAATCAACACTGATCTTGCCATTAATTTAATTAAAACCTTAAGTCCTCATTTAACACCATTACTAGCTTCTCAAAAACTGATTTTAAGCTAAACAAAATATAATCAAACCAATTTTTATCATAAACTAACTGTATAAATACAAGTTTAGTTCTTAAAGCATATTTTTGATGACAAAAATATCATCGAACTTTTAAATAAGGGCCCCAAACATTTCTAATGTTCAACAATAATTTATATTTATTCATTCATTTTCAACCTGCTCGTTTCTTTGTAGGGTCGACTCTGTAGTTCGAGGTACAAGGTGGGAAACAATCCTGGACAGGATGCTACTCCAGAGCAGAGTGAACTCACACACAAACCTACACACACTCAGAGTGAGTTAACATGCAAATCTTTGGGATATGGGAAGAAACGGAGACACATGGAAAAAATTCACACCAACAATGGAGAGCATGCAAACTCCACACTGACAGGGTCTCCTGTTGAAACATTTTTCTCCCTCAAAATACCATAATTAAACAACATTGAACAAAACGAGGACCTAAAATTGTCAGTTCAGATTTCAGCTGTATATATTATATACAAGATTGTGCCATCTTCATTATTCAGATTAATAAGGGATTAAAGAACAGAAATTACGAGGGAAATTGAGAACTTCTAATTCCCAAGTCAGTGTTTGTAAGGTCTAGACAAGTACAGTTCAATGGAAATCTATGTTAATTCTATTGTAATTGAAAATGTTCTAATAGCCACATTGAAAGACTAGCTACCTCCTTCCTACTCATAGCAGCAAGTGGCTAATGGCTACCATATTAAACAACACAGATCTAGAGCAATGTTTTCAAAATAGTTTTGATTGGACATCCCATCGTAAAAAGATTTGCATGCATTTCAAGTTTATAAAAGTATAATTTATATATAAATTATATTCATACACAATTTTCATTAGATAATGCTTAAAGACAACATATATGTAAGGTGAAATAGTTTACTGTTTACAAAACTATATATAAATTTTTATAACAGCTTTCTTAGTCAAAATTTTTTGGCTCATCTTCGACTGGGATTTCTTTTTGAAGGTTTTAAGAGAAAAACCTCATGATGTGGTTACAAATAACAGTCTTATTAAAAGTATAAAACTCACCTCTGTTACTTTCTTGCTTGTATCGTTAGTATTAGCTACATTATGTGGTATATTTTCAGGAATATTAAAGTTACCTATTTTGTGAGATTGGTGTAATTGGAACTATATAATACAATACATAAATCCACTTAACCCTGGAACTTATAAACTATAAGCAAATGAACAAGTGGGGACATTTTTCTCAAATCCTTGATATCATAGGACCCTTCTTCCCTTAGTATATCCTCAACACATTATAAATGTGTATCAGTGTCCATCTCCATAAAGCATTAGTAAAGCTTATATTCCAAAGTTTTAGATAAAACAAATATAAATGTCAGTTTTAACGTCATATTACCAATCTAAAACATTTCCATATTAGGTAGAGTAGGTAGGCTAAGATACTATAACATCTCCAGAAAATTTCAGTGGTTTGAAAAACAAGAACTTTCTTTTTCATATAAATTAGGATGGTAGTGGTTTTAACTCCATGTGGTTGTTCAGACTGACAAAGCTCTACTATTTTCAACATTTGACTTCCAAGCTTATCACAGTCATCTCAATCCTAGTTACACAGAGTAAGAAAGAACATGGAAGAAGAATATACACAGAAATTTGCATGGGCCAGGACAGGAAGTAGCCAATATATAAGCTTATATTCCTTTGACTGGCAAGTCTGCACATGACCACACCAAACTGTACGGAAGGTTAGAAAGGGAGCAGAGGAGAATGGATTTTGGTGGTGGATAGGTAACAGTCTTTGTCACAGTAATCTTAAAACGCTGTACTCGGGTACATGCAACTCACTTAGTGAATCACTATAATCATAAACAAAATGCATGTGAGAATTATAAATCAAATATGAATCAAATATAACATTCATGGGCATGTGAAATTTGCCAAAATTCATATTCTTAAATTCTATCATTGTAGATTCTGATTTCAAAGGCTTTGGAGAAGGGCCAGATTAAAATACAGTATAAACAAGCATAAGTATAAATAAACAGTATAAATAAGGAGATTCCGATATAGGTAGTTCAACATCACACCTGGAAAAACACTGCTTAGACCTCTGATTTTTAATTTGTGATTCATAAACACCTACAAGTTTGCAAAGGCAGAGTACTGCCTTAATGTCTCCTCTAATCAGATTTGCTTCTAGTTTGAAAGAAAATAATGATAGGTTTTACAAAAAAAATCTACAATAGAACAATGCTTCTTTTAGGACTCGTTAGAAGATCATAATCCTAACGTGAGTGATACATACTTTTTCAAAACTATTTACTATTTTGCTTTTTATTTTTATTTCACAACTCCTGGAAAAAATAATACTATAAATACAATTCTGACACTGATACCAAAGTAACACATAATTAAATCGGACCCAAATTCAACAAATTAGAAAACCTTGCAAATGATATCCAAGCAGTACAAAAATGATTTTCACACCATTGTTCCAGTTTGTCTGGTGTGCTGGAATCTAAGAAAAATCTACCAACGACAATTAGGAATAACAGCAACATGTGGAAATATGTAAAAATGATCAAAATGATGAAGGTTTAGAACAAGTTCAGTCCAGTCTCAGACTGATTGGTTTCAAGATTTAATCATCAGATATTCTACAGGAATGGAATACAAGAACAGTGATATTTAGAATTTTATTGAGCCTTCATAAGTTTTCATTTATTTTGTTCCTTCTTCCTCTCTGCACCCCCTGCCAAGAAAGCACCTGTTGACATTTTTATGTCAATTTTACCAGTTAAAAGAAAAAGCACTGAGATCACTCTTCCCACTCCTCCAAATTAATGTATTTTCCTTCCTTTTTAACCGTGAAGACCATGGCTACATTTCGAACTAGTCCTTTCTATATTTCCAGACTCAGAAAACAGCACTACAGTTGTCTGATTTTAGTATCAGAGTACTGATATGTGCAGAGCTAAAATCAGAAACTCAATCAAGTAATGCCTTCCCAAAGAATTCATAATCTTTATAAAGATGATTGGATTTATTTGGGTTATTTTGTTCAGGTTTTATGAAGAAAAACAGGTATCAGGAGCAATTTGGTTTAACTCTCCATTTTAAGATTAAAAAACCCCACAAATAAATGTCTCGTCCAAAGTCCTCCAAGCGAACATTGCACCAAGCATAGAAATTGTATCACTTCATTCCCATTCCAATAGTCTACTTCAAAGTTATGCTTTTGTCTTCTCAGGAGAATCACTGGATGAAATGCATAAGACATCAAATTTGAGAAATAATACTGGGCACTTTTTTGTTTTTACAGGAAATGTACAGGCAGGAATGAAGACGAGTAGGCAGGCAGGCAGGAGGAGAGAGGAGGAAGAAGCAAGTTCAGATGTTCACATGGTGCCTACCTCCCCTCCCCACCACCGGCCAGGACTAGGGACCAGGAGTACGTGGCTCCTGCCCTTCCGAGGGCATTGAGCTACTGCTGCTCTAGTAGGGTGTACCTGGGCACATGTTTGATCTTGCCATAAATTATTTATAAAAGAATGAATAAAAGTGATTGGCTTATATGTTAGTTTTTACTAATATTGTAGGAATTAATCATTAAAAGTTATTATTCCAAAGAGACTATTAATCACTGAATAGAAAGGCATCTGAACTGTAGAGACATAAGCTAAGGGAGGAAAAAGCGGTGAAAAATACAGGACTGTATTGTAACAGAAAGCATCATGTTTACTTAACACTCAAAACTTTTACTAATAATACAGCAATGAAGAATTTTTAAAGAGTAATTAAAATAATTGATTGTTTCATTGACCATGAAAACTACTTCAACATGGGTGTGTTGGTTAATCAATAAAATGATTTACAATGGAGAATCAAAAAAACCAAAGCAAATCCCTTAACAGATTCGATTCTACTTCAGAATAGAAAGATAGAATATATTCATCATTCTTTTGCTGTGGATATAAGGCTTTTCTCTGAGCACAGGTCTTCTGAATTAGAGCTATCAAGTTTCTTTCACTAGATACACTAATAATTATCTCTAAACTTTTTTTTTAAACCTGTTACTAGATTTGTATTACTTTATCCTGTAATAAAATCGTACCTAATTTAAAAAGATTGGCAACATCATTTTATAATATTTCATAAGTTCAATACAAATCAATTTTCAGTCTCTCACTTCAATAGTTTCTAGTATTTAATCAATTAATTAAAAAACTCTTTTGGTAAAAACTAGTTTGGGACAACTGCAACAGAAACTTGGAAGCAAAACTGTCAATTTCTGGGAATAGAGGTGTGCAGCTATGCTAGAGAGTAGCCTATCACTCTAAAAGCAGAGGTTCAGTATACTATAATGAATATCTGTCAGTGCGTTTTACAGAAGCAATTGAGAAAAATTTATATAGTAATTGGCTAAAGAAAAGTCAATTAAATGTGCATATTCTATACCTTGTATTCCTTATATTTTAGAATTTATTTTATTTAATTCATTTATTATCATGGCTTTCTACCTTATCACACAAGTTCTTTAAGAATGTTGTCTGCTTCTAGGAATTTGTCTACTTCTTCTCAGTTGTCCAGTTTGTGGCCATAAAAATGTTTGTTATTCTTTCCTATGGTTATTTGTGTTTCTGTTGTAGCTTCTTTCATTTCTAATTTTGTTTTTCTTTTTCTTTTGTGAGTCTGACTTAAGACTTGTGTATTTTGTCTATATTTTCAAAGAAAAACATTTTGATAGTGAGCTCAGTTCATTTTTACTTATTGCACTTGGTTTCACTGATCATTTGAATAATCTTTCATTTCTTTTATTTATCTCTGTTTTTTACTTCCTTTTTAATTGACTTCTGGTTTTGATTTTTCTTCTTTTCACTAGTTCCTTGAGGCATAAGTTTTATTCATTTATTTTAAAAAATTTTGGCTCATCTTCCCTGGGGTATGTCTGTTTTCCTGTAATATTCCTCTTAATACTGCCTTTGGTGCACCACTGGGTTCTGAGAAACTCTGCTTACATTTGCATTTTCTAGGTATTTTTTCATTAATTTCACCTTTGATTTCTTCATTGACCCAAAGATATGGTTTCCGACTTTTTGTACTTTTGGTTGATTTCTAGCTTTATACTATTTGATCTAAGAAGATACTTGATATGGTTTCAATCTTTTAAAATTTTACTGAGATTTGTTTTGTGACCTAACATATGATCTATCCTTGAGAATGTTCTGTAATATTTGAAAAGAATGTGTATTCTGTTGTTTTTAGGTGGAATGCTCTGTAAATATATATTAAGTAAATGCCATCCAATCTTTCATTTAATGCTATTTTTCCTTGTTAATTTTCTATTTGGATGATCACTTAATTGCTACAAGTGAATGTTAGGGTTTCCCAATGATTATTATGCTGCTATCAATGTCTCCCTTTAGATTTGATTAATATTTGTTTTATGTATTTTAGTACTCATATTTTCAGTGACTGTAATAATGTTATGTCTTACTGTTGTATCAATCTTTTTATTATTATATAAACTTCATCTTTGTCCTTTGCTGACATTTTTTGACTAGAAGTCTGTTTTGTATTATATATGTGTATATATGTGTGTGTATGTGTGTGTATATTCTGCCTTTTAAAATTTTCCATTGGCTTCAAGTACCATTTTCTATTCCTTCACTTTAAACTGTTGTCCATCATAGGTTAAGTGAGCTTTAGGAAGCATACAGCTGAGTTTTGTTTTTTATTCATTCAAGTACTCTATCTCTTAATTAGTGAATTCTGTTCATTTATATTTAGTGTGATTATTAATATATATGGACTTGCTACTGCCATTTTTACCTTTGTTTTCTGAATTTATCTTTTTTTGTGAACTTTCTTCTTTTCAATTTAGACAGCAGAGCTCCTTTTAACATTTCTTATAAAAGAGGTCTGGTGTTGACAAACTGCTTCAATTTTTGCTTATCTAGGAAGACATTATTTCCTCATATCTGAAAAAGAGTACTGCAGGATACAGATTTCTTGACTGGCAATTTATATTTTAATTTTTTCCAATTTTTATCATTAAAATAAACCCATATGTGTAGGTTCCCCATTCCTCATATATATGTCAACACACTCTGCCCTCCACCAAACCACCAGGTGTCCTTCACCACTGTCCAGTGGGCTCTGCTACTATTTGTTCCCAGCCCTACCCCATCTCATTTCCTATTGGTAACCTCAGTTTTGTTGCAAATGTCCAAGGGTTGGTTTTGTTATATCTGTATCTTTGTTTTGTCTATTCGATTCCACCTATGAGTGAGGTCATCTGGTATTTATCTTTCTTCTTTTGATTTATTTCATTAGCATAATACCCTCTAGATACCTCATCTTTTCTAAGGGCTGTGTAGTACTCCATTATAAATCTGTACACATCTTCTTTATTAATTCATCTAACATTAGGCACTTAGGTAGTTTCCAGTTCTTAGCTATTGTGAATAGGGCTGCAAAAGCATGAGGTTGCATAAATCTCTGGAATGAGTGTTTTTGTATCTTTTGGGTAAATACCCAGAAGTGGGATGACTGGATCATACATGACTTCCATCTTCAACTTTTTAAGGAATCTCCAAACTTTTCCATAGGGGTTGCATGAATTTGCACTTTCACTAACAGTGTAAAAGTGTTTCCTTTTCTCCACATTCTTGCCAACACTTGTTTCCAGACTTTTGGGTAATAGCCAGTTTCTCAGGTGTAAGGTGATTACCTCATTGCTGTTTTCATTTGCATTTCCCTGATAGGCAGGAAGTAGGAACATCTTTTCATGTGCCTGTTGGCCTTCTATATATCCTCTATGGAAAAATGTCTCCAATTCCTCCTCCCATGGTTTGATTGCATTGCCTGTTTTCTGCTATTGAGTTTTAAGAGATTTTTGTATATTTTAGATTAAACCTTTGTCAGAAATATGAAAAAAAAAAAACAACAACCCATCTTCTCCCAGTTAGGAGATTGTCTTTTGGCTTTGGTCACGTTTTCTTCTGGTGTGAAGAAACTTTTCAGTTTGATATAGTCCCAGATGTATATTTTTGTTTTAGTTTCCCATGATGCTGGCATTGGATCCTCAAAGGGCTTCCTAAGACTGATATCATGAATGTCTTTTCTATGTTGTATTCCAACAATTTTATGACTTCTGGTCTAATGTTCAAGTCTCTAGTCCATTTTGAGGTAATTTTTGTTAGTGGAGTTAGAGAGTGATCTAGTTTCATTCTTTTGCATGTGGCTGTGCAGTTATCCCAACACCATACATTGAAAGGACTTTCCTTTCTCCACTGCATGCTTTTGACTTCTTTGTCATAGATTAACTGACTGTATGTGACTGGGTCAGTTTCTGGTGATTCAGTTCTATTCCACAGGTCTGTACCTCTGTTATTATTCCAGTACCATACTGTTTTGACTACTACCACTTTGTAGCATAGTTCAATGTCTGGGAGTATAATTCCTCCAGATTCATCCCTTTTTCTCAAAATTACTTTGGCTACTTGAAGTCTTTTGCTGTTCCCTACAAATTTTAAGATGTTTTGTTCTATTTCCTGGAAATAAGCCCAAGGGATATCAATAAGGATTGCATTAAGTCTGTATATTGCCTCAGGAAAAGTGACCACTTTGATGATGTTTATTCTTCTCAACCATGAGCAAGTGATCTCTTTCCATCTCTTATTCTTTCAAGAAAGACTTGTAGTTTTCTTTGTATAGGTCTTTCGCTTCCTTTGTTAAGCATATTCCAAGATATTTGATTCTTTTTACTTCTATTTTAAATGGTGTGATTTTCTTCATTTCATTTTCTTCTAGTGTGCTTTTTGCACATAAGATTGAGAGGGATTTTTGTGCATTGATTTAGGAATCTGTCACTTTACTCTATTTGTTAATTAGTTCTAGTAATTCTGTGACAGTGTTTAGGATTATCAATATATATGATCATGTTGTCTGCAAATAAGGCGTTTTATGTCCTCCTTTCCAATTTAGCATTCATCTTATCTCTTTTTCTTGTCTAATTGCTCTGGTTAAGACCTCCAGTATGATATTATTAGCACTGGTGAGAGTGGGTAGTATGGCTTTGTTCCTGACCTTAGAAAGAATTGAATTCTTTTAATTTTTTGCCATTGATTGTGATGTTGGCTGTGGGTTTGTTGTATATGGCCTTTATTAAGTTGAGGTATCATATCCTATTTTATGCAGGGTTTTTATCATAAATATTGAATTTTGTCAATGATTTCTCTGCACCTACTGATATGATTATGTGGTTTTTCTTCTTACTCTTGTTCATATGGTGTATTACACTAATGGATTTACATATGTTGAATCATCCTTGCATCCCTGGGATAAATCCCACTTGATCTGATGGATGATCTTTCTGATGCATTGTTGAATTCAGTTTGCTAATATTTTGTTGAGAATTTTTGCATCTATGTTCATTAGAGAGATTGGTCTACAATTTTCTTTCTTGGTAACAGCTCTATCAGCTTTTGGTATCAGTGTGATATTAGCCTCGTAGAAAGTATTTGGGAGTGTTCTCTGTTCTTCAATATTTTGGAAGCATTTGAGAAGAATAGGTATTAATTCTTCTCTGAAGGTAGAATTTATTAGAAAAGCCATCTAGTCCAGGGCTTTTATTTTTAGGGAGACTTTTGATTACCTCTTCAATTTCTCTGCTTGTGATTGTTTGAACAGAACAGGTTTTCTAATTCTTCCAGGTTCAGTCTTGGTAGACTGTATTTTCTAGAAGTCTGTCCATGTCCTCAAGCTTGTCTACTTTGATGGCATAGAACTGTTGATAGTAGTCTCTTAGGACGTTTCATATTTCTGTATTGTCTGTTGTAATTCTCCCCATTCATTTCTGATTCTCTGTGAGTCTTTCTCTTTCTTTCTCTGTGAATCTAGCCAATGGTTTGCCAATTTTGTTTAAGTTTTTAAAGAACCAACTTTTGGTTTCATTGACCTTCTGGATTATCTTTTTGTTTTCTACTTTATTTATGCTCAAATTTTGATTATTTCCTTTATTATACTGATTTTTGTCTTTAATTGTTCTTCTTTCTCTAGCTGTTTTATATGTAGGGTTAGATTGTTTATGTGTGATTTTTCTTATTTCTTGAGGTAAGCCTGAATTGCAATGAACTTCCCTCTTTGTGATGCTTTTACTGCATCACAGATTCTAGTAGATCATGCCTTCATTCTCATTTGTCTATAAGTATTTTTTAAGCTCCTCTATGGTTTCCTCTTTTGCAAAGAATCATTCAAAAGCATATTGTTTAGTCTTCAATTAATTTGGGGTCTTACAGCTTTCTTTTTGTGGTTGGTTTCTAGTTTTAAGTCATTGTGGTCAGATAAAATGCTTGGTATTTCAATCTTTGAAATGTGTTGAGAAATGTTTTGCATCCCAACATATGATCTAGCCTTGAAAATATTCCATGTGCACTTGAGAGGAAGGTGAAATCTATAGTCATTGGATGAACTGTTCAACTATGTTTATAGGACTTAACTGTTCCCAATGGTACCCTAAAGATGTTGTTTCCCAGCTAATTTTCTGCCTGGGTTCATCTGCCCATTGCTGTAAGCGGGGTGTTGAAGTTTACTGCTATGATTGTGTTTCTGTCAATACCTCTCATATAGGGTATTAATTTGCATTGAGTAAGCCTGGACCTTGGTTAGGACACTGGGATTTCTTGAGTTTTTTGGCATCACCTTCTGTTGCTGCTTGAAAGTTCGGTCTATTTCACTAGAGTTGTGTGGAGATGCAGCCCCTACCCCCAGCATCCCAGATCACAACTGCAATCATCACCTTGCTGTTGACACAAAATTGGCAATCAGGCTGCAGTTTTACCTTCACCCATAAGGTGGCCCTAGTGGGCAGCGTCGATGGCTTTTTCTTCTGGAAGACTCTTCTCCCTTTAAGCTTGAGGGTGGGTTTTCTGGTGGATGGGTCCTGGGGCTCTGGGGCAATATGATGGAAGTGGGTTTTGGGAGCGGGCAAGTCTCTTCACTGTCTTCTGGTTATGGTGGTGCTTAGTGTAATTTTCTCACTGGGCCTCCTGTTCAAACAACCAGGGCACCAGTGCTTCTTCCACCCTGTGCCTAGACTGTCTCCCCCAGTTCTGTGTCCAGGTTCCAAAAGATGGGCTCTCTGCTGTCTTTGTGATTCCTGGGAGGGCTGGTTCTTCCCACAGTTCCACCTCCTCCACTGCAGCTGAAATCCCAATTCAGAGTCTTGCATGTAACTCTGAACCTGGATGTTTTCACTTACACTTTATTAGCCACAATTGCTGCTATGTCTCTACAGCATCTGTGCCTACTTTTTCTTAGTGTTTGTTTCTGGACAATAGGTGAATTTCTAGTCTTGCTCCTACCAGGTCACCATTTTGGCCAGACTTGATTAGCAATTTTTATATCTAAGTATTTTGAATATGACATTATATTCTCTCCTGACCTATTAAGAAGTCTGATGACAGACTGAGGAGAGTACTTTTACATGTTACCTGTGCCTTTTGCCCCTCAGCCACCTTTAATATTCTTTCATTGTTTTGGTCTCTTGACTGTTTCACTGAGACCTATTGGTTTATATTTCTTTGCATTTAGACCAGGTGTTCTTTTAATTTTATGGACTTGTAATTCAGTTCCTTTCTTAGGTCTAGAAAGTTTCCAGCTATTATTTCTTTGACTAGGCTCTCTGTTTTTCTCTCATACTGTCTCTCTCTCATAATCCCTATGTTGTTGTTCCTAATGGAGTCAGTTTGCTCTCAGTGCTTTTTTTTCTTTATTTACACACACATACACACACACACACATACACACACAACTTATTTCTCTCTTTGTCCACCTGGATAATTTCTAAGTTTCTATCTTTGAGTCCCATGATTTATTGCTCCATTAGGTCTATTCTGCTACCGTAGTTTTCTATAGCAGTTTTTATCTTACTTACTGGGTTCTACATATCATAAATCTGTTAGTTTCTTATTTAAAGCTTCAATTTTCTACCTTCTGGTCATTATTTTTATTCCTGAGCTCAATGATTTTGCTATACATAGATTTCTTCCATCTCTTTGCATTTCTCTATGGTAGCTATCTTAAATTCTTTATCCATTAGAAAGATATAATCCAAATATTTGAGTTAGTTGTTGGAAAGTTGTCATTCTCTCCTTTGTGATGTAATATTAACTTTAAGGTCTCAGGTAGTTTGGTATTATATTTTTCTGTCTCATGTTTTAGAGTCTGGATCAGCAACTTAGAACTGAGATTATCTTTAATTTTTCCCACAAGTGAAGCCATGGTTTTGTTTATTCTGAGTGGACTAGGCACTGTCATGGATTTGCTGGGTAAGGGGACCTTTGTTTGTGTGAGTGGTACCTCTCTGGGATCCTAATTTGAAATACGGTAGTGCATTACTATTGGTTCACCTCATGGAACCAGTATAGACCCTCAAGAGTCGTGGCAGGGAAGTGCAGTCTACAACGCTTTCCCTGTTGTCAGCTTTGCTCACATGAAGCACCTCACAGTGCCTTTGCTTTGGGCTTCAACTTGAACTAAAACATGTATCGCCACACCACCTCTGCTCACTTCATCTGAGAGCCCATCTCAGATGATCTCTGTCATTTAGCAGACCACCTCCCAAGCTCAACCACTGTCATGGCATGTCTCTCTCCACTCACTTTCGATCACATAGATTCACAGATCTCCTTGGTGTACCTTCTACTTAGACGCAGAATTTTTAATAATCGAAAACTTGGTATCTTCACTGTTCTGCTCTAGTTAGTCTTCTAACTAAAATATAAATAGAATAAATTTTACCAGACTTTCCAGACAAGTACTATAGGAATGAAGTTCCTGTATGCCATAAAGCTTCCAAATGTCAAACGCTACTTGGCATTATATCTCCTCTTGTAAGTTTGAAAAATTATTCATTGCTGTATTAAATAACCAACCAGCTAAACCAATGTCAAATATGTAGCTGCCTATCGAGACAGAATCAATCAACACAGACTCTCAGAGAGAGCCAGAGGTTTTATGAATGTGTCTAAAATATTATCTTGAAAGTATTTTGTCAACTACAATCTCTACTCTCTTAGCATTCTGAAAATTTAATCAATATACAAGAACTGAGTACCCACTATGTGTCTGGCATAAGACTATACTTCTGGTATGGGTTTAAAAAAAGAAACCCTGAAAAATATATTAAATAATTCATTGTTTATTCTGAGTATAAGATTTACAAGAAGATATTTGTATGCATAATGTGATGTGGTGACTGTGAAGATTTCTTTCACACCCATACACCTTTCCCTACCAAAAACAGTATGACTTGTTTAAACTACAGATAGTAATCAGGAAGAGGAACATATTTCAGACCATCAGCCATGTAAGTCTTTGAGTGCTTGCATATTCTGGTGGCTTAACAATTAAGTCTGCTGGATGGATTCCACATAAATACCAAGGACCAAAAGTTCACTACCCAGGGCTGGGGGTGGGAGGCCCCAAGATGAACAACTAAACAAAATAAATAAAAAATGCTTCTCTCTCTCTCTCTCTCTCTCTCTCTCTCTCTCTCTCTCTCTCTCTCTCTGCCTGCTTGTCTCTGCTTGCATTCATTCCTGTCAGCAGCAGTTTTTTAAGTAAAAAGGCTGACCAAATCTTTTTATAGGAAAATATTTACTAAGAGGAAGAAGAGAGCATGAAGGCAGTAAGGATATGAAAAAAGCTAAGGAAAGGAAAGTAGAAACAATAAAATTAAACTCTGTATATCAGAGTTGCCCTTCATTAGTCTCTTACTTTACTCAAAACAACTTTATAAAAAGGTTATAGATCGAAGGACACAGAACATAAACAGTTGGATCCAATATCATCAAGTATTATATATAGTTGCTCTAAAATTATGTTTTATGGTTTTATTAAGATGGTTGAACAGAAGAAAACTGTGAACCTTTTAGGAAAAAATGTTGAGAAATAGTAAATAAGAAGAAGTCTGAGAGTAAGAATAAAATGTAACTGCTTCATTTAAAGTAACAAAATATGGTTAATGTTTATTCTACTAATGACATTTTATCCCTATCTAAATTTGAAAAATTTTCACCTTTGACAAGACATAATACAAGAAAAAAATTTTAATAAGACCTTTTTTTTTTTTTTTTTTATGGAAGGGTGAGTAAGCTTTCTGGATGGTTTAGTGAAGAAAATTATAACCAACGATGAGACAAATTTGAACTCAGTATAAGAGAGGTAACTGACTATATTGAAATAATTTTTTTTTTAAAAGAAATGAAATATGTTATCTTGAAATGCAATGATTTTGTAAGAGTGTTCTGAAAGAGACTAGAGCTCCATCAGTGTTTAAATTGAAAGTGGGACTCACTGGGAGTTTGAAGAGAAAACTGAAATGAAGTATCAATCAAAATTATAAACTAGAGCAATTTAAAAAACCCAATAACACAGAATCTTCTTTATGTAGGAGAAACTAGTTCAGGACTCACAGATCAGGAGAGGTAAGTTCTCTCTTCATAAGGAAGGAACAACTGAAGTAATTCAGAGGGTCCTTCCAATGTGAAGGCAGTTTTCACTGTCAGAATAATTAGTTTCAAATAAACAACCTAGTTCCAGTTTTATTAAGCAAAAAAGACAAAAACAATACATTTCTATAATGAGAGCTATGCAAACTCAGGGCATCTTCAATCTTGCAGAAATTGCTTAGAATTCATAATGCAATGGCCTCCAAATCAAAATGCAAATTCTGGTCTACAGTTTCTGCTTATTCTCACTCTAATACCTCATTTCTCTGTGAATTTTATTATTCATTGGGAAATAATTGTGGTATTTCTTTGAAATTTGGGATAAAGTATAATCACTAGATAATTTGCACTTGTTTCTGTCAAGTGCTCAAAATCATGATCAATCATGAACTACTTCAGACTAAAGTTTCAAAGATAAGATCATTGTACAGTCCAGGTGATATGAATTAGAATTGCTAATTCATTCTAAAATCAGCTTATAGTTACAGATTCTCATGTGTTTTTCTTAAACCCTTGTTTCAGACATCTTTCCATTTACAGTCCTTTGGGGATAGGAATTGTGTGCTGGGAGTGGGGAGGAAAGTGCATAGGAGACTAACCTTTCCCTCCCTATATTTTAGTGGAACACCATCCAAAAGGAAATATGAAATGAGCAGACAATAAAACTTGCATTCATAAAAATAGTTAACTGAAGACAGTAACTTCCTGGAGGTAAAAAGGTAACATGAAAATTATTTAATTAGGAGGGAGCAAAACTGTCCTTTTAAAAATCCTATAGAAACATTTTTTGTTAATTAAGGTAATGATTTTAAACATCCACATAACAAAACCTACCAGATTTAAAATTTACCTAACAGAAGTCTAAACTTAATGAGATAAATATATCTGTGGTACTAAACATATGAGATAGAGTTTTTCTTTATATATTTACCTATTTTATTAGAACTAGATATTTTTAATAAAATAATTGCATTCAGTTATAGAGGGCTCTTCATACAAGAGGATTTAAAAGTTTGGATTTTAGTGAGGATAATGTAATGTTTAAGTTTCCTGCATTAAATATTTCTACTCAAAGCAACACACATGTTCTAAAAAGTCGAGTTAACAATGCAAAGGTTTTCAAGTATTCAATTTTTTTGAATTTATTTTAAGATATTTATGGGTATTTAGCAGGGCAGATGGTTCAAAAGGATAAATATTTGCTGCTTAACTTTTAAGTAGAGACTATACCATTTATAATAGAATAACTATATTACAATGATTTCTGTGACAACAGACTGTTCTTATGTAACTATTTTGGGGTAGGAGGAAAATCTGTTTTAGTTTAACACTTTGAAATAAAACAAATTATAGTTTTGATTTAAGAGTGATTCAATTTCTAACTTGAATTTTATATTACTCTTTAGAGGTAGAATTTAAGAATGAATATACAATACACCTAGCAACTATGTTCCTATCACCACTGTAGCTCAAGTAATTTACTATATGCTTATAAGAGTCAGCTATACTTTTAAGGCAAATTTTACCATTTTTAAATGTCTCTAGGAGGATTAGGAATTAGTTGGCTATAGACAGGGCAGTCAAGGAGTTCTAATTCCACCTCTGGGTAAAGTTAAAACAAATCGAAATAGACAAATTCTAAGGGTTATAACTTGCTTCTGACTTCAGTGAGTACAGATTGCTGCAAAGGCCTTCCAGAAAATGAACTGGATTGTCTTTGTACTATGGCAGACAAAGATACTCAGTTAACAATCCTTCTAGTAGAATATTTCTGAAAATGTTGAATAAAATATATTAAAACAACTCATTTAAATATATAACTAGGCTATTTAGAAACTAAAGGATATATAAGACACCATAACAAAAAATGAGGCAGAAATCCATATAGGTAATGTTTTCTAGGGTAGGTGCTTGCTGAACCCTGATGGAATCTGCTGGTGTGTGGACTAGAGTCTACGTCTAGAGTCTAGGAGACCCATGCTTAAGGTTCAAGAATTTAAAACTCAATCTGGATGTGAAGTTGTATTATATAAAATCTACATAGTTAATAATCCCCCCAAAATAAGCTATAAAAACAAAAAATAAGGAACTGACAGATACATGCGTACTTAAGACACTATAGAAAAGAAAATTCATAAACTGAAAGATCTGAAGAATTCAATTAATTCTTTAAGTAAAAAATTTTTAGAAAATAAATGAAGATTAAAAATTTATGAAGAATGATTTAGATCATTCAAAAAATACTGTAGGAATTCTGGAAAAATATAACAATAAATATTAAAAAGGCTTTTATGAGCTCCGAGAATTTCTGTATGCCCTGGGAGTACAAGGACAAGAACACATTCGAAATTAAAAATTCACAGTGAAAAACTATTTCTTGACTTATAAGGATTAATGAATTATAGATAGGCTGACTATATGTACAGTTTTTTTTTTCTTATCCACTTCCTGAATGCCAGGTCATTTTAATATAAATGTCAATTTTGCCCCATTTTTTAAATAAACTAGGGCCACCTTTCTCATGGGACAAACAGGCAGTTGAGCTGTCCCAGTCTGTTGAGGGGGCCCAGAAGAGGTTTCCCCTTTTGCACCATGTTAAAGATGGCCATTGCCAGCATTGACTGCAGCAGACCATGGCCACTCTGCTATTCATGCACCGCTGTGAGGAAACAGGAGCCTCTCAAGAAGAGGATCCCCACCTTCCCCACATGCAATGCAAATGGTTCTTCAGAGAGTAGAACTCTGCAGTATGGTGGAGCAGAAGGTAAGACTATGGGGGTTATCGCTGGTACTCTCAGGGTTATTGGGCATTTCTGTCATCGGTTTGGTCATTGGGAATTTCTGGTACTGGGCTGGTTTAAAGTGGCATGTGTTTAGTCAAGACATTCACAGTGGGGCTCATAGAGAAAGCAAATTTGGTTTTCATCTAAGGGGCCAAAATTCCTTGCACTAGTCCTTGCCATTTGTATGAAGTCCTGTTGGACCACAAGTTATTACTACGCACTTGCCCATAGGCATTGCATAGTACTTTAGTTGGTCTAACTTCTCTGCTTCTGTTCTGATTGTTCCACCTCCTCCCTTCCCTTTAGTCATCAGCACATAAACTATTCCCTTTTTGCCATCCCAGTGTCTCGTTTTTGTCTCAAGGAAATATGGTCAGCCTAATTATAGATCACCAAACATAACTATATGTATACTAAAACAAATGTCACTGATTGTCTACTATGGATTCAGTCTATCATAAACTAACAGATATAAAAATCCAGCAAATGATGCAAAAAGCCAACATGTACAATAGACACTAGAAATAAGTATAAAATAATTGACTAAAAATATAATATCTAACTCTAGTGTTTCATTCTAAGATCTGTAACACAGTATATTTTTGTTTCCTTTATCTTTCAACCATCTAACTTCCTTAGGTTTAAAATAATACCGTATTACCTCAAGATGTCTTCATTATAGTGTACCTATAAACAGGAAAAGAATTCGTCCTATATGATGTAAATATCACAAGCTTAGAAACTAGATTTAAATACTAGTTTCACCCATTTAGCTGTGTATCCTTGAGCAAAATATTTCTTTGATCTTTATTTTTTGGGAATATCACTCATGTCTCAGGATTGCTTTAAGTATTAAATAAGATATTAAAACAATACCTAAAAAGAGAAATGGCTAGCAAATATTATTTCTTTTCTTCCATGTTTCCAGTTATTGTACACTATGTATACACTAGTTACAATAAACAGAAATGTCTTCTAGAATGAGATTAAAAATATCTCCCAAAAGAAGCCATTAAAAATGACTGAAATGGTGTGCGCTGGTTGCCTATTGAATAGAGCCCCCATTTATATTCCATATAAATTCCATATAAATCCAGGACCCAGTTTCCAGGCCCAGGCTGAAGGGAACAACCAAGATAAACAATAAAATAAAATAAAGTGTTTTCTCCCTACCTAGTCTTGCTTGTCTGCCTACTTGTCTCATTTCTGTATGAAGCTTTCCTTAAAAAAAGACTGAAATTACATTTGAAATAATTTTCAAAATCAAAATTTGGTTACATGAGAGGTTCCTAAAATTGTTCCGTTCAAAGTGCCCTATTGTCTAATAATTTTTTCATAGCAATTTTCTTCCAACCTAAAAGGACAACTGTTCTGTTAACTAATTAGACTCACCCACTGAAAAATGATTAAAGATGTTATAGCATATATACACAATGGAATACTACTCAGTCACAATGAAGATGCATGTTTGCCATTTACGGCAAACTGAAAGTAACTTGAAGGAATTATACTAAGTGAAATAAGTCAGAAGGAGAAGGACAAATACTGGGTATCGCCTATACATGGAAAATAAGAAAACAAGACAAATGAATAGATAAAACAAAATTAAAATAAAGCAGCGGACTTAGATAACATAACTGGTAACCGGTGAGGAGGGATGGGATGAGGAAAGAAGTAGGAGTAGTGTGTAGGAGGTCCAGTGTAGCTCTTTTTCTTCCTGTCTTTTTATTTTTTGTTAAAATAAATATATTAATTTAAAAAATATTAGTTCCAAACAACTTAATATGTTCTTATGTCTTAACAACTTAGTAGCTGTTTAAAAACTGTTTAAAAATAGTGAAACAACATTTTAATTTTATTTAGTAATTGATTACAATTACTTACTAATGGGATTGATTCACTTACTGAGCCCAGCACGCAAGGTTCATAGTGGACAACATAGTCCCGCTTTCCTGTTCCACACTGATTTTACAGCAGAATCTGATTTTTATCATAGTAACTGCAAGCAACTCAGTTTCACAAAGACATGAAATCATCAAAGGTGTAAAATAATGTTGAAACTGTTACATATCTTAAGTCAGTACTTGAGTGTGTTGTTTGACATAGTGGATTTGCCTCAAAATTTTATAATACTGTATTTCATGTAGTGCCCCTAAGAGTTTGGTACAGGGTTTGGAAAATATTTGTCTATATTACGACTACTTATAGAAAATAACTACTAAAAGTAGTTGACTTTCACGGACTTTGAAAAGAATGAGTTTCTCCCAAATTCAGTATGATCTCCAATTATGTGGCATATTTAGATGTAAGATGACAACATATTTACTGACCTTTAATTTCCCTAGACAGCTTGACTAACAGTGATAAACATACTGAATTTCAATATTAAATTAAAATATTTATTGAAGTACATGAACAACAATTTCAGATTTTTCAAATGTCTATCAATTCTTACATTTTCCGTTAGTTCTTTGAAAATTAAAGCTTGTTTCAGCTATAATCAAAATGCTTACTAACTTAAATTGTCAATATAGATTATAATTTTTAGAAATTATCAATTATCAATATAATTAATTTACAAGGATGCTGCTATAGTTACTGATTTCTGTGGTTATATCCTGTATTTTAGTTGTGACTTCACTTTAGAAGATTAGGGAAATACTCATGTGAAAAGCAGATTTATTGAGCACCTAAGTGCCAAATGTTCTTCTAGTTAAACCAAATAACAGTAGAATGAAATCACAGTTCTCAAAGACAAAAATTAAACAAAAAAATTAATGATTAATATAATAATTTGTGGTCAATGACGTAAAGTTACACGAAAAGACCACTTATGAAAGGTTTTTCTTTTTTGAGAAAGTCCATCTGAGATGGTGACATGAATTAACATCTTTGAATCAGTCACATAAAGAGGTAGAGGACAGCAATAAGTGAAGGGAACCCAGATAGAAAAAGGCTTGGAATACAAAGGAAATGATTTCATAAAAAGGAAGCCAGCATCTTTTGTGCAAACAGAGTAAGAGAAACAATAATGAGATGAGACTGGAGAGAAGGACAGGAACTAGATCAGAAAGGGAAAATAGTCAATCTTTAATAGACTGGATGTTATTCTGGATATTATAAAAATCCACTGAAAGGTTTTAAGAAAAGTGATAATCTCACCTACAAAAGATTTCTCTGACTGCTATATAGAGAATGCACAGGGGATAACATATTTAGAAGTACTGCAATAGTTAAAGTTAGAGGTGATGTTGGCAAAAACAAGGTGAGTGGTAGAAGCATTAAAAGGGACAGATTTGGTATTATTTTGAAGGTAAAATTAGAGCATTTGGTAGTGGTGGTGTGAGTGGTAGTAAGGTAAACAATGTTTTCTAAATTTGGGAACTGAGTAATTACATAGATGATTTTTTTTCACTTACTAAAATTAGGTAAATGATACAGTAAGATGTGTACAATTACCATAGAGGACTGAATAAATAACTGACATTCAATAATCTACTATCAAGACAACACAAATTGTAACTATTTGAAAGTTGTTTAACATATGCATTTTTTTTTTTATTTTATTTGTTGTTTATAAGGATACTGGCTATGTTACCTTTGGTCATATCACTCAAAATACTTCTTCTTTGTATGATAATTAATAGATTTCTTTTCAGTCTTAACAAAAGTTTATTCTTAATTTTGGTATAGTTATCTCAGGCTGTAATTATACAGAAATTAGAGTGATTACTTGCCTACTATATGCCTTCTCCTGTAAACTACTGGAGGCTCCAAGAAAACAAGTCTAGTCTTTGATCGCTGATCAAAATTTTCAGTGGGTAACAATTTAGAGATATAACATTTCTAATCAATTTTATAAGAGAGGCTAACATAAGGAACAGACTTTAAAAGCAGTGAAAATTAGCAACTGTAATACAAAAGTATTTATTTTATTGGATTTGTATAAATAAGCATTAATTATTCTTACTTAAAAATGGATCTTAATAAAACTCAGAAAAGGGATAAATATTATGAATTCCACCAAGAAATGCTACTAGAAGTATTCATTCTGTATATGTTTATTGAACATTCAATGTATACAATAAAATATGCAGGATGTCCAAAATTTAATCAGCAAAAACTCCTCTCAAGGAATTTGCAATTAATTAATAGACACATACTTAGTACATATCAGTTAGTACCATTTAGTAAAACTTAGCTAAAACGCATCTCTTTCCACACATCAAAAACTATTTCTGAAATAAGTTTTGAAAAATACTCTGGCTATTTTAATATTCTTTTTCTCTTATCATGTAAGCTTTGTGGCCTTCCATGCTTTCCAAATAAACACTGGTATACTTACATTTTTGTCTACTTCACACATTATGCTCCCCCAATTTTTTTAAAACAAATCCAGGATGAACTTCCGGATGGTGACTTGACAGGACGCACTTTCGGGTAGCTCCCCATAGACACCAATACGCTCCCCCCGCCCGCCCAATCACCTATTTTCCTGCGATAAACACCAAGAAAAGACTGGCACTTCATATGGAGATAGAACAGTTGAAGATTAATGGTGGGTGAGGACACCCAGTATAATTCTGAGCTAAGCTGCAGATTTGGATTTGGGATGGAGCTCGGTAGTCTCCAGATGCATGGTGGGGCGGAGACTAGGGATTTCGGGACCAGCTGCGGAGGCAGCAAGAGGCGAGCCCAGTGGTGCTGAGACGCATGATCATAGAGGGCCGACTTGGGAAGGGGTGAAAGGAGAGCCAGCCCTGGAGCTGAGCTGGAACCCCTCTGGTGAAATTGCACTGGGTGCAGCCATAACTGAAAATCGGCCAAATCTAACCTCTCCTACAACCATTTCAAACCGGATCCTGGGGTCCACTGAGCAGAAAATCCCGCCCACTGCATCTCTATCCCCTGGCAACCCTGCCCATCAGATACCCAACCAATTGGATTACAGTGAGAAGGCAGTTCCAAACCTCAATGCTACCCCCTAGCGCCACCTTGTGGATAGAGCAAAACTGCAGCCTGATTACCAATCCTGGGCAAGTCAAATCTATGCAATGCCAGGGAAACCGAACCAGAAATATAAACAGAATGCCTAACAGAGCAAAGGCACAGAGAAATGTATGTGAAATAATGGAGCCAATCAAAAACCCAGGGGAAAATCTGAATGCAGCAGACATATGTAAATTACCTGAAGAGGAATTTAGGGTAACAGTGATTAACATACTCATGGGAGTCCAGAAAACAAAAGAGGAAGTAAAAGAACATAAAAAAAGAAAGAGAAGAAATGAAGCAAGATATCAAAGAAATAAAGTATATGATAGCTGAACAAAAGAATACAGTAGATGGATTCAATAATAGTTGGATGTTTCTAACAGAAACAACAATCTGGAATATAGGGCAGAGGAATTGAAACAAACCAGGAAACAGATTAAAATAAAAATTTAAAGAAACAAAGGCAGCATTTGAGACCTTTGGAATAACCAAAAGGAACAACATTCATATCATAAGGGTCTCAGAAGGAGAAAAGAGAGAAAGGGACACAGAAACTGTATTTTAAGAAATAATAGATGAGAACTTCCAAACCTGAAGAATGAAGGAAGTCTCCAGACCCAGGAAGCTCAAACAGTTCCTAATAAAAGAGACCCAAACAGAAATACACCTAGACACATCGTCATAAAAATATCAGAAATACAATATAAAGAAAGACTATTAAAAGCAGCCAGAGAAAAATGTGTCACATACAGTGGAGCCCCCATAAGAAGTCAGCAGACTTCTCAAACGAAACTCTACAGGCCAGAAGGAAATGGCTTAATATATTCAAAGTGTTGAAAGAAAAGGAGTTTCAACCTAGGGTACTATATCTGGCAACATTATCATTCAGAACTGAAGAAATGATTTAAAAAAACCTTCTCTGACAAGCAAAAGTTAAAGGAGTTTATCACTACAAAACCAGCTTTGCAAAAAAATATTGAAGGATGCTCTATAAAGTATAAAGAAACCACACAGAAAAACAGTAAGACAGCAAATACACCATAGTGAGTGTCATCTACCAGCCTTGGTCAAATTGAAAAATCCAGCATAGTTTCTTGCTTCCAGTCCTTGCTTATCAGTATAACTCATCAACAACCCAGTGGAACTGTCTCTTTCTCGCCTGCCAGCTTCTGTGTACTTTCCATGAACTAGTGCTGACCCACAACAACACAGTGACTTTCTTCACCACCAGTGGAAAACAACTACACCTTCTTCAGATGACAAGAATCTCAGCCTTAGGGAGAGGTTCCATCTTTTCAACATGTTCCTTCATTCAACACTCAGTTCTCATTCCCAGGGTACATTTTAGAGTATGCAACCCCTTTATAGCTAGTGCCCAAATGTAATTCATAATCATGTGTAAACTTTCCATATTTTCATTAAAAAACCTTGTAAATGCAAAAAAAAAAAAAAAAAAAAAAAGAGATTTGCCTATATTGAACCATTTTTGAACACCAGAAATAAATTCCACTTGGTCATGATAAAAAAAAAAATAAATCCAGATTTTCTGCTTCTCAGATGGAATAATGGAGACTAGGATTTTCCTACTGCCTAAGACAACTAAAAAAGTCATGCAAAACATATAAAACTGTGGAACTCAAACAATGCAACTCAGGCAGTGAAGAACCAGTGATCCTAGAGAGATAAGAAAATAGATGAGCCTCATGATCATCCCCATTTTAAAGCCGTGAATTTTCAGGTGCCTGGCATGGGAGGAGGAACCAGGTGGAGCCCATCAGACTGAAGTATGAGGGCCCACATTTAGGCACAAGCCTAAATCCTACGCGAAATCCTAAAGTTCCATGGTACATTCAGTTCACTGAGTGTTCATTCCGTGTACATCTTCCCTTGCTGTAACAATTAACATTATATAAAATTTGTTTTGTATTTTTTATTTAAACAGCAGTGGATAAAGCACATGATAGTCTTAATAATCACTAGCTAATAGACTTTGATAAATGAAAAGTCCAAGAGCAAGTTGAAAGGGTTTTCACTACTTTATGCAAACTTGTTGTGAGAGCAGACCAGAATTATTGTGTAAGTAAGAAAATTCTCTATCAGGATCTCTTGAGATACATACTTAAAAAAGGTATTACAAATTGGTGTAGTCTCTCTGGAAAGCTTGAAGAAAGAGGTTCCTCAAAACTTTTAAATAGAACTACCAATATGATCCAGCAATTACACTTCTGGGTATTTATCTAAAGAAAATGAAAACACTAACTTAAAAAGATATATGTACCCACTGCAGCATCATACAATAACCAAGATATAGAAACAACTTACGGATGGATGAATGTATAACAAAAATGTTCTAGGAGTACCCTGTGACTTATGCTTGTCTGGAGGCTGGTGCACAGACCATGTAAGCCCAAGAACACAGGTATACAAAATAGGGGACAACCAAAAACTTTCTAAAAAGTGCTTCCTCCCTTTTCCTTCCCTCTCTGCCTCCCTCCCTTCCTTCACCAAAAATGCTTCTTCCTTCTCTCCCGCCCTAAGAAAAGAAAAAAATGTTCTATATTTAGTCATGATAATGTAAGCAATGAGAATTAAGCTAATAAAATTTTTCATGTAACAATAGGGAGACGATGGAGAGAAGGGAAGTGCAGTGAGAATAGGGTGAGGGTTTAATCCTCATCTTTCTGATTAGAAAGTCAATATACAGCATTTAAAGGGGGAGAATCAATATATAGCAGTCAAAGCACTTTATTTAGAAATAAGGATGTAAATATTAAAGGAATGCAAAAGTGACAGGCTCTGACTGTGTTTCCTCCAGGGGGAGCTCTGATATTAGGTAGACTACTGGATTTTGATACAAGTCTTCAAGTAACCCTTGGCTTTTAAAATTTCACAAGTATATTACTTTGAAAAATAAACTTTAAAATATGTTCTTTATATTATTATCAGAAAATTCCTGTAAACACAAGAGAAAATCTTTACTTGCTTATGAACTACTAAAAACAATTTACTGATATATTTATTAAAAATGATAAATCTTGTTTGTGTGTAGAAAGCTGCAATCTTAAAAACCAAAACAAGTGTATGTATATGTATATACCCATACATATATATGGACATATATATGTACACAGATATACACATATTTACTCAGCTATAAAAAGACATGGGTAGATGCTGAGGGTATTAAGTGAAAGAGAAAAACAAGTATCATATTATCTAATAATATATATGATATTATGTTCAATGTTAAAAAACAAAAATAAACAAAGGGAAAAGACCAAGCTCATGGAGACAGTGGACAGACTGCTGGTTGGGCGTAGAGATGGGAGTGTGAAATGGATGAAGGGGATCACACGGTACACATTTACTGATGAAAATAGGTAGGCCATGGAATATAATATATATCATGCAGACTAGAGTAATAATTATATTCATATATGAAAATTCTTAGTTTTTAAAAGCTCTCATCACAAGGAAAAACTCATAATTATGTATGAGAATAGACACTAGATTTCTGCAGTGATCATTTCACAATACATACAAATTTCAAAGTGGTACATCTGAAACTTGTATAATACTATGTATCATTTATAACTCACTTAAAAATGGTAATTGTCTCTCTCTGACAATTCAATGATCATTAGTGCTCACAATCTTTATTTTCCATATATTTTATCTTCTTCACCATTGCTAAATTGATCTTAAATGTAAATTTAACCATATTACACCCCTGCTCATACTCTCATATGAATTAACATGCAAGAAAATACAAGGATCTTAGGTGCTGCATTTGATGAGTTTTGACAGTTTGATACAATTATGAAACTGCAATCCAAACATGATACATAATATTTCCATTACCTGTGAGAATTTCCACATGCCCTTTCCCTTGTCAAGCAACTACTTTCAGATTTCTATATCAACAATAAATTTAGATAATTTTAGATTATATAATTCATTCCATTTCTTGGTTTTTAAACTAAGATTGAAATTTTACAAACAAACCAGGTATTTGTTCATAGTGTTTAAATAGATGGGTCAACGGTTTATAGTGGTTTGTGAGGAAATAAGGGTTTTCTCTAAGCTATATGTATTTCTTTTGTGTTCACAGGAATTTTCTGATAATAACTACCCACTTTCTTGGAATATCTAACTTAAAAAGAGGAAATACGTTATAGAAATACAAACTTGTAGCAACATAAAATCATCAAATTGTCAACCAGCACTCTACATATCCATTCTCCAACTAATAATAATTAAGGAATTCCATAACATCTCTGGAAGATTTCTTTATAAAGTGCAATTAAACACAAAAAATACAAAAAAGGATTAATTGGCTTGATTTGCTCATTACTCTTGTAAAAATCTACACTAGATCTTCATCAGAACACATCTTTGTAACACCAACATCTTTCAATTATACTTTGCTGTGAATTTAATTAGCTCTACCTCTTACAAATTAAAAAATGCTTCTACTTCTGCCTTTATACTTTTGCTAACAGACACTAGTCTAAGAGCTTGGAATGTTAATTATTCCAGATTTTTCCTGAATAAGGTTAAAAACAAAGTACTTTAGTACAGGTTTAAGAACATTTTTTTTTTAAATTAATTTAACAGAAAGCAGATAAGGTTTTATTTGCCTTCCAAAGAAGTGAATACTTTATGGCACTCTTTGATAATTTATGCCTTCTAATTTCAAAATGCTTTATAGTAGTTATTACTTGCCTGTCTTTCAAATAAACTATGGTTTTTATTTCAAGTTTCGTTCCTATAAGCCAGAAAAAAACTGATTTAGAGCTGATGACCATCTTGTGATTCAATTCAAACATTAAAAACTGTAATATTTTCTTTTAAAACATCTGAAGAAAAATTTAATCTTGTATACAAAAACTGAATTCAATATTCTATATTTACAAAAGAATGCATAAGTGGGACAATTAAACTATGTGCCATTCAAGCCTTGTGGCTCTGGTGGATGAGAGAGCTGGGGTATACACCATGTAAAAGCCCAAGGACCTAGGTTGGAGGCCTGGGGCCAGAGGAAAAACACAAAATAAAAAAATTAAAATACGAAAATCCTTCTTACTCTTCCCCTTCCTCCTTCACTCCCTCTAAAAAACAAACGAACAAACAAACAAAAAATAAAGCTATTTCTGTACTTAAAAACAGTGAAGGCAAGGAATGGGAAGGAAAAAGATGAAAACTTAATAAAGACCCAACTAAATGAAAACTCAAGAAAGCAACTACATACACCTGAAACCTGACAGTCGTACAACTTTTTAAGTTTGCCAGGTGTCTTAATCAACTCAAGCTACCTGGATAGATTACAACAGTCCAGGTATCGACACCAGAGAGAATTGTTTTCACATTTCTGGAGGCTGGGTGTCTGAGATGAGGGTGTCACATGTTTAAGTGGGAGTTATCTTCTTAGCCTTCCTGGTCATCTTGCAGTGTCCTCCTCACATGGTGGCAACCTGATCTTGACTTCCGACGTCAGTGCTGCAGCATAAATTAAGTTAAACCTATCGGCACATTCCAACTCCTTGGGAGTTACCACTTCAGGTATATCACAAGTCAGCCAAAACAACCAAAGTGAATCTACGATCTTTCACTGGAAAGTCTGAAACACAGAAGCTTTCTCTTGAGAGATGAGCCTGCAATTGCTGTCTACTTTATCAGTCTGAAAAAGGGCAGAGTTGAGAGTATAATAAATAAATAAATAACCAACAAGCTATAAATAAGCAAGCCAATCAATCAAAACAAACAAAACTCCCACAGCCCCCTGATTAAACCATATATGCAGCCTAACTACATATAAAATTTATTAAATTTTTGTAAACCAGTATATTCCTTTTATCATAAGTCATCTTTCATTGCATTTTCCATTGTTTCCTAATTGATAAGAACATAATTAGGTTTATTAACTTTCTCTTAGAATAATAAATCCAGCAAAATCTAAACTCAAACTATAATACAAGAGTAAAACAAAGAAATTTTATAGTGTATATTAAGTGTCTATCCTTAACTAACTCCTGTCAGCATAAAGTTCTAGATCGCCCTTGCCCTTGCCCCCTCCCCACCTGAAATTCAGAAGGGTCCCTAAAGTCAGAGCTCTACTCAACAAATAGACTATAAAAGACCTGACTCAATGAATATGTTAGGAAGTGGTTTACAATACAGTTTTGCTTCTTATTTTGGGAGATGTCATATAATAGAAAGATGGATGAGTCTAAAAGGATAATTCACTGAATTTAATCAACACACTGTAAGAATAATTTTGTCACAAGTTTATCCCCTTTTGAGTTAATTCCAGGTCAACTATTTTAAATTTACTCATATTCCTTTCATTTTTTATTCACTCACCTAGTTATATTTTTACATAACTACAAATGCAGAGTCATGTAAAATTCTGCGTTTCAATTTTCAATGTATTTCCTATGATTCTATAGTAGTCATAATTATAAATCTTAATGATTATATAATAATCCATTACCCAGATAAACCATTTAGATAGAAATGTATATTTAGATACAGCTATCCTTGATTCTGAAACTTTTGAGATAAGGGATAAATACACCTTTTTGGATTACACCATTAGGAAAAATAATAAAAACTGGAATTACAGAATCAAATCGTAAAATATTTTTTATAATTCTTAAAAGCCATATTTCTTTGAAAGTTGTATGACTTTCACAGCAAGTAAAAATATTAAAATATATCCATTTTTACTAGTAGTGCAACTATTACTACATATGGAAGTCAAGGAAAATTTCTGAAAACATAACCTATAATAGTTTTAAATGTGATGCTTCCTAAAAATGCAAATTTCTGGGTATTACCACTATTTTAATGAATCAGAATGTCTCAAATGTGACCTAGGAATATATAATTTAATAAATTCTAAACATTCATATAATAAAATTCACCAATTAATGTTTGAGAACTAGCAAAGCATATAAAGTGCCTTCTCAGATTGTGTAAACAATTCACATTATAAATATTATGACAGTCGGCAACTATTAAGCAGTTTCCACTTAGAATATGAGATTTGCTTTATTTTTAAGGAAAGATGCGGGCAGCAAGTAAGGTGAGTAGGCAGGCAGGAAGGAAGAGAGAGGAGGAAGAAGAACTTAATTTTCTATTTAGCTCACATTGATTGTTCTCCCCGGCCCTGGGTCTTGAACCTGGGACCTTGAGATATATTTGGACTGCTATCAGGGTGTAGTAGACCACTAGGTGACCAGGACACACCCTAGAATCTGAACTTTTGTTTTTATTGTCTCATTTAAGCTTCAAAATAATCCTATGTGGTAACTAAGATTATCCCAATTTTACAGAAGTGGAAACTGAGGCACAATCATTAAGAAATCCTAAAAAGCAAAACAAACCAATTCAATTCAGGTTGTTAAGTTAAAATCTGGGCTCTTAACTTACTATACTGTCTGTCTTATGTCAATTATTTTTTCCAGATAATACTCAACCACAAATCAATCATTCCTTTAAAAGAAGTTCTAACTGAGAGCAAGGAAGCAGATCTGAAAGTTGACTACAGAAAAAAATCAAGGAGTATTAAATAAGGGAGAAAATATAGAGATATAACATTTGCCAATGATATTTTCCAATTTAAAAAGAAATCACATATAATGTGCTATTTTTATATTTATATGTACATGAAAAAGGCATATCACGACCTGGCTATTAGTAGCTTCTGAAATGTGATGATGCACATACTAAGATTAGATCCACTTTAACATAACTCATATAGTATGTTTTAGATAAAAGACTCCTTAGATTCTAAACCCCAAATGAGTCTGAGATTCATGATTGTTGCTGGAATCTGTTTAGTATATATTTGTATTTGCAGGCAACTCCGGTATATCAACAACTTAATACAAAATTGTCAATTTCTAAAATATGAATAACTTAGAACTTAGGGCAATTTGTAAATTATATATATAATTGAATTAAAAAGCCCATGTTTTTCTGGATCTAGTCCATTGAATACACATATTGTCAGTTAATTATCCTTATAATGACAACTACAAACATGCCTTTCCTGTTCAAAGCTTTATTCTCCTGTCATTTATGTCCATCCTTCTGTAACCTGGCACATAAATGGAGACCTAGTGAACCTTCCAGCAAAACCAAGAAATCTATGACCTTTAATTAACATAAAATGTAGTTACATATAAACTAAAGTGGGAGAGACACAGACAATGGATTGGACAGATTTTCTTCCATTGAGGCAAGACGACTTGTGACTGGTCTGATTAGCTAGCAGGGACCCTGTCAGAGCCATACTACCTGCACTTACCAATGGCTGCAAATACCACCTTTCTCCCCATCTGACCCTTTGAACAAGTATTTTGTCTATATAAGCAATGAGTCCCCTTCATTTGGTGAAGTGAATCTAAGACAGAGAAGGCCTCCCACTTCCTCGATTGGGGCCTTTCAACAATAAACCAATTCCTTCCATCAATGTTAACTCTCCATTGGCCTTTGAAGTGACAAATGGTAGACCTGAGTCTGATAATACCTCCAATATATTTTCCCATTATTTCCCTTCATATACCAAATGCTCTGGATATTCCCCAAACAATTCCTATTCTTTTTTCATACCCAAAACTGTGTTCCTGTAATCCAGTTTATTTCTTGGTAATGATGAAGTCTCTGGCCAAAAGGAGGTATATCCACCCTTTGGAAAACTTACTTCCTTTTTGATACACACCTCAGTGTGGGAGACCTTACATGTGAAATTGGTATTCTCACTTCATTAAGGAAATACTTAATAAATTTGAGGAATTGTTAAACAATGAAGAAACAGGTTGTATGTGATAGATGAAATTCTTCCCCTAAGAGCAGTTTTGTTTTATTTTTAAAGAATGGTTGTTTTGTAAAGCTTGCTAATATTTCATTAATCTAGTCTGCAGGAATACTACTCAGACTTTAAGGTCAAAACAAGAGGAGCAAATTGTTAAAATTACAATGAGACATTATATATTATCCTCTTAAGATAGTTAAGAAATATATTAAAGTGATGGTAATCACAAAATATTATAATACTGTATAGTTCTTTTAAATATGTTTGGATCTATTTTATAAATTACTTAAGTCTTGATCCCATTTGAAAGGGATTAATATAAGTTCTTTACATGTTCAACTTTTACTAATTTAAATGCTTAATTTTCTATTAAAAGCATAAGGTAGTCTTTTTCAATATAAAACTTTGGTGATAGGGATTTTCCTACTATATATAACTGTACAAAAAATAAGTGATCATGTAGTATCTTAGTAAGAATAATTCTGTATTATATGAAAGTTACCTATTTAGATTTATTTACTTAACAAAATGTTAAGATTTTGGTTTTCTTCTGAATAATGCAGAATAAGCAAATATAAGAAAATCTGGCCATCTCCCAAACTAAGTTGAAGAATTCCAGTATATCCAACTGTGGCATAAAAATTATTTTGAGTTTCTAAAAATCACTTCTCTGCCTAAAAGCAAAGACACCCAAATGAACTGAAAAATAACTTAATTGTCAGAAATCCTCACCCAGGGAGCAATTCTAATCTGCTCAGAGGAGCAGTAGGCAGCATATTCCAACAGACATTGTCACAAAACTATAATATCTCCATCTATTCTTCAAGGGCCCATTTAGCTTTCAAAATCTCATTTATTTTCCTGTAAGTGACCTTTCTCCTCCCCTTCTAAAAAGTCGTTTGTTTCCCCTAAGTGCTCTTCTCCCACTACTTTCCTCTATTAGGATGATAAATAAGCCCCAAATCCTAATACCTGCTTGACTCACATTTCCTTTTAAACACTTTCTGACATATATGTAATTAAGTCAGCTTTTTCTCTTGCTAACCTTTCTTGTATGAATTTCTCAAGTCTTGAAGCATTAAACCTATGAAGATAGAGGAAAAGTTTCCCCATGTCCCAAACTGTAAATTGCTGTTAAAAAATGTAGGTCTATTTATATTTTCTTATCATGTTTTGCTATATATTGAAATTATTAAATATGTCCATATTTAAAAAGGAGTTATTTTATCTTATAAAACAACGTTCAAGAAAAAGTTGATGACCGCCTCTAAACGTGGTTTAAGTCTAATGAAGCACATGCAGGAAGTGTTACATAAGTAACAGAATTTACAGATATATATGAGGTAACATATCATCTCAAAATGTTTTCAAAACTTCGAGACTGAATTTTGAAATTCAACATTATAAGCTTTTTCTCTTTTTTTGTCTTTTTCTAGTCCTACTTCTCCCTCCCTCCAATTCCTGTCCACATTGTTAGAAGGAGAAAAAGGACAGTGGAAAAACAAGTAACAAGTCTGTTGGGTTCACAGTTTTCAAAAGAGTTATGAAGCTTTAAAGTATCTCTAAAATAAAATAAGCAAAATATCTTAAGATTTTCAAGAACTATTTTGTAAATCAATTTAAAGTATCCTAACAATGCTACTTATAAATTATCTTTCATAAATTAATCATCTAAACTTGCATGGGTATTTTTAATCAGTTAGAATCTCTAACGAAAGTGTTCAGTGAAAGGATCATAAAAAGCTTTAGTTTTTGGAAAATTTTAGTGAACTGCAACCATCGAGTACAAAGATTACAAAGAAGAAGATGCTGAAATTTATCCTTTAAAAAGCAAAGGAGGAATTAAATAACTTAAAGAATAAAAACTCATATAGGATATAAGATTTACTTTCAAAATTATATAGTTTTGCTTTGTTTATCTTGACTCATGAGAAGTCTTTCTGATAGAACTCCCAGTTTTAAATGAAACTAATATATTAATATCTTGTACAGAATTGAATAAAGGCAAAAATTGAGAACTAAAAAAGTCAACCATTTTACTATATTTCCTATGACAAACATTTCAAAAAATCACACAGTTTTTTTTAAGAATTTAATCTTCTAAATTATTTGCCAAAGAAAGGACCTCTGAATGTAGTAAAAAAATACATTAGCTGCGAAAGTATGTGGGCTAAAATAGTTAAACATTTCAAGAATTTTCAAAGAATATGATAAGCAATTAATTTAAAAAATAAGATACATCTTTGTGGCTCAGCAATTAAGACACAAGTCATGTAAAGCCCAAATACCTACGTGTGATACCTGAGATAAGTGGAAGGAAAAAAAACCAATTTATTAAAAAATAAGATTATGTTGAATTATACTGTAAAATAAAATCTCAGTGATATAATATTAAAGATTGATTTGGCAAAATCTGTTAAAGTATGTGAATATTTACAAAAAACTAAATACTCTGACTTTATCACTTTTCTCTATGTTAAGATGATCATAAACTAAGTACATGTATACTTGTCATAGTTTTATTTTTGAAAATAGTTTTTCAGTAGGTTGGTTTTATAGGACAACCAATATAAATCCAAACTGATGGTCAGTTAGTATTTCAAAAACATAAATTTTTCTTCACTGTCCCTTTTTGCTATTAAACATGACATTTTAGGGATGATAAACTAAATCTTTAGTCTATTAATAAGCTACTTGACACCGATTTGATCCCAGTTCACTAACCAATAGGACAGAGATAGAGTCCAAATTTATACTGTTACAGACTTGATAGAGTAAAATTGACTTAACACTAAACAAAATTTTACTCCCAAGAATCAACACAATGACCCTTCTAAGATGAACTTTAGGAAAAAATGGAATTCTTCCAAATAATTAAATATTTTCACTATGATTTCATCACTAACACTTAAAGACATCTTGAGTATGTATTTTTTCAAATCACAAATTACTTTCAGGAATAGCATCTATAGTCTCATATTTGAACATATTAAAATATGACATGAGAACAGCAATTTTATTATATCATTATTTGAATAGCAAAAGACTGAACATATACAAATAGTCATTGATAGATAAGAGCTTTACTGAATTGTGACATAGCCATAGAATAAAATGCAACATAGCTATTAAAGAGATAGGTGTGCTTATGTTGATATTGAAAGATCTTTGAAACATGTTAAATAAAAGAACAAGATACAAAGAGCGTACATTTAAATAAAAGTACGTGTGTTTAACTCAATGTGTATATTGTGGATATACACAGTATAAATGTGTACATATATGTATATGCCTTCATAATTCACTTTGTGGGTGTGTGTACCATTTGGTAGTTTCATGTACACATATTACCAAAAAACTAAAATAAAAATATTTAAGAAACAATAAAGATCTCTAAGGGAATATTATTTTATTCTAGGACAAATAATTAAATACAAGGATAAAAGAAAATGTACAAATTTAGAAAAGTAAAAAAAAAATAACTTCTGGCTAATAAGAAACTAAAAGAATTACTTAAGAGAAATAATTTGTTAAGTATAAAAAAAAAACTATATCAGATTATAGTGGAGAAATGAAATAAAAATAAAATGATGCAACATGCCTGCATAATTATGTTCATATTTTCCCACTAAGTCTAAATTACAAATATGTATTTCAGTGAATTTTAACTGTAAAATTAATTCACTTCCTACTCTGTCCAAGATAATACCTCCCAACAAACAAAAGTCCAGAACCAGATGACTTCACTGGTGAATTCTACCAAGCATTTCAAGAAGAATGAATACCAGTTCTTTCCAAACTCTTCCAAAAAGCAGAATAGAAAGGAATATTTTCCAACTCATCTTATGAGGAAGCATTACACTAAAACCAAAACATGGCAAAACAATAGAAAAGGAGAAAATTATAGGTCACTATTACTGGTAAAACATGCAAAAATATTAACAAAATATCAGCAAAACAAATTCAATAATACATTAAAAGGATTATACACTATGAACAAGTGGAATTTATTCAATGATGCAAGAATAGTTGAACATTCATAAACTAATGAAATATATGGTATTAACAAAATGAATGACAAAAATCATATGATAATCCTGATAGATGCATTTGACAGAAATCAACATCCATTCATGAAAACTCTTAATAGGTGTGTGGAAGGGGCTGTATCTCAAAATAATAAAGGCCATATATGACAAGTCCTTAGTCAATGCCATAGTCAATGGTAAAAAGTTTTAGGATCAGGAACTAAGAGCAAAGATCACTCTTACTACTTTTACTCAACTTAGTTCTGGACTTTCTAGTCAGAATAATAAGGCAAAAACTGAAAAGCATCCAAATTAGAAAGGAAAGAGGAAAATGGCCTCTATTTGCAACTGACATGATACTATGTATTGAAAACTTTAAACACTCCATCAAAATAAAGGAATGATCAATAAATTCCACAAAGCTACATGATACAAAATCATCACGCAAAAATCAGATGTACTTTCATACACTAACAATGATCACAAGTTGAAGTTAAGAAAACAATCCCATTTACAGTTGTTTGAAAATAAGTCTAACCAAGGAGGTAGCAGTATCTATACACCGATATCTATGAGATTTTAAAGAAAGAAATTAAGGAAGACACAAATAAGTGGAAAGATTCTCTTTGCTCAGAGATTGGAAAATTATTTGTTGATATGTCCAAAATATCCAAAGCAATCCACTGATTGATTAAATCTCTTTAAAAAATTCAAAGGCATTTTTCACAGAAGTAAAAAATGTAATACTGAAATTTGTATGACAGCACAATATGACCTGAATAGCCAAAGCAGACTTTAGATGTGTGTGTGTGTGTGTGTGTGTGTGTATGGAGTTAATATCTAAAATATATACAATATTCAACTACCCTATAGAAAAAAGGAACAATACAATTAATACATAGACAGGAGAACTGAATAGACATTTTTCCAAAGAAGACATACAAATAGCTAACAAAGTACATGAAAAAGTGTGTGACATTACTAATTATCAGAGAAATGCAAATGATAACCACAATGAAATATCTCAAGCTGTTAGAATAGTTGTCCTAAAAAGGACAAGATATAATAATTGTTGGTTCAGCTCTTGAGAAAAAGAAATCCTTGAGTACTGTTGGTGGGAATTTAAATTGATGCACCCACTGAAAACAGTATGGAGGTTCCTAAAAACAATTAAAAATAGGACTACCATATGCTCCAGGATTCCATTCTGGGTATGTATGCAAAGAAAAAGAAATAAAAAAGATATCTGAATTCCAACATTCATTGCAGTCAGCATTATTTACAATAGTCAAGATATGAAAACAATCTACATATCTACCTATGAATGAATGGATAAAGAAAATTTTGTTTATATACAGTAAGGCAGTATTTAATATTTGGCCAAGATACACTGCATACATGACAGTGGTCCTAATAAGCTATACCACATAGTAGAGGTGTGTAGTAGGCTATACAATTTGGGTTTATGTAATTACACTCTAGGATGTTTGCACAATGATACAGTTGCCTAAGGATACATTTCTCAGAAGTCAGTCCCATCTTAAGTGAAGCATTAACTATACACAATGGACTATTACTCAGCTATAAAAAATGAAATCCTGTTATTTGGAACAACATGCTAAGTGAAACAAAATGGATAAAGAAATATACTGTATGATCTCAGTATGAATAAAAAAAGCAGAACTAATAGAAACAGCATAGATCAGTAGCTTTCAGAGGCTGGGAGTATGGGGTGGGGGAAATGGGTGAAGTTGGTCGAAAGGTACTATAGTTAAAAGACAAAATATTTCTTGGGATGTAATTACAGCATTCTAACTGCAGTTAATTCTGAATTGTAATTTGAAAATCTAAATGACTAGATCTGAAAAGATCTCATCATAAGAAAAAAACTATAACTATGGGAAAGCAATAACAGCAGATACAAATTGGTGACAAATTGATGAATTCGGAGGTAGATTAATGGATATTACAAAAACCAAAGGACAAAAAAATAAGAAATATAAACAGAGCTTCAGAGAAATGTGGAAGTGTTAAAAACACCTATATATATATATATATATATATATATATATATACATAATAACAGCATCAGAGGATAAAAGAAAAGTGAGAGCAGTAGAAAAATATTAGAAGAAAAAAATGGTTGAAAACTTGTAAAAGTTGATAAAAAACATTAGCCTACACACGTGAGACCTTCAACCAATTCCAAGTCAGATTAACAAAAAGAATAAAGGCTCATTAAAATTGTCTCAAGCAATAGTCTGTTAAGTGTTAGTGTGCTCATTGAAGAGAAAAATATTAAAAACTTCTCTGAAATCTGGACTGCTTGCTACAGCCAAACTTCATAGTGAATAAAATGTCATTTGTCACTAGAAGAGTTTTCCAGACTCAGAGAGACTTCAGACATTGTACATGCTAGAAAATTCTGCCTTGACCACTCATGATATATGCCAACCGCCCATCTTGATTTCTGCTTATTTATAGTTTCTGGTTTTCCATAGTTTCTGCTCATTTTCCACTTGTTTGCTTACAGCTGAATGACTTTCATTATTTTATAACAATTAGACTAATCTCCCATTAAAAAAATCAACAGAAAGAGATCCACAAATAGATACTTAAAAGTAAAAAGACAAAGACAAAATATTGGGGGGGAAACTGGAATATTTGGAAATACAAGGAAATTTTAATAAAATATTTGACTTCTTATCAGAAACTATGGAGGCTAGAATGCAATAGTACTTAATACATATCCAGACTGCTGAAAGTAACGGGCAACCTATTAAATAAAAATCTTATGTTTAATGAAGTAATATTTTAAAAATGAATACAAAATAAAGACATTCACAACAAATATAAATTAGCAGAATTTATTGCTATTTTAACAAACTCATGATAAATACCAAACTTTCCAAAGATGAAAACAAATGACACCAGATAGTAATTCAAAGAGACACAAACATACATGAACACATAATAAAGAACACAGGTATATAATTCTAAAAGACAAAATAATTACTTATTTCTCCTTTTGGCTTAATGATTTAAAAAATGATTATAGGTATGCCCTGGTCATATAATGCTGAGGAACCTGGGTTCAAAACTTGGAGCCAAGGCAAACAACCGAAAAAATAAATAAAAGTGCTTCCTCCTCCACTTCTTTCCTTCCTTAAAAATGCTTATTTTTCTGCTCCCTTCCTTGCTCTCTTAAACTAAAAATAAAATTACTGATAAAATATTACATATAAATATGTAAGTATGCATGTATATAATTCTACTGCTAGTTTTATAACACATAGAAAGAAACAAATATAATTGACAAAACAGCACAAGGACTTGATAGAGAGAAAGCTATATTACATCAGGGAATGACACTAGATGGTAACTTGAATCCAGAAGAACAAATAAAAAGAACCAAAAATCAGAAATAGAATATTAATGTAATGAATATTATATAAATATACTTTCTTCTCTTAGTTTCTTAAAAAGACATACAATTATATAACTTAATAATTATAACAATGTATATATTATTGGTCTCACATGTAGAGAGGCATAAGTATAATAAGTCTAAAAAGAGAGGGAAGAGAATAGAGCTATATTAGAGTAATATTTCTATAGCTCAGATGTTACATTATTATAAATATGTAGTATAATCTAATATTTGCTATAAGCTCTAGAGTAACTTAGAAAATATTAAAAAATACAGTGAAAAATTACTGAATGAACTAAAGTACTACACTATTGGAAAACTGAAGGTCCATATGCAAAAAAATGAGCTGGACCTTATCTTATACTTTATACATTAATTAAAATAGATTGAAGACCTAAATGTCAAAGTTTAAATTAAAAAACTCCTAGAAGGTAGGGAAATCTTCATAATATTAGATATGTCAATGATTTCTTGGAGATGACACCAAAGGCATAGGCAATGAAAGACAACATACATACTTGGATTTCATTAAAATTTTTAGACTTTGTGCATCAAAAGGTAATATTAACAGAGTTTAAAGGCTACCCACAGAATGGGAAAAATACTGGCAAATCATACATGTAATAAAGGATTAATAGCCAGAATATAGAGAACTTCTAAAACTCAACAACAACAACAAAAAACAAATGATCCAATTCAAAAATGGGCAAAGGACTCGAACAGATATTTCTCAAAATACTCAAACACATGAAAAATTATCAACATCATTAATCATTAGGAAAATACAAATAAAATCTCAATGAGATACCTCACACTCACTAAAGTGGCTACTGTCAAAAACCAAAAACAGAAAATAACAAGTGTTGGGGTTGGTAAGAATGTGGGATGCTTTTATACTATTTGGGCAAATTTAAAATGGCACAGGGGGTCATTTCTAGAAAAAAAAATGAGACTGAACTGTTGGTGGTGAACTTAATGTGATGGGCAGATACTGATTTGCAATGATGCATACCTTAAATCTATACAATGTTATTATGCAATGCTACTTCAAGAAAAATTTTAGAGGAAAATAAAACAAATTTAGAAGGAAAATAAAATGGTATAGTCACTGTATAAAACAGTATAGCACCTCCTAAAAATTAAAAATTGAATTACTATAGGATGTAGCATTTTTATTTCAGGGTACATATCCAGAGAAATGAAAGTTGAGTTGTGAAGAGATATTTGTATAGCAATGTTCATGGTAGTTAAAATGTGGGCATAGCCCAATATCCAACAACAGATGAAAAATGTAGTAAATGCATACAATTATTCAGCCTTAAAAAGGAAGGAAACGTTGACATATATGCTATAACATACGAACTTTTTTACATACTATAGTAAGGGAAATAAAAGTCACAAAAGAACAAATATTGCATGATTCTACTTAGTTGAGGTTTCTGGAGTAGTCAGATTGATAGAGACAGAAATTAGAATGCTGGCTGCTAGAAGCTGAGAGAGACAAGGAATGGGAGTTAGTGTTTAATGGGTAGAGTTTCATTTGGGAAAATTAAAAGCATTCTAGAGATGGATAGTGATAATAATTGTATAACAATATGAATGTACTTTAATACTGCTGAACTATACACTTAAAATTATTAAGATGATAAATTTTATGCTATGTATATCTTACCACAAAAATTGGGAAAAGAAGATCAGTCATTTCAGCATTTCCTTAAAATGTTAAACATGAAGCTATCATAACTTAGCAATTCTACTAGTTTCTATATATCAAAGAAAAAACACACTTCCATACAAAAACTTTGTGAATATTCATAGCAGCATTATTCACAGAAGCAAAAAGTGGGAAAATTCCAATGTTACTTAACTGATGAATGTGTAAACCAAATATGGTATAACCATACAATGGGATACTGTTTGGCAATAAAAAAGAATGAAGTGCTGATATATACTACAAATAGATAAACACTGAAAATACTATGCTTCGAAAAAGAAGACACAGTCACAATGAATATATTTTGTGATTTTTATGTTTGCAAAATGTCCCAAATAAGCAAATATATAGATACAATGAGTATATTAATGACTTCCTAAAGAGTGAGGTTGGGGAAAATGAATAGTGGATGTTAATGTTTCAGGTTTTCTTACTGGGCAGACAAAAATATTCTAAAATTGATAGTGGGCATGGTTGTATAACTTGGTGATTATATTAAAACCACTGAGATGTACACTTTAAATGGGTGAATCGCATAGTATGTAATTTACATTCTGATAACAAAGCTACTTAAATATTAAAAAATATGCCTAGCAAAGCAGAGTGATGCATCTCATCAAGCTCCTATCCCCTAAAAAAACTACTTAAAGTAAAATCACAGAGAACTGTAAGCAGCACAGCAAAAATAATTTCAGCAAGTCTCAGTCTCCTCAGTGATATCCAGGTCACATCTAAAACCCTCTGCTTAGTTCTGCCATTATACTTTAAGGAAACACTGACAAACTATAGCTTATTCTGGGCAGCTTTCTCAAATTTAATAATTATGATTAAGTTATTAATCTGAATAAATCAATGGAATTACAATCTAAAAGGTATACATATTCTATGATAAAATTATCTAATTTTACCCTATTTTGAATATAATATATTTTACCGGAATATACAAGTGAGCTCTGAATTACATCTTTTTAGCAATATTTGATGCTTTCTCAAGTCATTGTCCTTGGAAGCAAAAAGAGTAGAGATGCCTGAATACCATTTTATTAAACTGGCCAAAAATTATGGCAAGGATGAAGTCTACTTTATTCAACATTATTCTTCAGGTTCTACCATACTAAATAACACATAGTAGGTCCTCAATAAATATTCATTAGCTGTTTTTAAAGCTCTTCAAAATTCATGTTTTAACGATAGAGGAAAAGTTTTAAATCAAGTATTTTTAAGTACCCTAATTGCATGTCATCCATTTGTGCTAAAATATGTCAGGACTTAATATTATGTTATTTCCAATCTAAGTGAACAGTAAGTATTTGCATTAAATGCCAGGTGACTAAGTGAAAATCTGACCAGAATACAATTATCACTTTACCTCACACATAGCAACTCACATATAATAAATAAGAACATATGTAACCATGCTCTTAGTTATTTATAAAAGAGGGAAAGTTAAGATAGAACTTTACAGGGATAAAAGAAAAATACCATCTTAATGAGTGCCTTTAAAAAGCTAATTTAGGACTAAATTATTCAAAACATTTTTTCGTGTTCAGAAAACAAACTCAACTCTAAAAATACTTTCAGGGATCCTCTTTGTTTTCTTTAGGATTCATTCCTTGGCTATATATGTTCTCAGAATTTTGTGCAGCCTGTGTCTATAAATCAAAACCATGGGGATTAACACATTCATCATTTCCTTTTCTTCTTGAAGTTAGGTCTCTCATTATCTCTGACAGAGACATGAGGCTACAGATAGAACCAGTGTTAATCCAAGTTTAAATTAGTCATCAGATCACCAGAGAGTAAATTTTTGCACTGAACATCAACAAAGGGCTACACGCTGGAATCAGAACTGCCTGAAGAGAGGGGCAAAAGGTAGGTTTTTACCAGTGTGTATTCAATATACATTGAGTTTGCTATTCTCTTACTGTCTCCATTATCCATTCTCTCATTTAGTCACTAATCCACGAATATATTCATTCCTTCACTCATCTATTTAAGGAATATTTCTATTGGGCCTACTGTCTATTAAAATACTATGACAGGTAGTAGTGATAAGGTTAAACATGAAAACAGTCTCTGCTCTTAATGTAGTTTTAATCCACTGAGAAATATAGAGAGTGCACAGACAATTTATAACATAGTGTAAGAAGTTATAAAGGGTGCTTAGATAACATATACTGGAAGATCACTGAGGGCTCCAGGAGGGAAAATTCAAAGTTCAATCAACTAGCTTGTCTTTCCATAAATTTTACAATTAATTTATATTTAATTTCTCTTAAAGGGCAAAAAATTAAGGTAGTTATTTACTAAACTATCTATATAGGAATGGAAAGGAGCAGAAAGGGTTGGTCTCATTGAAAATGCACTGGAAATTCTCCCAGCTGAGTCGAGGAAATTGAATTCCATAATTTCTCAAAGAATAGTATTTCAGAATTTTTTAACTCTCAAATAATCTGGAAAAGAAACAAATAGTGTCTCCTAAATTTTGTTATTTTTCTCCCTAATTTGGGTTGAGTCATAAGCAGGTGTTTTATAGGAAGCCACAGAAGAAAATATTTAGGTAGACTTTTGATTAGCAAATTTCTTTATCTGACTGTCTTTCCAACAGACAGCCTGCAATCTTCCACTGAAAATTTCATACGGGAGTTCATAAAAGGGGCTCAGATGTCATAATTCCACTGCGGCTTTTCCTTCACAGTTGTTAAATCTCACTTTCAATTTTACTTTGTCTTTGTAGTCTTACTCAGTAGATACCAACATAAACCAAAAACAAAGGAAACAAAATTCTATTCTTTCTGTTCCTAACAAAGATTTGTATATATATATATATATATATATATATATATATATATGTATATATATGTATGGATATGTATATATAAGTGTGCGTGTGTGTGTGTATATATATATATATATTTTTTTTAAATATATATGGTCGAAGAACAATGGTGAAAAACCAAATGCCTTACAAGTCATACAGGAAAAAATACCTTCACAAATTTTAATGTCAGTGTCTAGATAGTCAGTGCTTTGATGCAGTTGCCACATTCTTAACAAACTTAGCAAGACAAATTAGAATTCTGTACCATTAAAGAACATACAGTGTTGCATATCAGTATGACAATAAAACTTAGGGAGAATAACATTTTAAGAGTGGTAGCACAATCAGGAAAAGTCAAAATTGATCCTAGGAAAAGAAAGAGCACAATATCTGCTTGTTAGGTGATTCCTAACTATGTAGTTATGACCTTAAATAAATTATGACTTAGTTGCACTTCAATTTTTACATATCTAAATTGATGAAATTAAAATCATTGAGTATGATTCTTGCATAGGCAGGGAAATTTCAAAAGTAATGTGGTCCATAGACCCCCTCAAGGTGATTCCCAACGATTCCTTCCTCCTAATGTTCACTCTTCTCTGCAATCCCCTCCTCCCCTAAGAGTGAATAGAACCTATGACATGCCTCTAACCAATGGAATATAGCAAGGGTTGCAGTATGTCACTCACATGATTCAACAACATTTTATGTCAAGGATGATGAGAGTCATGAATGGAAACTAGCTAATGGCCAGTAGGACATTCAGTCATAGAATCACAAGGATATGAACTCTGTCAACAACCTGCATGAGTTTGGTGCAATTTTTAGCTAACTGACTTTCCAGATGAAAATACAATCCACTCAACACTTACATTGCAATCTTAGGAAACTCTGAGCTTGAAGATCCAGTTAAAAACTATGTCCAAAATACTGACTCATAGAAACTGTGAGACAATAATTGTATGCTGTTTTAAGCCAATAAGTTTATGGCACTCTATTACACAACAATATAAAACTAACATAAGCAGACAATGCAATCACCCATTTTTCACTCTTACCATCGATGTCAGAAGTCAATGTGTTCTGGGTAAATGAAATATATGAATATAAAGATGCTGTTTTAATCATTAGTGTTAACTTCCTAGACTAATTCTCCTCAACCAAACTGAGTTTTAAAGAGTACAAATTACCTACGGAAATTCCATTATTTCTCATAATCAATCCATCTCTCTCCTTCCCACAGTTCTCTCTTCCTTCCGTTCTCCTTTACTTTCATTTTCTTTAAATGAAAACTTCATTTTAAAGATCACCTCTTGTTCAAATATTTCGTCAGTGCTACCATTGAACTATTTCATGTGTCTAAAATAATATTTTTTAGTACCATAATGGAATGATGAATGAGAATTTTTGACTCCATTTTCCTTTTTGATTTATATTGGTAAAAGCCCCATTTTTAAGAAAGAAGGTATGAAAAAACAAACTGTTGTTACTCCACTTGCTGTCTAACCAGTTGTCATAAATGTAATATATTTTCTGAGTCATTTCACATTTATGTGTATGTGTGTATTATGCAGTCCATAATATCAGAAAGTAGGAAATAACTATTATCAATTAATTGAACTATATAGTCCTTTAAAATCATCACAGATATTATTACTAATACCTATACGTAGGCAAGCAAAATGTTTTATTTTAAAGTAATAATAATTTTGATAATGTATAAGTTGTTTAAATTAACAACTAACAATCAATAGAATAAATATCTCTTAGTTTCATCACTTTTTTCTTAAACCATGGTCTCCTGCATATAATTAGGGTATTCCATCATTCTGACCATAGGCATCTGTTCCATGACTGATTAATCAAGACAGCCTATAGCCCTGGCCAGAGTAATTGGCTGAGATGTGGGCAAATGACCAAATTAACAACATTAGAACACTTCCATGGGATTTTATATTTTAGAACTTGAAGTGAAACTTGAAACTGGAGCTAGAAGGAAAAGTATTAGAGTAAATCAGCAGCCATGTTCTTGGTTCGATGGAGACAGCCAAGAAAGAAGAGATGATGGCAGAGGGTACACAAAAGAAACCCAGTTGCACAAACTCCCTAATTCTATTTTTTGATGTTCCCACACCTGATTTAGTTTCTATATCAACTCTTCCTAAATTCTACGAGATGAGAAGTACTTCTTAGTTACATAAGCCAATCAAGTTCTATTTTGTTCTTTAAGCTAATTTGACTTAGGCTTTTGTACTCTGCAAATGAAAGATTAAATTAATTAAAAGTATACATTATTATTTCATTAAAAATTTTAATAATGGCTTCAAAAGGACAATTCATATTGTTCATCTTCAGTCACATGTTCTTTAATTACAAGAGTGATATCCATTAAACTAATTGTTGGGGAACTTAAGATAAGCATTTACTACTGCTTTTATGATTAAATAAACTCTAGAATGAAGAAACCCACAAAACTTAGTTATACATTGCTAGGAATGAATGGAACGATGGAAATGAGGTAATCTTCAAAATCAAATTATGTGTCCAAATTTGCAGTCTGACATAAAACAGTACCATGATACCTTAGCACCAAATAAGATTAAGCTGTGTTGTACCAATATATACTTTATAGACCAATAAATCTATACTCCCCAAAAAAACCTGATTAAAAATTACAACAATTTACAGTTAGAGATATTAGTATAAACAGGATCCCTTTGGTAGCTGTCTTAGATTTAACAGAACTATTGGCAGTGAGGTAAAATGATCAATAATGTTTAAAATGGTGTCACTGGAAAAATGCATTTCCACATGGATAAAATTTATCTACAGAGAAAGAAACAAAAGATAACAATTTAAAAATTCTTCTATTTTCTTTATTAAATACTGAGTCTCAAAGACACTCTAAAAATAAAATTTAATAAAAATACCAATTAAATATTAAATTCATCTACCTGAAAATGTGGTGTAAGAATGTACAGCTCTAAGGAAAATTACTACTTCAAAAATCACTGTTTATCCTCTGCTGACTGGCATTTTTAAGAAATTCACTTCACCATAGCAACCTGTCTTAACACCAACAGATAAGTAGGGCTATATTTAGATATGATTGCTTTCCAGAAGGCAATCCTATTTAATGCCATGATCCAAGGGACCAAAATATCATTCAATCAGATTGTAGCATGAAGACAAGTATACTCAGGGGAATGAGGCTGTATTTCAGAACCACAAAAAGAATAGTTTCTACCAAAGGTGGTAAAATTTGTAAAGAAGTGCACAAAAATAAATAAATCTCTCATATCTAAGAAATACATAATTAGATACAACTATTTTTAGCAATTTTATCTTTGTTCTTAGACATGAAATGCCATTATCAAGTATAATGATCTATAGAATCAAAATACATTTCAACTACCAAGTTATCTTTTAAATTAGATTGCTGCATTTCCAATCTGGTATCCTTTAACTAAAAAAATTTTTTTAAACAAAGTAATCTTTTACACATGTGGTGTAATAAAGCAGTTGTAATACAATACAAAAAAACAGATAAATTGATTAAAATGCTATTGTTACAAAATTACTATGAACATATTTGACTTTAGAAGCTTTGTAGTGATAGTAAAAAGAACTTCTATTTTACTACAGAGAAATTACCAAATAGCAGTTTTATATAATTTAACAATATACCAAAGGATCATAATCATAGAAAATAACATTTTATTAACTCTCAGCATGAGTTGTAGCAAAATCATTATTAAGGACAAGATGTGAAGTAAATGAAGTTCAACTAAAAATACCAAGAACAAATTACCTCACACCCATTAGGGTGGCTACTTATATTAAAACAAACAAAAAATAAAACAAACAGAAAATAAAGCCTATTGGTAAGGAAGTGGAGAAATTGGAAACCTTGTGCACTGTAGGGAATATAAAATGGTATAGCTGCTATGCAAAATAGTATGGAAGTTTCTCAAAAAATTAAAAATATAATTTCCATATGATACAGAAATTCTACCTCAAAATACGTATCTAAAAGAATGGAAATAGGGTTATCAAAGAGATATTTACATATTCACATTCAAAATAGTATTATTCACAAAGGTAGAAGCAACTCATGTTGATAAAGGATAAACAAAATGTTTATACACACACATATATATACATATACACACAATGGTATTAATATTATTCAGCTTTTAAAATGAAGGAAATTCTGACACAGGCTACAACATAGATAAACTCCCTTTAGGCTACTGCGTTAAGTGAAATAAGTCAGTCATAAAAGATAAATACTGTATGATTCACTTACACGAGATTCCCAGAGTAGCAAAAATTATAGACACAGAAACTAGAATGGTTATTGTAGGGGTAGGGGTGGGGGAAAAGGAGATTTATTAGTTAACAGTTACACAGTTACAGTTCTGCAAGATCAAAAACCTAAGGACAGATTTAACAATATGTATATACATAACACTGCTGAACCATACACTTAAAATGAGTTAAGAAGGTAAATTTTGTTATGTTTATTTTATTACAAATTTTAAAAAACATCAAGGATATTGATAAGAAGTATTTCCTCATCCATAATACAATTTATGCAGAATTTAGGTCTAACATCTCTTCTATTTTACTGAATCATACATCCTTTTTTATAAATCACAAAGGTTCATAAACAGTAAATATTTTCACAGTCTTGACATAACTGAAACAACTGAAAATATATTTCAAGTACCATAAAGGAAAACAAGTACTGACATTTTCATGCTATACAAAATTATAAAAAAAAATTAACTTCCCCTATTTGACTATAAGGAAAATTACTAATATCTCACATTATGAATTATATTTTTCCTATATGGAAATACCAATTTTTCTATGATTTAAATAATTTTTTCCTCTACTTGACTTATATAACAAACTTCTAGTATGGTTCTAGTTTTTAGGAGCTTTTGCAAATTAAATAAAACAAGACACCTACCTATACCCACTTGGTCACACAAAATCAATATCAAACTAATAAATAGTACATACAATTTTTTTTTTGCTGTTAGTCCTTTTCATTCTTCAACAGTTTTTTAATTCTTAAATCAGTTTTAATAATTTCTATAAATGAATGAATCTGAGTTCAATGATTCATGCTGAATAGTTTATAAATAAGCAATAAGAAACTTAAGTATAAATAAGGTATATTTTATCTTATCTCCAGCACACAGTCAATTGGGATTTGAAAGCATTTTAAGAATTAGCTCTTCAGATAATACAACTAAATGTATGTTATATAGAGCACTGCTTTTGCATATAGGTCATTTGTCCTAAAGAAACGGCATGCATGTATTTTATGACTTAACTAGAATGTCTCCTTGTACTTAAAGAGAACAATTGAAAATTATGTCATGCTAAAAATAAAAATCTTGTATATATCACATTAGATATATTTCTAATATGTTGATAACATTAAGTGAAATTTAATAACTTTCAACGTGCCAGTGAGATCACAACTAAAACAAGAGATATTAGAACACAACTTGAATCTACAAATTATACAAAGGAAATCAATCTGAAAATATTATAATCATAAATAGAAGTGAAACTATTAAAACCATTAAATTGTTCAAAATTTATGCATGCAAATTACTAATTTAAACAAATCCTTAGGCATATTCATCAGCAAAATGTTAATGGTTAAGTTCCTCTACTTAGTCGTACACTTAACACCTACAGGACTGTGGTAGAAACAATTATTCTCAGGGTAACTGCCCTGAAAAGAAAGTTTCAAGGTATCTCCGTTACCTCAACCTTGCCACAAGTCACATTCTGCTCTCATAATCACATGAAATCAAAAGTTAATAACAAGACTAGAAAGTCTTGTTTAGTGATTCACAACGTTCTCATCTCTCTTTTCTTTCAAGGATGTTATCTTTCATCATGTTCACCCAACAAAGCTCACCCAGTCCACTATAAGAGCACTAATTAGTTTTACTACGATGTAAAATCTTGGGTGTAAGGGATAAATCAGTCACTTGCCACTCAGTCTTTCTTCCTCTTTTTAATCCTCAAATTTCATTCTTACATATTCTCTCTTCAGACTTCTCTCTGCAACCCCTCTCAAATACATACTTCAGTTTTATTTCTGTAATTGTCCACAAAAATTCCACAACCATTACTTAGCTGATTAAGATACAATGCATACTGCTCTGAACGTCAATATTGACCAGAGAGCCTGAGTCCTCCTCGGTCTGTTCTTTTGTTCTCTCTTAATTCTGCCTTCCTTTCTAGCAGTTTAAATACTTAGTTTTTCTTTACACTTCAAATCCTTCAGCAACGGAAGCTCAAGCAGTTAAATTATAATACAAATCTTCCAGGTACATTAATACTTAAAATTTTATTTGATGCACATATTCTAATATTTTGGAACATTAAAATATGTATGTACTATTAGCAACCCTAATATTAATCTAGAGCATTCATCAAATGTTAGGGATTTTTTTAAGGCAATTTTTATAAATTCTTGAATTTCCTACTCAATGTTGTAACATAAACGATTCAATGCCATAGAGTCACATAGAGTATACATGAACTGATGAACAAATAATAAGATTTATGCCAAGAGCCTGGAACAGAAAAAATAGCTGACTTTTAAAAAACTCCTTACCCATGAGATATCTACTAAGTGAATATTGCTGTTATAATATGAGTGTCAACTCAGAATAAAATGTTTTCTATCGTAACTACCAAAACATAAATTATTTTCTGTACATGGAATAGCTCTTTCCTGAATTTTATCTAGTAAGAATGATATATCTAGAATAAGAATTAGATTCTTTAATAGTATTGTTTGACAACTCTTGATAAAGAAAACTGCTTTTCTGCCATGCCCTGAGGGAGTAATGGTTAAGTCAACCACACAGCACACATAATTCCCAATGAACCAGGTTTACCTCAGATCCTGGAAGAACAACCATTGTAAACAAAATAAAAATAAAATAAAGTACTTCTTCCTCTTCTCTCTTCTTGCCTGCCTGCATATTCACCTTCATTTCTGACTGTAGTTTTCCTCTAAAAATTTTTTTAATGTGTTTTCAAAATCTAAGTAGCAAGGACAAAAATTTATTGCCATTATACTCTTACATTCTAGACCAATGCAAAAAGACAAATAATGCTTTTGGGTAGTTTAAGAGAATGATGCCAAGTTAACATATTTGGCTACTTTAAAATAGAATTATCGTATCCATCCAATGGAGTAGTGATCTGAGATGAATTTTTCTTAGAATACTAAGATTAGATTTCAAATTTAGTGGTAAGTTGCATGATGCAAATTATCCTACATTCCAGAAAGAAGTACCAAATTCCCTCAAAACACTGCAAGGAATTATTAAAATCTATTATTCAAATATAATTCTCCACAGCTTTTATATTACTGAAGTCCATAGGAACACATTTTCCCACAAAGATTACATTAACACAAATTGTTTGAAAAGAAATCAGTTGAGTGACCACACTTGTAAAAAGTCACACCAACCAGTTTTAAATTATACTTAGTACTGAAAACCAAATACTCACAAAGAAGGATCTTGTACGAGATCTTTGAGATTTATTCCACTGCGATCTTCTGCAAGATTCCTGAAGCAACTATCACTCACTAAACCGGAAAGGGAAAAGAAAAGTTAAATCAATTTTTGTTTACATTTTGTTTAAATTACTGTTGACCAAAAGGAATTTTTTTTGACATTAAAGTTCGGTGTCCGAATAGGGTTTTTCCAAATATCAATGCTGAACAATTTCTGGGTCTCATAGATTTAAAACAATTAATATTAATAACAAGCCAATAATCTAAGTATACAGACTTTAAATAAACACAGTATATGAAAGACTAAATAAATACATGGGTCTAATTTTTTTCTTTGCCACAACTCACATTACTGTGACTTTCATTACCAGTTAAAAGTGGCAAGTCACTGTTCACACAAGTAGAAAAAAAATTCCCCAGATTCATATTTTTATAAATATTGGAGAACAATGGAAGCAAAAAGAAAAAAATAAACTAGGAGAAAAATGATATATTTTATTAGGTAAACCAAGCCTCCTAATTGTTTACATTTCTATGAAATTTTGCCCATTTAGACACCAGGTAAGAATCAGAAAGAACACTACTAGAGAAAAGAAAAACTAGCAGAGCTCTTGGTGGTTCATACTGGCATGACGACTTGAAATCTTATGAAACACTCAAACCACAGTTTTCTCCTGTGAGATTTGCTGAGGTACCACGGGCAAGTATTGGAGGGGAGGAGGAAAAAAATGAGCCAGAGGCCAAATAATGTTTTCTGTAGTCTTGTGGTGATTAATAGTCAAAGCTACATTGTGATAGGTATGTAGAATTTTCACTGAAGAATTTCAACTTGTCTCTTCTCAAAACATTTGCTCTCAAGAAAAAGCAATTTCAACTTGAGAAAAGAGATAATTCAAAGAAGGTCCCACAAGGTGGAGTATATTTAAAGCTGTCAAACAACCTAGTTCAATTTGTGATTGAGTTGGAATGATTACTATTTAATTATTCTTTCTAATACAGAACTGAGCAAAAATACGTTTATATTATCCTATATCAAACAGTATTTGTTATACAACAAAAATTACAAAGTATGGGGAGGAGCACAAAATGAGACCAATAATCAAGAGGAAAAAAATACAAGCTGGCCCACAGAATTGCTAGACAAAGATTTTAAGAAGACACACTAAAGAAGATAAAGAAAAAATGTTCACCGTAGATAAAAAGAGCAAGGTTTAAACAGAATTTCCATGACAAAGAATTATATAGTAATTTAGAACTGAAAAATACAACAACTGAAATTAAAAATCGGTGAGTCTGGCATTTTTCAAGGAACTAGAACAAAACATTTTTAATGTATATTGGAATCACAGAAGACCCTGAAGAGTCAAAGCAATCATGAGAAAAAAGAACAAAAGTGCAAGTATCACACTCCCAGACCCTGAGCTATACTACAAAGCAATAGTGATCAAAGCGGTAGGCACAGGAATAAAACAGAGACATAGATCAGTGAAATAGAACTAATCACTAAAAACAGACTCACACATACATGATCAATTAATTTCTGACAAAGGAGCTAAGAGGTTAAGATGAAGAAAGGAAGGTCTTCAACACAGTGTTGAAAACACTGAATAGCTGCACCTGGAACACTCTCTAACACCATACACAAAATTAAATTCAAAATGGATTAGAAATGTGAATGTTAAGATAAGTAACCATAGACTACTCAGAAGAAAACACAGGAAAGACATTTCATAATATTGGCCTTAGAGAGGTCTTTGGTGACTCTACACTGGCATCAAGGGAAATAAAAACAAAAATGAAAAAATGGGACTAAAGCAAACTAAAAATCTTCTGGACAGTGAAAGAAACTATCACCAAAATGAAAAGACATCCTACTGAACGGAAAAGATATTTTCACATTATGTATCTGACAAGGGCTTAATATCCAAAATATACAAATAACTCATGAACTCAGCAACAGTAAAACAAACAATCGGATCAAAAACTAGGCAGCTGGATTGAATAGGATCAAATTTCTCCAAAAAGACATACAGATGGCCAATAGGCTCATGAAAAGATGTTCATCCACATTTGTTATTAGGGAAATGCAAATCAAAACAACAACGAGATATCACTTCACACCTGAGAGAATGGCTATTATCCAAATGTCTGAAAACAACAAATGTTGGAAAGGATGCTGAGAAAAGGGAATTATTTTATATTCTTGGTAGAAGTGCAAGTTGGAGTAACCTTTGTGGAAGACAGTATGGAGACTCCTCAAAAAATTGAGATTGGAAATAACCATATGACCCCCATCACTCCACTTCTGAGTTTAACAAAAAACAGTAATTTGCACAGATATATGCACCTCCATGTTTATTGAAGCATTATTTCCAATAGTCAAAAATTGGAAACTACCTAAGTGCCCACCATAAAATGAAATGGATATAGATTGAATACTACACAGCCCTAAAAAGATGAAACCCTGCTATATGTGACAACATGTATGGAACTGGAGGCATTTATGCTAAGTGAAATAAATCAGAAGAAGAAAGACAAATATCAGATGATCTCACTCGTATGTGGAATATAAAGAAACAAAGCAAACAAAAAGACAAAACAAAAACTCTTGGACACTGACAATGTAATTGAGGTTACCCACAGGGAAGGGAGTAGGGAGTGGGAACAAATTGTGGCGGGGTCCAAAGGACATTGTTTAAAAACTCTTGGTGAGAGTGGTATGTTGTCATATATTTGATGAATTGTGAGCCTATACATATGGACTTATACTATTTTGTAAATCAATGTTATCAGTAAATACTAAAAAAGAAAAAAATCTGTGGGTAAGTTTTGTAGCTGACCCAATATAGTAGTTTAACACAGGATCAGTCCACCTGAAGACATTAGCAAAAAAAATCCAAATTGAAGTAAATAAAAAATAACAAATAAACCCACAAAGAAAAACAAAACAGAACATAAGAGGCATGTGGAAATCAAACAGCCCAATGTCAATGCAACTGCAGCTGAGTAGACAACAGGGAAGAGACACTATTAAAAAAAGAAAAAAGAAAAAAAGGTAAGTATTTTTGCAAAATTATATAATACATTAACCCAAGACAATTTAGTTTGTCTTTTTCTTTTCAGAATTCATTACCTAATATTTTATTTGAGAGTTTATATTCCCTTTGCTACAGAGAGTCTCTCAAAATCAAACTTTAAGACCCCTAAATCTGGATCTACCTTTGTGTGTAAATGATTAATGCAGATAATCAAAGAAGCATTAAAAACAACTGAAGCTGAAATCAGGCTGGATTTCTTTTTATAAATTCCAAAAAATTATCCCTCACTTTTTTTCCATTGAGTTTAATAATTACAATTAATATGTACAGTAGATCCATGAATACCATCCTTTTATTCAATGTTATTCTGTTATAACATTTGTGAGGAAAAAACATTGATTTCTAGCCTGTGCCACTGTCTGTAGAGTCTGTACATCTTTCTCCATGTCTGTATATTTTTTTCCAGGTATTCCAGTTTCTTCCCACAGCTCTAACAGAGGCATGTTAGATTAACTGATGCGTCTAAATTGTCCCAGTATGAATAAAGTGTGTGGGGTGTAAGTGCGCTCTGTCACAGAAGGGCATCCTGCCCAGGGTTGATGGTAGCCTTTTGTCCTGAGTTGCCTCCATAAGCTCTGGTCACCAATGACTCTGAACTGGAATAAGCTGGTTGGAAAATGAATGACTGTAAATGACTGAAAAATAAAAAACAAAGTATTCAACTTTATGTCATACAAATGCATGGCAAAAATATGTATTGCGAAAGCAATTGGTGAATCTGCCATATTTGTTATTTTTTAACTGCATCATGGCAAGAGGTGCTCCTTACAATGTTCACATTGCAAACAAAATTTTACTCCTTTGTTTAACCCTGTTGCAAAGCTAAAAGCGCATTGCACACCCCTGGTATCTGTGGTCACAAAAAAAAGAGAGAAAAGATGTTTACTTCAAAAACAAAATGAGAAGTTTTAAAGGAGTTTGTTAATAGACAGCAATATGTGAATATTGGAAGGGTTCTTTGTCTCCTACCAATAACTATGCGATTCACAGACATGCTAAGGAGAACAAAGCTTGTGTTTAAAGTTGAACACCATTAGCTGCTACAAAATTAAATCAGAACAAAAGGAGCACAATGGAAATATGGAAAACCTTTCAAATATGTGAAGGAAAACCTTTCAAATATCTGAATGAAGGACATTTTATAATGTATAATGTATAGTTTTACAGACTTGCTAATGTTCACACAAATGAAAGTTTTAAGGTTATTTGAAGATACAAAGAAAAACAGGTTCTAGAGTTAAAAGTGAAACTTTATGGTAAGCTGTGGTTGGTTTGAGCGTTTAAGGAACATTCAAAATATATAATATACAAACAATAGGTTAACCTGCAAGCACTGAAGAAAAAGCTGCTTACCAGTACTTACTGAAAAAATTATTGACAAAGAAAGACATACAACATAGCAATTTTTAACACATGTGGGACAAAAAACCATTTTGGTAAACAAATGTCAGAAGACATTTACAATTATAAAGAAAAAGCAGTACCAGGACTCGAGCCTGTGAAAGACATTACTCCTAGTTGGGATGTTTCAGGAGATCTGAAGCTCAAATCACTGTTTAACATTGTGATACCAAGAGCAATGAAAGGCTGTTCTGAAACTCATTTTCCTGTTATTTGGTGATCCAATAAAAAGGGTTAGATCACAGAACAATGTTTGAAAATGGTTTACTTCATGTTTCTAGCAAGTCAGCAAAGTATATTGTTGGGCCTAGAATCCTGAAAATAAAGCGTTGCTTCTTTTGGACAATGATCCAGATCACCCAGGTAACTGAAATACTTCAGATTATGTTAGTCACTTTTCTGTCTCCAAACAGAAGAAACTTGATACATATGGATCAGAGTGTTTTACTAACGTTCAAAGTCTATCATTTATTACATACCTTTAAACAAATGATTAAGTTCTTAAATGAACAAAAGGCCACTGCAAGGGAATTTTGCTGCGGTTTATATATCATGATGATACTGAAAATACAGCAGAGACATGGCAGGAAGTGAAAACAACTGCTATGAATCTTGTCTGACATAAAATCTATCCAGAATGCATTGCAGAACTCCATGAGTTTGAGCAGGCATTATAAAAAGTTCATCAAGAGATTGCTGGTCTGGCACAACAGGTTGGATTTAAAAGAATAAATGAAGATGTAGTGGAGTTACTTGAAGCACATGGTAAAGAATTATCTAATGAAGACCTCATGGAGATGGAAAAACACCATTGAAGAACACTTAAGAGGAAGATGATAAAACTGAAGATGCAGAACCACCATAAACCTTGAAGATTTGTCTGAGACTTTCCTAATGTCAGAGCTATGGCCATCTTCACCAGAAAAGATGTACACACACAAACACATACACATACAATTCACTGTAAACAGAGAGATGTTCAGAAACAAATGGGATAATAACAAGTGGAAACAATTGCAACAGGGAATTATACAGAGGATAAAAGCCTGCACAACAAACCTTGGGTTGGTTTTGTTAAATCCCAGGTAATCACGAAGTTAGAACCACTGCAGGCACCAGCAGTTCTATCATTATCAATACCAACTATCAATACTTAGCTCCAACCTGAGACAACACACCAAGAATTTCTTGCAAACTTCCATCCTCATCTTCTGTGATAATAATCACAGACAAGTAGTTTTTCTGCTCTTCAGAGATCATGTTCAGGCAGGACCCAGACTCACTTTTACTAACCACCAAGACTGAAAACTAAGCTTCTCTCCCAATATCACCCACTACCACCAAAACTGCTGTCATTCACAGATTCACTCAAAATTGCAAAAAAAAATTATCAATTGTTCTTATTAATCTTTCTTAAATATGTTTATTTTGATGTTTAATATTAGAAATTTTGGGTCTTTATATAGAAATTTGGTAATGCTTTTGTGTCAAAATATGCCCTAAGAAATTAACTTTTTTATATCAATTATCTGATGGTGAAAATCATTTCATTGTAAATCCTTTTCCTTAGTCACAATTTCCAAGAAACTATCAATGATGTTAGTGAGGACTTACTGCAATTTTCATTCCATACTTCACTGAAACTGATCTAAACCTGTTGATTTGGGACAAATTTCCTGGTTTTCATAATTTAAACACAAATTCTCTTTATTACACCATTTTCTGAGTAAAGCCAAAAGGAGGAAAATTTAATGTTGGCACATCATGAGAAAAGTTGATTTCCAGCTGAGCTGAACTGAAATTGAAGGTATAATATATTATGTCATAAAACCTGTTCTCATAAAGTTTCTTTCCCAATTTGGCAAATATGAGAGCTTAGTTATAAACTTTAAGAGTCTGAAAGTTTTGTGGGCTTAATTAAAATGGAATAAACCTTTGCTCCTTTAAAGGCTTGCTAGTCAGCTATCTCTGAAATGAGTTTTGCTAAAGAAGGCACTTTTCAAAACTCATGTCCCATCTAAATTTTAATCTAAAAACAAAGTAAATCTAAAAAAAGGAGTTTTAAGAAAAATTCTGGCACTTTGCCAAATTAAAATACATTATTTTAATGACGATTTTTCCATAAAGCAACAAAATTTATTTTTGAATTGCAAATAAGATGATATATTTTAACAAACCAATGAATTTTTTTTCAAGTATAAATAACACCATGCTTTGGTCATCAGACGTTTTGTTGCTCTTTTCCCCAGTAAATGTCAACTAAAGGAATTACTATGTTCTTTGTTCCAGTGATTAATAAAAATTATTTAACATGTCATCAAAGAAGTCAGATAAAACATGATAAATTACAATAGAAACATGTATTCAACGATTATAGTATTAATATCAAAATTATGAATGTCCACTTCAATCTGGTTTACATTGATATAATTAAAGGGGGAAAAGAAAAATTAGAAATAATTATAAAGTAGACTCTACCAGAATTCTTATTCAATCATATGCATTTTTCCTTCAAATGTTCATGTTCTGGATATATAATCAAGAAAATAGTGACATACCCTGATGGAGTAGCAGTTGGACAAATTTTAAGGTCCCAGTTCACATCCTGAGATGTAAAGATGAACGACTAGATGAAAAATAAATAAAATGCTTCATCCTCCTCTCTCTGCCTGCCTGCCTCTGCTCTCCTTTATTCCTTTAAAAAAATTCATTATGTGCTAAGCATTTCATAGTCACTGTCTCAATCTTTAAAATCATCCAATGATAGACCTATTTGTATCCCCATTTTACAGAGGACAAAACTGAAGCATGAAGAGATTACATGTCTTTCTGGGTTCATATAGCTGATAAATAGTAATACTGGGAAAATCTAGACCTTATAACTCCAGAACCTGCACTCCTAACCACAATGCCAGATTACATTTCTCATATAATCTGAATTTGTGTGCACTTCCATAATTTCAAAGTAAGTAAAAGTTGTACAATTAAAATAATTATTAAATAATAAATGCTAAGTAAAGTATCATTAAATAATTAGATTTTTTAAAAAGTTGAATGAAACATTAGGGATCTTCTAGATAAGTGCTTAGTTCATAAATCTTAGTTCTATGGAGGTGCCTCATATGAATGATATTCTTTTTCCCCTTCAAATAAAAAGCTCTATTTTTATTTGTTCTATGCATTAGATTGCATCAAAGATTATATTTGAAGAAACTTTACTAGAGAAAATTTATAGACACTGAAATATATATACATACACATAAACATTTTAAAATAGTATTAGCTCTATTCTACATTATTTCATAGTTGAGATCATGATTTGCCTATGGTGCACAAGAGTCAGCATTCAAACTCTATATAAGCTTAGAAATATATATGAAATGGATCCTTAGCAAAGTATTTATCTAATCATAAGCACCTTTTCCTGCATATATTCATCTTTCTGATCTATAATCAAATAGTGACATTCATTAAGTGCTAAGTACTTCACATCAATTTTCTCACTTATAACAAGGATGGTATAGTATGATATATAATCAATATGTTCTTTGATAAAAATCTTTATAGTGTATTTTCTAAATTATATTATGGCTTATTCCATCTGTTTATTAGGAACTACATTATGAAAGGCATAGCCATCACTTCTTCTATTATAACATCTATATTCTGTCTGGGTCTGGTTAGGAAGGATTGTCCTCTAACGAAAGAATTTCTAGCCTCAAAAATGTATGTTTAAAATACAGCATGGGAAGAAATGATATTTACAGAACTGAGTGAATTATACCATATTTAAGAACATGAAAATAAAGCACCATTTGAAAACTGATATGGAGACATTAAAAAACCTTCAGTTAAAAATGCATTCATTCTGTAGTTTCTAAATATCTAGTGAAAAACAATTCCAAAATAAGGAATGGTCTACCTATAAAAAAACTAAATTATTCAAAATAGAATGCCTAACACCATAGACAAAATTAATTCAAAATAAACTAAAGACTTGGATATAATATGTGAACCATAAAATACATAAAAGAGGTGCACCCTGCAGATTGTGTAGCTAAGGTGAAGGTCATGTAAAGTCCCTTACCCAAGTTCAAGACCTAGAGCCAGTGGCCAAAATTAAGTAAGTAAGTAAGTAAATAACATGGAATGCCAATCTTAAGGAAATAAGAAACCAAAATAAACAAATGGGACCACATCAAACTAAAAATCTCTTCATAGCAAAAGAAACTCTCATCAGAACAAAAATATATGATACCAAAAAGGAGAAGGTATTTGCAAATCATACATCTGACAAGGGTTAATATCCAAAATATATAAAGAACACATAAAACTCAACAACAGAAAAAAAATTCAATAAAAATAATGGGCAGAAGTACTGAACAGACACTATTCCAAAGAAGACATACAGATGGTCAACTGGCACATGAAAAGATGTCCCACATCTCGTTATCAGGGAAATACAAATCAAAACCACAATGAGATACACGTTACACCTGTGAGAATGGCTTTTCTTCTAGACTGAGAACAGTAAGTGTTGGTGAGGATATGGAAAAAAGGAAATCCTTATATGATGTTGCTGGGAATTTAAATTGGCACAATCATCATGGAAAATAGAATGGAAATTCACACAAAAAAATTGAGAATGGAAATTCCTTAAGATCTTGATATCCCACTTTTGGGTATTTGCCACAACACTAACTGTAGGAGATATATATACCCTCATGTTCATTGTATCATTATTTACAATAGCCAAGAATTAGAAACCACCTAAATGCCAACTGAGAGATGAGCAGATAAGGAAAATGTGATACCTTGGAGAGAATGCTATTCAATTACTAAAAAAAGATGAAATCCTGGCATTTGCAACATATAGATGGCGTTCAAGGGAATTACACTTAGTGAGAAATAAACTTTGCATCATTTCACTAATATGTGGTCTATAAGACAAACCAATGAAATAAATCAAACAAAAATTGACATTTAGTATATAAAATCAATTTGGTGTTTATCAGAGAGGAAGAGCAAGGTGTAGGAAAACTGGGTAAAAGTGGTCAGTTATATGGTGAAGGGCAGAATAGGACTGTTGGTGATAAACTTACTTTATTATATACAGATGATTTATAATGATGCAAGCCTTAAACATACATGTTATGATGCAATGTTCTTTCAATAAAACTAATCTAAATTGAAAAAAGATTGAACAAATAAAATAATAGTTTCAAGAGAAAATAAGGCTATTACTATGAGTTTCAAAAGACAAATATTTGAATTTCAAAAATGTAGGAGCTTTTTACTGGGAACATTACTTATTCTCAAAAAATTGTCCCTCTATTATCGCAGTGAAAAGTAAAGCATTTAGTGGGAAATGTCAGTATACTGTAATTTTTTTTTCTTTTTTGAGGTAAGTGGTACAGGCAGGAATGAAGGTGAATAGGCAAGCAGGAAGGAACACAAAGAAGGAAGAAACTATTTTATTCAATTTTCATCATTGGTTATTGTGCTGGAATCAGGCTCGAAATGGGACATTGGGATGTACGTAAACTGTGCCCGGTTTAACCCCTAGGCAATCATTCAACACACTTGATTTGTTTTATTCTATTTGGAGAATATACTGACTGGATAACTTAATATTTGATATAAGAAAAATTATATTAACTATAATTCTTGGTCCATTTTTCAAGATAAATCTATTATTTATTTTGACCAAAATTAACCATTTTCAAGTTCACAATTCAGCAATACTTAGTATATTTATTATGTTGTGCAAACTTCATCTCTGTTTTCAAAACATCTTCAGCATCACAAAAGAAAATCCAGAACCCATTAAACAGCAAGTTCCTGTTACAACCACTTTCTCAATCTATCAACCACCAATTTGTTTTCTGTCTTCATGGATCGAAATATTCTGGATATTTTATACAAATGGATGCATATGTGACTTTTGTGTCAGATTATTTCATTAGCATGTTTTCAGGGTTCATGTATGTTGCAGAATGTGTCAGTACCTTCATATCTCTTTATGGCTGAATAATAATCCATTGCATACATGTACCACTTTTGTTTATCCATTCATGCTCTGATGTCCATTGGGGTTGTTTTTTATCTTTTGGCTATTTTGAGTAGCTCTGAATAAACATGCATGTGTAAGTATTTGTTTTGAGTCCCTGTTTTCAATTCTTTGGAGTATATACCCAGAAATGGAATTGCTGGGTCATATGGTAATGCCATGTTTAACTTTCAAGAAATCAATAAAAATTCTTCAAAAGCAGTTGCACTATTTTACATTCCACTAGAAATGTACAAGAATTCCATTCCCCCATACCTACAGTTGTTATTATCTGTTTTTTGAAATTTAGTCATAACAGTGGAGTGAAAAGCTATTATTTCATTGTAACTTTGCTACATTTCCCTAATGACAAAGGATATAAAGCATCTTCTTGTGTGCTTTTTGGCTATTTGTATAGCATTTCTATGTCTATGCAAGTTATTTCCATACCTTTAAATGGGGTGGTTTATTTTCTTTTCTTGAATTGTAAGATGTCTTCATATATTCTCAATAATAAGCTCTTATCAGACATATGTTTAGCAAGTATTTTCTCCCCTTTTGTGAGTTGTGTTTGTGCTCTCTTGATGATGTCCTTTAATGGACAAAAGCTTTTCATTTTGATAATGTTTAATTTATTTTTTCCCTTGGGAGCAAGTGCTTTGGTTGTCGTCTATAAAATCACTGCTAAATACAGTATCATGAAAATTTTTCCCTATGTTTTCTTGTAAGAGTTTTATAGTTTAAACAATTATTTAGGTCTTTATCCATTTGAAATTAATGTTGGAGCATAGTGTGAGGGTAGGAGTTTCATTTTATTCTTCTACATGTTGTCATTCAGATATTTCAGCAACACTTACCGAAAAGGCTGCTCTTTCCTCACTGAATGCTCTGGTACTCTTGAAAAATCAATTAATCCTAGATACATGGGCTTATTTCTTGATTAGATTATATGCCATTGATTGTTGTATCTACTGATAATGCTAATAACAACTGATTTGATTGCTGAAGATTTGTAGTAAATTTTGAATTAGTAAGTGTGAGTCCTCAAACTTTGTTTTTCTTTTTCAAGATATTTTTGGCTACTCAGAATCCCTTGCAATTCCGTATGAATTTTAGAATGCTAATCCATTTTTATAGCAAATTTTGGTCCATATATTTATCAGATTCATTTTAAGGTACATTTTTCTCTTATTGGTTATCTATCTTCAGATACTACTTTATACTTTTTCCAAGGCTAAGTCCTGACATATACTGAACGCTATTAGAAAAGTTCCATTAATTCTTCTAAGAGAGGGCAAAGTAAGTACCAAAAACTATTACTGAACAAACTGAATTAAGCACATGAATGAAAGAAGATAAGCAGTAATGGTAGAAATTTGGTCACTTTATTAATGTGTTAAACCTAAAATTACAAGCCAAAACAATGCTTACATGTAACACTGATACTGTGATAGTCACTTCACAATTACACTGATGCTTGAATTTTAAGTAATTTCAACCTGGTTTTCAGTATTGTGTGCGCTGTCAAAGGGTAACACATTTCCATTCTGACAAATGTTAAAACAAGTAGCAAAATCCTCTTTCTGATACATTGCAACATATGTTTTTGAGTTCAAACTACAGTTAAAGTAGTATTTTTTTGACCTATTCTTTTAGGACTTGATGCAAGTGGGCAAAGAAAATTTTCACATTTCAAAATTCAACTCTGTAATTGAGAAATTTCTACCTTCTATTGGAAGTGATTATTCTGTAATCCAGTGACATGCTAAAAGGCAAGAAAACCTAACAGAATTTTAAAAACACATTCCAAATAATTAGCATTCTCAATTAAAACCATATGTTCATGTATTGATATTAGCATTTGCCAAAAACTATCTATGTGAAAATATTTCAAAGGATAAAGTACTCCACGCAAATCAGCATTAATAGATGAACATTTGTGGTTGGTTTTGATGACAAGACAGTTAACTATAAGTTCCAATAGTTCCTCCCCCAGTTTCATTCTTCAAACTGGTAAACATATTTAAAAACTATACTTTTCAATGATTATTGTTGGGATTTAATAAATTTAAATATTTTGGAAATCTGCTTCTTTTATAGCAGTATGTATATTGTGCGTATACACATAGATTCTTCAATTCTGTATCTTGGCCTGCAAAACCAGAACATTTACTATCTGGCCCTTTATGGAAAAACATTTTTTTCCATACAAGTTTACAGGAAAAAGAACAGAATTATCATGCACTATTGAGAGCTAGCTGATGTCTTAATTCCTGGAACATGTATTAGTGTAACATAAACCCATAACTTTATACAGAAGGTCATAATGATTTATGCTCTTCTGTATTCTTTTATATTTCTTGCCAAATGTATTATCAAAACTCAAGTTACTAGAAAAACTTTCAAATATCTTTATCTACCTCCTATCAATCCTGGACCATGAGAGAGATCTGTGACGACTCAATGGGGAACCAGAACTACCAGGGTACCACCCATCCCAAACAGGTCAACCTGGCAGTAGAGAAGCAGTCCGTGTGTCTCTCTGTCTGCCTGAGGACATCTGAATAAGTCAGGTAAAACAGAAAGTTTATGTAACATTTATAGTTCATAATACACAATGCCCTAAAAAATAATTGTCATAAGAAGAAGTGGGGAGATATCAAACAGAAAAAAATTTTTAAAAAGATAACTGATAGTTGCCAAAACCAAAATGGCAGAGATGCTAGAATTACCTGACAATACTCTCGATAAGAGAAAAGCAAACACAAAAATTAAAGTACCAGGGATCTGTGAGAGGATAATAACAACAGACTTAACAACTTTCCTACCTCCTGAGTCTCAAAGGGAAGAGAAATAAGTCAGGGCTGAAAAGCATTTGAAGAAAAAAATGGCTTGAAAACTTCCTAAATTTGGCAATAGATGAAGATAAGCAAATCTCAAACGATAAATTTACTTAACTCTAAACCAAGGATATCATAACCTATCATAATCAAACTTCAGAAAGCTAAACACAAAGAAAAAGTCTGGAAAATATTAATATACTACAACTTACCTATAGGGGAAAAATAATTCAAATGAAAACAAATTTCTTATGAGAAGCTAGGGAGGCCAACAGGAAGCACTTTTTCAAGTGCTCAAATAAAAGAGCCATGAGCTCCTATGCCATATCCAGTGAATGTATGCTTCAGAGATGAAGAAAAAATTAAGTTATTCTTAGATGAAGAAAAACTTAAGAATAACTCTCACCAGCACAGCTACCAAAAATATCTGGATCTGAAAAAAAGATCAATTAAATTGAAAAATCTCTAACAAGATTTACTAAAAAAAAACCCCACAAATCACCAATATCAGGAGTGAAAAAGGAGATGTACCCCTATAGACTCTAGAACTACTAACAATAGTAAAAGAATATTAAAAACATCTCAAGGAGTTGAGTCTGGTAATATAAAGAAATGGACCAACTCCTCAAAATATAGTCCACACACAGTATGATAAAAGTTAATTTAAATAATACTACAAGTATTAGGGAAATTGATTTTGTAATTTAAAACTCAAATATATTTCTAAAGTCAGGTAGTTTTACTCAAAAATTCTTACAAAAACTAAAGAAAAATTAACACCAATTGTATATCATCTCTTCCAGAAAATTAGATGGAATATTTCCAAATTGATTTTATGATGTTACTGTTACCCTGAAGCAGAAACTAGATAAGAGTATCAGATAGCAGAAACAAAATCCCATTTATAAATATTTCTTGTGTGTATATAGACTCAGAGGACCCTTAACATAATGTTAGCAAATAGCATTCAGCAATATGTAATAATAATAGACACCTTAAACAAATGAGGTTTACTTCAGGGATGCCAGACTGGTTCAATATTTGAAAATTAATCATGGTAATCCAATATATTAACAGTCATTTAAAGAAGTACAATCATGGTATCACATAATTAAAGGAGAAATAGCATTTCAGCATGCCTCCATGATAAAAGTTATTTTAAAGGAACAAAATACTGATAAATATCACTTATAGAAAAAAAATCTTCCCCTAACACTATTCCTAAAGTAAAAAGATTGATGGCATGGCCTGACGGAGTAGTGGTTTATTCCACAGCTTCCATCTGAATGCAGTTAACATACATCCCAGGGACCTGTGTTTGTGTCCCTGAGCTGGGAGTTCAAGGGGGTCTGGGGAGGTGGGGTACAGCCAGTTTAGACAACTAAGCCAAATAAAATTTAAAAAATACTTCTTCCTCCTCTCTCTGTCTGCCTGCTTACCTGCTTGGCTTCATTCCTGCTTGCACTTTTCCTTCAGAAAAAGAAAAAAAATTGAACAGTTTCCCCTGAAGATCAGGAACAAAACAAAGATGTCATTCTTATTGAAGCAGATTTGAATGAAGTAGATTTAACCAGTCCAACAAGGAAATAAAAGGGACTAAAAGGCAAAATAGATTGGAAGGAAAGAATTAACTGTCCCTTATTGCAGATGTTATGTCAATGTAGGAAATACCAAGGAATATACAAAAACTAGTGATGAACTAGTGAGTTCATCAAGATTTCAGAGTATATATCACAAAATATATAAAAATTTACTGTATTTCTATATACCTGTTATGAACACATGAATCTTGAGGTTAGAAGATACAGCGAAATTGTTCACAATAAAATATTCCTATGTGCATCTAACAAATTATGTACAGGACATGTACATAGGCATATCTTGGAGATATTATGGGTCCAGTTTAGGACAGCCATAATAAAGTGAATATGTAAAGAAAATAAATGTGGCAATGAGTCACATAATTTTTAAAACTTTCCCAGTGCATATAAAAGTTATAGTTGTCTTAAGTAACAGCATTGAATAAAAATGTATATGCATTGTATACTGTACATAAAGTGTTTAAAATACTCTATTGCTAAAAAAGTCTAAGCATCATCTGAGTCTTCAATGAGATGTAATCTTTTCACTGGTGAAGGGTCTTGCCTGACTGTTCATGACTGCTGATTTCTTAGGATTGTGGTTGTTAATGACTAGGGTGGCTGTGGAAATTTCATAAAATAAGACAACAATGAAATTTTGCTTCATTAACTGACTTCCTTTCATGAAAGATTTCTCTATAGCATGTGATGCTGTTTGCTAGCACTTCACCTACAATAGAACGTCTTTCAAAATTGGAGTCAATCCTCTCAAACTTGCTGTTGCTTTATCAACTAAATTTATGTCATATTTGAAATCCCTTGTTGTCCTTTCAACAATGTTCATAGCCTCTTCACCAGGAGTAGATTCCATTTCAAGAAAAAATTTTCTCTGTTCAATTTTATCAGGAGATTATAGCAATTCACATCTTCAGGCTCCACTTTATTTTACTAGCCATCAATTTCCACTTTTTAAAAATAATATTTTATTAAAGAAACATTGCATCTAACATTAGTTTTAAAGTGTACATTAATGTAAATCAACATCTCTCTATATAGTACATTAAGTTTACCACCATCAGTCCATTTCTTCTTTACCATGTAATTGATCCCTTTTACTCCATTTTTAATTCTAGTTCTCTTACTAATTCTACCCACATCTGGAGTTACTACCTTCTCTAAAGTCTTAAATCCCTTAAAGTCATCCATTAGGATTGTAATCAACTCTTCAAAACTCTTGTTAATGTTGATATTTTGGCCTTCTCCCATAAATCCCAAATTATCCTAATGGAATCAAGAATGGCAAATTTTTTCCATATGTTTTCAATTTATTTTACATAAATCCATCAAAGAATCATTATGTACAACAGCTATAGTCTTACAAAATGTATTTAAGTAATAAGACTTAAGAATCAGTTATTCCATGACCAACAGATTATAGAATGGATGTTAGCAGATGAGAAAACAACATTAATGTTCTTGTACATCTCCATCAGAGCTCTGGGATGACCAGGTGAATTATCAACAAGCAGTAATATTTTGAAGAAATCTTTTTTTCTAAGCAGTAGGTCTCAACAGTGAGTATAAAATACTCAATAAACCATATTTGTAAACAGATGTGCTGTCATCTAGGTTTTCTAGGTCCATTTGTAGAAGACAGGTGGATTAGATTCAGCATAATTCTGAAGGGCCCTAGAATATTCAGAATGCCAAATGAGCATTGGCTTCAATGTAAATTCAACAGCTGCACTAGGCCCTAACAAGACAGTCAGTCTGTCCTTTGAGGCCCAGCATTGACTTTGCCTCTCTGGCTATGAAAGTCCTAGATGATGTCTTCTGTGTCTTCTTCCCATACAAGACTATTTCATCTGCACTGAAAATCTGTTCATCACTGTAGCCACCTTCATAAATTATCTTAGTTAGCTCTTCTGGATAATTTGCTGCAGCTTCTACATCAGCTTAAGTTTGCACTTCTATGTTATGAAGATGGCTTCTTTCCTTAAACCTTAAGAACTAACCTCCGCTAGCTTCAAACTTTTCTTCTGCAGCTTTCTCACCTCTCTCATCCTTCAGAGAATTAAAGAGAGTTAGGGCCTTGCTCTGGGTTAGGCTTTTGCTTAAAGAAATTCAATGGATAGTTTGATCTTCTTAAAAGACCTCCACTACTTTCTTCATATCATCAATAAGGCTTTTTGTTTTCTTAAAATCTGTGTGTTCACTGGAATAGCACTTTTAATTTCCTTCAGGAACGTTTCCTTTGCATTCACAACTTACTGTTTTGCACAAGAGGCCTAGCTTTCGAACTATCTGGGCATTTAGCAAGACTTACTAAACTTAATCATTTCTCATTTTTTATTTAAAGTGAGATGTGCAAGTCTTCCTGTCACTTAAGCATTTAGAGGTGATTGTAGGGTTACTAATTGGCCTAACTTCAATATTTCTGTGTCTTAGGAAAGAGGGAGGCCCAAGGAATGAGATGAGGAAATGGCCAGATTTTTAACAGATACACACATATGTAAAGTTCACTTTCCAACATGGGCAGGGTTTGGGACACCCCCAAAAGAACTACATTAGTAACATTAAAGATAAGTCAGCACATATCACCATAAAAGATAAAATAATGATGAAACAGTTTGAAATACTGCAAGAATTACCAAAATCGAATATATGAGACATCAGTGAGCACATGCTGTTGGGAAAATTGCACCAAATTTGCTTGACGCAGGGTTGCCATAAACCTTCAATTTGTAAAAAAATGCAATGTCTGCAAAAGAGAACACAGCAAATCACAGTAAAATGAGATATGCCTGTGCTGAAAATTTTACCAGCTGTAAAATGCTGGTAAAAGAAATCAAAGACTTAAAAAGCAGGGAAACATATAGTGTTAATGGATTAGAAGATTCAACAGAATAAAGATGACAATTCTCTCCAACTTGATATAAAAAAAAAAGATTTAGCATGCTTCCTATAAAAAACTCAGTGAGCTTTTTCATATATAAATATTACAAAATTTATGTGGAAAGGTGAAAAACTAAAATAGTTAAAACACTTCTGAAAAAGTGCTAAATGTGAAGAATAATTTCGAAATTTCAAATACTTATGTAGAAAACCTTTCAATTTGTGAAAATTCATGTTAGAAAGTGAAAAGAGAAGCTATAAAATGGGAGAAAATATCTGTGATCAATAATTCCAAAAAAAGATTGATTTTTAAAATATACAAAGAACTCTCAAAACTCAACAGTAGAAAAAAAATCAAATATTCTAACTAAAATATGGAGAAAATACATGAAGAGATATTTCACTCAAGATAATTATAAAAGAAACTAGGTACAATATCCTTAGTCATTAAGAAAATAAATCATAGTGAAATGTTATTATATATCTACCAGAATATCTAAAATACAAAGTAATGAAAAGAAAAAAAAAAAGTTTGTGAGGATGTGGGGAAACTGATTAAGTGATATTTAGTTGGTGAAAGAAATATAATTTGAGTTACTTTAAACACTAGTATGCAAGTACCATGCCACCAAGAAATTGTAATTCTGGGAATTTATTGCACAGAAATGAAATTCTATGTTTACACAGGAAGCTGTATTTAGGTGTTTATAATAGCTTTGTTTACATTTGTCCTAAAGTAGCAACAACTCAGATGTCCTTCAATGGGTCAATGTTAACCCAAACTTCTGCTGCATTCAGGAAACTCACCTTTTTTCAAAAGATAAACAAAGACTCAAAGTCAGTGGTTGGAAGACAATCCTACAGTCAAAAGGCAACCACAATAATAGCAGGAACAGTCATACTTAAATCAGATAAAACAGACTTCCAACTAAAAAGTATAACAAAAGACAGATACCGAAATTATATCATGATTATGGGGTCAATTTAGCAAGAAGACATAATACTTACTAACTTATATGCAGGAAATGAAGAAGCATCAATATATATTAAGCAAATATATTTGGAACTGATGAGACATCAACAGCAACATATTAATAGTAGGAGAGTTCAACACCCCACTTACAACAATGGACAAATAAACAAGCCAGAAAATTAACAGGGAAATAGCAGCTTTAAATGATCATTTCAAACAGTAAGGTCCAATAGACATATACAAAACACTTCATTTAATGATTACGGATTTCACTTTCTTCTCAAGTGTGCAAGGAACATTCTCAAGGATAGATCATATGTTAGGACACAAAACATGTCTCAACAAACTTATAAGGACTGAAATCACACCAACCATCTTCTCTGAAAATAGCTTCAATCAACCCCAAAAAGAAAGGTAGAAGATCCAAAAATTAATTGGAGACTAAACAATATTTTTCTGAATGAGTCTTGGGTAAAAGAAGAACTTAAAAATACTTAGAAACTAATGAGAAGGAAGATAGCAGCTACCAGAACCTATGGATGCCGAAAAGCAGTAACAAGAGGGTAGTTCACTGAAATCCAGGCCTATCTCAAGAAACAAACAAAAAATAAACAAATAAACAATAGAACCCTATATTTAAAACTAGAGAAAGAAGAACAATTGAAACAAAAAATCAGTAGAAGAAAGGAAATAATAAAAATTCTATCAGAAATAAATGAAATAGGAAACAAAAAGACAATCCAGAAGATCAATGAAACCACATTGGTTGCTTGAAAAATTAAACAAAATTGACAAACCATTATCTAGACTCACAGAGAAGAAAAGAGAGAAAACTCTCATAACTAGAATCAGAAATGAAAGGGAAGAAGTTACAACAGATACCACAGAAATTCAAAGCATCATAAAAGAAAATTATGAACAGCTCTATGCCAACACTGTGGACAATCTTGAGGACATGGACAGGTTTTTAGAAAAATGCAGTCTACCCAGACTGAACCTGAAAAAAATGGGAAAACCTGAATAGACAATCATAAGCAAGGAAATTGAAGAGGTAATAAAAAGTCTCCTTAAAAATAAAAGCATAGGATCAGATGGCTTTTCTAAAGAGTTTTAACCAAATCTTCAGGGAAGAATACCTATTTTTCTCAAACTCTTTCAAAATATTGATTAGACAGGGAACACTTCCAAATACTTTCTATGAGGTTAACATCACATTGATACCAAAAGCTGGTAGAGACTTTACCAAGAAACAAAATTATAGACCAGTATCTCTGATGAACATAGATGCAAAAATTCTCAAAATTTTAGCAAGCCAAATCCAAGAATGCATCAAAACATCTCCAGTATGACCAAGGGGGATTTATCCCAGGAATACAAAAATGCTTGATCAAACATAAATCTATTAATGCAATATACCATCAGTAAGTGCAAGAGAACAACGACATAATCATATCAATAGATGCAGAGAAGGCTTTTCACAAGATCTAGAACCCATTTATGATTTAAAAATCCTGCATAAACTGAGGATAGAAGGAAAAATATCTCAACATAATAAAGGTCATGTATGATGAACCCACAGCCAACATCACAGTCAATGGCAAAAAAATTGAAAGCACTTCCTCTAAGATCAGAAACGAAGCAAGACTGTCGTCTGTCACCACTGCTACTTAACATTGTACTGCAGGTCTTAACCAGAGCAATTAGTCAAGAGAAAGAAATAAAGGGAATCCAAATTGGAAACTATCAGTTTTGCAGATGGCATGATTATATATGTAAAACCCTAAGAACTGTCAAAAACCTACTAGAATTAATAAACAAATTCAGTAAATCATAGGTAAAAAAAAAAAATCAATGCACAAAACCATGTATTTTTACATGAAAACAACATATTAGAAGAAAATGCAATGAAGAAATTAACAGTTTAAAACAGAAGTGAAAAAAATCAAATTATCTTGGAATATACTTAACAATGGAGGTGATACACCTGTATAATGAAAACTACAAATCCTTCTTAGATGAAAGAGAAGAGGATACAAAGAGAAGGAAAGACATTCCCTGCTTAAGGTTGGGAAGAATCAACATCATTAATATGATCATCTTACCTAAAACAATATACATATTTAATACAATCCCCATTAAAATCCCACAGACTTACTTGCAGGAAATAGACGAAAAAATCTTTAAATCTGTATGGAACAACAAAAAACCCCAAATAGCAGACACTGAGCTATACAACAAAGCAATAGTGATCAAAGCATTATGGTACTGGAATAACAACAGAGGCAGAGATTGGTGGAAAAGAACTGAGTCACCAAAAACTGACTACAACAAAGGGGCCAAAAGCATATGATGAAAAAAGAAAAGTCTCTTCAATAGATGGTGGAATGATACAGCACTTGTATTTTTGTAACTGGTTTGTTTCACCTAGCACAATATCCTCAAGGCTCATCTGTTGTATTGTAGCATATATCAGAATTTCCTTCCTTTTTAAGACAATAATCTATTGCAGGTATATGCCATCAATTGTTTATCCATTCATCCACCTTTTAGCCTCAGTGAGAAATGTTACTTTAAACATAAGTGTAAAAATATTTCTTATAGATTCTACTTTCAATTTTTGTGTCTATATAACATGTGATAGTTCTATTTTATTTTTTTTGAGGAATTTCCATACTGTTTTCCATTGCAGCTATGCCATTTTACCTTCCCACTAACAGCATAAAAGGGTTCCAACTTCTCCAGACCCACACCAATATTTATTTATTTTTATTTTTTGTGGATTTTTTGATAGAACTATCCTAATGGGTATGGGGTGATATCTCATAGCAGTGCTGATTTGCATTTTCCTGATAATTAGTGATATAAAGCATCTTTTTATATATGTATCAGACCTTCATAATTCATTGGAGACATATCTATTCAAGTTCTTTTCCCTTTATTTATTTTTAAAGGAAAGATTCAGGCAAGAATGAAGGCAAGGAGAGACAGGCAGACAGGAAGAGGAAACATTTAATTTAATTTATGTAGCTGTCCATCTTGATTGCTCCCGTCAGTCTCAGGACACAAACCTGGGACCTTAGTATGCATGTGGCCTTAGCCCAACCCCTACTCCACCAAAGTACATCATCTTTGCCATTTTTATATTTGATTTTTTTACTGATCAGTTTTTTAAATCTTTATTTTAATCATATGTAGGATTTTTTTGTAGTTTTCTTTTTCTTGTTATTTTGTTATTCCTAGTTGTTATTTCTTTTCTAGGCTTTAAAAAACATTTAAAAAGTAACCTAGAGCAATAGAAAAATATATATCAGAAGGCAGGAGATCTGGTTTTAAAGTTCAATTATGTGGCATATTTGATAGGCAACTTTGTAGGTCAATTTTAACTTCTTTGAGCATCTCATTACTCTTCTATATAATAGGGATAATTATATTTCCCCTATCAGATCTCATAGTGTTAAACTGACTATTAAATGAGATACTATATTAGATGTAAAGCTACAAAAGAGTTGTTATAAATGAATGCTACATCCAAATAAGTTTAATAGTTCTGGAAATTTTCAAATAAAGATTTGCTAACCTGTAAAAGGTTAAGGAATTATCAGAATGTATTATAAGCACATGGTAAAAATCTGGATAAATGGAATGGGTTATGTATCTTTTAGATCTGTGGAAAAACAAAGAAAAGATAAATACAAAAATACTTCCAAACATAAAATAACTACGTTTGTAGATCTTACTGCAAAACTCAAGCAAGTATTTAAAATGTACAATTGTAAACATTTTTACTTAAGAACCAATCACTTTTTAAGGCTCTTTGAATCTTTGAAACATTTGTATAATTACTCAGATTTATTTACAGTCATTGAGTTTTAATTTTTAAAATCTCCTTATCTGTCTTTACTGGTATAGAATTTAAGAACACAGACTCTGATGCTAGACAATCTGGATTTGATCCTAGTGTATTCATTTAAAAGATGTGTAGATATTATCAAGTTAATGTCTCTGCTTCTTGATTTTCGTTCTTTTTTTAGGCTAACAATAGCACCTATCTCAGAATTGTCACATGGATTAAATCAATCTGTACAGATAAAGCAGTTAGAATATTGCCTGACACATTATAGATGTTTGCTATTATTACTTGTATTACTACAATTTCTATTATTTATACTTTGGCTTTATGATATATTCCCTTAAAAGGGTGAAGAAAGAAGTGAAACATTTTACTGGTGGGTAGCACAGTTAAAGGTTTATCTAATTTTCAAGGCAATCAGAAGATACTATGTGGGCAGAGAACAGAATTAGTCTTAGAGATCATCATGAGTATCTAAAAAAGTAGAGCAAACCACTGCATTACACTGTAATTTAGGTAGACTTAGACACATTTAAGAAGGATAGTATCTCCAGTATGCAGGGTTTTTTAGAACCTTAATATATACTTGCAATTACTTCTTCCTAAGCTCACAAATTTAACCAAGGCTTATTGTGACTCTTACTGAAATAATCACAAATCTATGTAATTAAAGAAAGAAATCCAAATTTCAGCAGAGTACAGGCAGATTTAGAGGTATATGAAATCCACTGAATACATAAAGTGGTAAAAAAAAAAACTGATTAAAAGAAGTTTAGAATCCCAGTTGCATTAAACCATCACTAACCAAATCTCTCACTGAGTATTTTTGAATATGAATGTACCTTCCTATCTATTGCTTGGAACAAGTATAAGACTCAAGCAAAGGTGTAAATAATCATTACCACGAAACTGATAAAAAGTAAAACAGGAAATTAACTATATTTATACATAAGGAAGGGAAAAAGTAAAAATGCCAATATTTCTACTATAAATGTAGATAAGAATTGGAAGCAGTATGCAAATATTTTCTTAAGGGAAGGTGCAGGTAGTAATGAAGGCAAGAAGACAGGTAGGCAGGGAGAGAGAGGGAAGAAGTGTCCAATTATTATTTAGTTTGGCTGTTCCCTGCATCCTGAGTTGCAAACCTGGGTCCCTAGGATACATGTGGACTACACCCAGTTGACTTAAATGCAAATTCACCAGAACATGTCAATATTTACTTAAAAAAATAAAACTTGCCTCAAACTTTCTTCCAGTTACTATTCCACCCATAGCAGTAGGAATGATTACTGGATTTCTAACATCATAGTTTAGTCTAATTCTGAAATTCAAATAAATATTTGTTATATGTTATATAACAGAAGTTTTAAAAATCTAGCTCCTTTTGCTGAACATTATATTTAGCAATTTTTCTAGTTTAATTGTATGTTGTTCATTCTCATTGTTGTATCGTATTCCATGGTATGGAAATGAAATGATCAATTATATAATAAATAGGTAGGTACACATTTGGACTGTTTCCAACTTAATATACTATAAGTAGTACAATAGCAGAAACATTCTTGCACATGCCTTTTGGGGAACACCAGTACATAACTCTGTTAGATATACACCGTACGTGAAATCCATGATCATATGAAATACGTATTTTCATGTTTAGCAAACACTATCAGCTTCTAGAAGTGGTAGTATCAATTTATGTGTGAATTATATGATTATATAGTTTCTTCACCACATTTGGAAATGTCATCTTTTTATTCAGTCACTTTGGTAGAAAAGCAGAGTAATTTTATGGTGGTTTTACTTTGTATTTTTCTAATTATTACTGTTGTTGAACACATGTTCATATTGATCAAATACTCTTTTTGAAATGCCTTTTCAAGATTCTTGAGAATTTTTAAATTAGGTTGTTAGACATGAGCTCTTTTTTCAGATATATGTATAACAAATACTGTCTTTCATTTTATAGGTTGCCTTTTAGTCTTTTTATATGTCTTTTCTAATGGTGCTACATCTTATAATTTAAATTTTATTGAAGAACATTGCATCATTGCATCATAACATTATATAGGTTTAAAGTATTAAAGTTTTTTTTAACATTTATCAATTCCTTCTATATGCTCAAGAACAAATAAATAATATGACCCAATCTACATAGCCATTTCATCTTCTTTACCACCAATAACTTACTCCAATCCATACCATTCCTAATGCCTCATTAAATCCCTACAGAGTTACTTTTCTTTATTTCTTTTTAACTGCTGACTCCAAGTCTCAAACCCAGGGCCACAGGCTTTATGTGGCCTGCACCTTAGCTGCCTGAGTCACAAAGGGGTGCCCTCAGAGCAATTTCTAAACACAAATATGATGAGCACTACTTATTCTTATACATAAAATCTCCCCCAACAGAAAATGTGGGTTTTAGATTGAATTCAACCATTTGAGGATTTCATATGAAGTTTTGTAAAGCATATACTCATCCTACATTTTTAACTTCATCTTGAGGGGGAAAATCAGTTTGTTTATTTATCCCCAGCTCTTCTTTTGACCTCCCCTTTCATTTTTCAAAATTCAATATTTTTCAAGGTCCAGTTTTACCTCCAGTATGCAAGAAAAGGTAGTAGTCATCATCATTATCAGGTATCAGATAAACAATGTAACTTTTTAAATATTTCAAGTAATTTCATGAATAATTTACAGAAGTAAAAATAAAGGGACAGTGAAACTTTATTAAAAATTTCTGGTTTTGATATACACATATACATGAACATACATACTTGCACACACATATACTCTCCAATATCCTCTAAATGCAATTGACTGGTTATTAACTAACATAAATAAACTTGAAATGTACCCATTTTGTAAATATAGATTTCAGATGTCAAATACATTACAAATGGATCTAATATATCATTAATTAGTATCAAAATAGAACACTTAAAGTTTCTTAAAACCTTAGACTGCTCATAATTTTCTAAGAGATAAAATGGCCATTTCTTTGTTAAACAACTCTGGGTTTCTTAATTTTCTATGTGTAATAAATAGATGAATTTTTCATTTCTAAATCATATATTTTCTTCCAATCACCTTTGTTTAAATACCAACCATTAAATATTTGTCCACTTATGAACCACATCAACTAAACTTTAACACAAAATCCCTGAAGATGAAAGAATGTTATATGCCTTTTAAGCAAAATGAAATGGTCCAGGTTCTTGTTGCAAAATAGTGCATGAAGTCCTCCCTGTTGAATGACTAAGTAGATAAGAATATTATTTGGGTTTGTTCTCAGAAATGCTTTGTTTACTTACTGAGTCTTATTTGAGAAAATAAATCTAAGTGTCACCTGAAGATTCAGTCAAAATTTACTTGTAAGGTCAAATCTACCATCAACTTTTGTCTAGAGTACTGCTATTTATATACAATCACCTTCTGATATGGCCAGTAATTGTGAAAACCTTCCTTTGTTTATTTTTATGTTTGCCACTAGTACAGAAAAAGTTTTTAAATTCTCAACTACAAGGAAATCTAACAGAAGATCACAAAGATGTAATTCTGGTCTTCTTTTATATGTTTCAGAAACAAAACAATACTTTGATAAGACAACTTGATAAGAAAAGTAAAGGATAATGAACAGTTACCATTAATTCCATTATCTCCTTCTGATGCCATTATTCTTCCATTTTATTATTTTGATATTTTGAAGATAGTTGGATATAAAGAATCAGCAGTAATGAAATAATTCCAAGAATTAGCATATAGAAAGAAAAGAACACAATACCAAAATATATCTCAGATTTATAAAGAGGCCAAATGAATCTATATGAGAATCATAAGATTATAATAATTTCTTATATTTAAGAAACAGTAAACTTTCTCTTTGCTCTTTTGAAGACTTCTAAGAAAAGGGAAAAGTCATAAAATATCAATTCTTACAAATTTTGAACTTGCCCAAAATAGAAACTCAAAACTAAAATAGTCCAAAAGATCCTCATGGTAAACTAAGGGTCAAAGCTGCTGTGTTTCTATGAATTTTCCAGAGAGTCATAAGTAAAACAAACCTCACAGTCAGTGTTATATTATTTTATGCATGCCTCTATTCTTTCATAATTACATTGTAGTATATATATTCACATTTGATTTATCAGTTAGACTGTACTTCTAGGATTAGGAAAATTACTTAAACATGGTAGCCCTTTGAGTGTTTATTGAGTTAAAGCTGTAGCACTACTCTCTTATAAGATAGAGGAAAGTGATTAAACTTCTTTAAACAAAGATTGTTGAAAAGGTCTCTAATATAATTGAATTTATGTACTCATTCAAATCATTCATTTATTACCCTGTCCCTGAAACCTAGGCTCATGGGCTTTACATGGCCTGCATCTGAGTCACAGGGGTGTGCCTGGATTAAATGTAACATAGTAATAAAATTTAGCCATAGTTTAACTCATTGATTATTTTTATCTCATTACTATTATCTGGTTGTTATTATCCTAAAAATTACATCTCATAATAAGATAAAACTATAATCTTATCATTGAAAAAGGACAATTCCCAAAATCTAATATTCATGTATTATTTCATGTTTTTTACATTTTTTTACATTAAAGTGGACAGATAATAACAGAGTGCCCTGATGGCTCAGTGATTAAGTTGGTGGCTGTGGCATGGACAAGGTAAAGATCAAAGACCAGTTCTGGTCCCAGGGGGGCAAAAATACAAATAAACAAACATATAAATAAAGGTGTTTCCTCCCTCCCTTACTTTCTTGTTTATGCTTCTTTCTCCTTTCCCATCCTTTCAACAAAAGAAAAAAGAAAAGAAAGAAAAACAACTTGGAATTTTAAAACTAAGTTATATAATATGAGGATCTTTTACTTTATACTAAATGTAACAGAATATGATTAGAGTTTCAAGCATGGCAATGTATAATCTATTAATTATAAATCAGATGATACTTTATCTTCCAAGAGCAAAATTCTTAATATAAATATCCGATACATTGAAGAACCAAGGAAGATAAAGCAACAAAAAATCCACACACAAGTATTTGTAGTAGTTTTATTCATAAATGTCAAAAGCCAGAAGCAACCAAAATGTCCCTTAAAAGGTGAATGGATAAACTGTGATTTGCCGATGCAATAGATAATATTCAACAATAAGAAATAAACTATCAATGAGAAACATGAAGAAACCTTAAGTGTACAGTCGTCCCTTTATATCGTGGTTCACTTATTGAGGCTTCACTGTACTGTGAGTTTAAAAAAAAAATCTAACTCTGTATCGCGGAATTTTCGCTACATCGTGGGATTTTGCGGTATATGTATGCTTCGCTAGTGAGTACCCCCATAGAATTTTATACGTTGTTAAAATTACATAGGTTTAAGAGTGTGGGAAGGGTTTTTAGGAGAGTAGGAAGGGTTTATAAAGCCTTAAAATATATATAAATAATAAAATAAATTATAATGCTGCTACTTCACAGATTTTCACCTATCACGGGGGTCTCTGGAATGTAACTCCCGCCATTGGTGAGGGATTACTGTATGTTGCTAAGTGGATGGAACCTTGAGTTTATAATGCTAAATTATAGAAAACAGTTTGAAAAAACTATGATATGATCCCAATAATATAACATTCTGGAATAAGTGAAACTATGGAGACGTTGAAACTATTCTGTATGATATTTTAATAGTAAATTTATAACATTATGCATTTGTTAAAACCCATGTAAACCAATAAGACAACACAGTGAAACCTAAATAAATTTTTGAACTTTTAGTTAATAATAATGTATTAATATTAGTTGATAAATTTTAATAAATGTACTACACTAATGCAATATGTGAAAACTGGACAAAACGTGTTGAGAGATACTTACAGGACAGCTATATGCTCAATGTTTCTATACACCTAAAAATGCTCTAAAAAAAAAATCAAATAAAAAAACAATGCTCACAAAATTATGTGTACAAATGTTTACAGTGGTTTTATTCATTCTGTATTCCTAAGAGACCTACTAGCCAGATATTTTTACTCATCATTAGCTAGAATAGACAAATGACCACAAATTAATTATACCTACAGAAAAATCAGTTCACTCTCTTAAGTCTCTCTTGTCTCTAGAAGCAAAGACCCTGATCTTTGCTCTAATTTGCTTTAGTTTGAATGCCTTTCTGCATATGATTCTTAAATTTATCTTGTTTTTCCATTGAGTCTCAGAAGGATCAGAAAAATCTACTACCCATTATTCCATCATCTCCAGAAGTAGAAATCAAAGGGTAAACATTTAAAGATATTTTAAAAGTCAGTTAAACTCAAAATGTATGATGACAATAATGCATGTAACTCAAATGAAAGAGAGGACAATTAAAAAACTATTACTAAATTTGTGGATAGGCAGGCATTATCAACTGTGCCATAATAGCTGCTTGAACAGTGTTTGTAAGATACTACAAATTTTAGAGGATGTTAAAAGTGGTGATATCTGATAATAAGTTTAGCTAATAGTACTAAACAATAATCAATTACCCTTTAAAATCTCTCATTTTCATGTGCAACAACTGGGTCAGAGTTTCTTATGAGAACTTGCCAATGATACCAGAATGTGTATTTTGGAATAATCATTGAGACTGATAGTAGAACGTTATGCCAAATGAAAAACTACCCACATGCCCAAGTTTCTCAGGCAGATATTTACTTAGATGTCTTACTTTACCCTAAGATTGAGTGATGTCAGTAGAGACTACCTTTCTTTATTTGAAGTAGGTCAGAGAAGATGCTCCTTGATTAATCAAAATATCAGAACTCTCAAGAAGATAAACACTATAAACAAATTCCACTGTAAATCTAAACTGAAGCATAGCAACAAGTCTATCATTAGCTATTCACTGAATTTGGGATCCAAAATATTTTATATACATTGTTGGATATCCACATGGATAGCAACCAAATATGTTGGTATAAATGGAGAAAATAAGGGAAGAATCCACATTAAAATCATACATTTATGCAAGTTCTAATTAGTATATTACCCAAGAATTAACTCCAATATCCCAACATTCCATAAAAAGTCTTATTTTTCTGTCTCTAGGTTTCTTCCTGTAGTATCAAATAACTTGGTAATGCTTCCTCCCTATTATGTACTTACTACTATGTTAAAAAAAAAAAAAGTGATCACATCTTACCAGCAATGGCTAAATGCAAAATGGAAGATTTTTTCTTTTGAATTTTTGTAACCAAACTTTCCATTTAATACATTATATCAATGCAGTTCGTTGACTGGGAAGATAAAACATAAGAAAATATTCTCTTGTTAATCGATATTCATTTTCACTATCTGATTTTAAATATTTACTTGTCCATACGTATTTCTCCAACTCTACACAGTTATAATGTTTTGGATCACAGAGGGAATAATAATAAAATATATTTAACTACATAATCTATTCCTCGGAGATAAGTAACATCAGTAACAATAATAACAATGACACCAATAAAAACAAAATTTACTAAGGGCTTTCTATGTGTCTCACCAAATAAAGTGCTTTCCATGCTTTGTATCATTAAAGTTATTCCCAAGAGATTTCTTCTGTGTAAGTTACAGTCATTAGAGAATGCTAAAAACAAGGACATGCTGTATAATTTTTATACATCATTATTTTAAAAATACCATCATATTGTTCTTTCTCTTTTTCTCTACCATCCTGTTGTGTGGAGTTGACTGTTTCTCACTACGTCTCCTCACAGGACATTTAAAATCAAGTGATTCTTGGCCAATAAGCAAAAGCAGAAATAAGTACATTCCCCAGGGGATTCACATGGAAATTGGTAATAAAATCAGGTAATAAAAAAAACTGGTAATAAAATCTCCAATAGTAGACATGGGAGAAAAATCAAACTGGGTCTATAAGGAATCTCTCACATGAGAAGGCACGCATGCACACACCAAACACATGCTGTTCAAGATCACTAGCATCTTCTCACATCACACTGAAAAACATCACTACTATCTGGATATTTGGGCATGTTTTATTGGCAATGATTTTCCCCTTGCATGCCTCTGCATTAATAGGTTGGTTCATCAATAAATATGTAAGACCTTTGTTTTAGTGAGTGAGCTAAATAAACAAATATAAATAAATAAATGTCATCATAAAGATAGGAGGAAAACAAAGCTAAATGAACTTAAAACCCAGAAAATCGGAGAAGAGCTGCTTTCATTCTTAGAGCTTCTGTAACTGGAGCAAGTCATTATAAATGAGGATAAGAATAATTCAAGAAAAGTTGTAATGATTATCTTCAAATCAGTGTAGACTAGAATGATGGAATCTCTCAGTACTTGGCAGCCAACTCCCCAACTTTAGCTATGGTGGTGCCCAGAGGGTGTACCAAAGAAGTTAGCCTAGCAATTCTATTAGAGGAAAGAAAAAAACACCATGCCTAGGAACAGGGAAAATTCCATATTTTCAAAGCTTGTATAATCTACTCCTTTTTCCCTTTCGATCATGATTAGCCAGGAAACAGTCAAAAGACGATCCCTTTCTGAAGATAACTACATTTAGTGACAAGCTGCCATATCAAGGAGGAGGTAATCAAGTAACAAAGACATTTTTGAGCTGATGTTTGAAAAGGTCAATTCAGTGCTCAACAATACCAGATACCTATGGATGGTATGTAATATAGAGATTCTATCAAATCATTTGACAATTGTTCCACTGAGTTTGAGCTTTGTGTCAAAAGGCATGCCTTTTCAGACTGTAAATTCAGAGGGTCAAAAGCATGACACATAGGTTTTAAGGGCCACAATGGTATATCCAGTTAGTTGACCTGATTAGACAATACTACCATAATCTGAAAAAGTGCCAACAGCAATGAAGCACCAAAAGTAAACTCAAGATGGAGTGAAAGATCCTTCACCATGAAATAAGCAGGCCAACTTCGGTCAAGAGAAACAAGTTTGTCAGGCCACGATGGTGTCTACATCATAGGCATATAATCCTCTATTTCTGGCCCAGTGTATATTGGTGGATATGTTGCTACACCCACTAAAATGATGAAGCCAGATAGAATTACTGGTGATCTGGTTAGTGCAGGCTTGATCAGCATTTTGATTCCAATGGAATAACGGGCCCTGTTTCTAAGCATCAACGTGACCAAAATCATCCAACAGAGAGCTGTAAATTGTTTCTAGAGTTTGTGGCCCCCTAAGTGAGGCCATTGACAATATAGCCCAAGAGACCTTATTCTTTTACAATATTTATTGTCTAGGAAGGTTGAGCAAACTTGTTCTGAAAAGAGCAAACAGTAAACATTTTAGATTTTGCAAGAAACATAGGGTCTCTGATATGTATTCTTTTTCTTCCCAATGCTTTAATAAATGTAAAAACAATTCCTAGCTCAAGAGTAGTGCAAACACAAGCTGAAGTCACATCAGTTATACAGGCTAAGAGCTCTAAGGCAAAGAGCTTTCAATTCAGTCTATTACGCTAATCAGCTGTTACCACAGTTGGTCTTCTAGAGTTCTTTGGAGCTGGAGAGTGACTGCCACCCAGTGGACACTATCAGCTTTTCACTTAGATTAAACCAGTGAACCAGAGCCAAACATTTAGGGTAAACCGAACCTGGAATCAGTTCCAAAAATTTTCCCGACAAGGTCAATTTGACAATATTTTCCCAATGTAAACTGTTCAAATCTATCAGTTGAATTCAGGTACCTTTCGCCCTACCAGAACATGACCAAGTATCTAACAGGCACGTATCAGAGTGTTAGTGCAGCCACCACAAATGACTATGACAGTCCCAGGTGGAAATGCACAGAATAGAATGTAGCATGAGAGGAAAATAGAGGGTGGGGGCATCAGGGCAAATAGGTAGGTATTTTCTCTCATTCGGCTGTTGGCTCCAGGGTTACTGCTCAAGCCTCAAAGTCGCTTCCTCCTTCAAACAGTTTGTTATTTGGAAAGCACTCCAGCTCCGGGGACCTATATATTACTGCAGGCTTTTCACTCAGTCTTCAGCACTTTCACCAGCTCCTGAGACCAGTTTTCCCTTCTCACAGGGAGCCAGAAAGACTAGTGAAGTGAGTACATGTGTTCAACAGGACCATAAAAGTCTGAGTCCCTCTCTCCTTCAAAGTTACCAAGTCACAGGTTTTTTCCTAGACGCAGCTGAGGTCAAGAGGCACAAGAGGAAGGCGGGATGAGAGGCTGCAAACGAATAGCACACGCAGCACGCGGCTTTGCGTTTACTTTGTTTTATGCGGCCAGTCACATGGTTCAACCAATCTAACTTCTAATGCTGTGGGTTTACCCAAAGCTCTGTATCCTCACTGAAACACGGTTTATTCCAGCTTAGAGAATGCTTTTGACTCAGCAGTCACATAATATTGGCTTTTGACTCCCTCCTCCCACCTGGCCCTGTTATACTCAATACTTGGATGAAAAAGCAGTGACTACCAGGTCACAGGGAATCTTCTCACATTACCTAACCTAGCTCAGGGGGCAGTTGTCCTTCCATACAGCCATGTCTCTATCCCCATCACATTCTCTTATCAAAACTACATAAAAACTACTAGAACGAATAATAGATTTCAAAAGGTTGCAGAATAGGTCAATATACAAAATCAACTTGCACTTTATATACTACCAATGGACAATTAGAAAATGAAAGCAAATTATTAGTATCAATTACAATAACATCCAAAATATAGAAATGCTTAGGAATAAATCTGAGTTAATATGAAATATCTATAGATTGAAACTATAAAATATTAACAGAAAAATCAATATCTAAATACATACTTTTTGGATTAAAAGACTCAATATTGCTAACACATCAATTGTTTAAATATTGATCTAGTCAACACAATTCCAGTCAAAAATTCAAGCAGATTTATTTTAAAATTTGCTAAGTTGCTTTTAAAAATCATAAGGAAATGCATAAGATAAAGAACAAACCAAAAAACAAAAAGCAACCATTTGGAAACAATAAGATTGTAGTTTAAAACTACCTTATTTTAAGAGTTATTGTAAGTGTGGTACTGATGTCAACATAGATAAACTGATGAGAAAAAGAGAAAAAGGGAGTCTAGAAACAGACTGGCATACAGAGAAATTTGGCTTTAGACAAAGTTATAAAGAAATTAAATTTAAAAATTACCCTGTTCATCAAATGGTTTCTGAGAATTAGTATCCAAACCACAATCACTTAGAAAACAAATTTGAACTTTCCGATAATGAAATATTTTTCAAAGGAAAGGTACAAGCAGGAATGAAGGCAAACAGAGGCAGGAAGAGAGAGGAAGGAGAAGCATTTTATTTATTTTTATTTAGCGGCCTATTTTGGTTGTTCCTCCCGGCCCCAGGACACAAATCCAAGTCTGTGGGATGTATATGGACTACACCTGATGGTGGTGGCAAAACTATCACACCAGGTCCATAAGTAATTTTTTAAAAATCATAGACTTATAAGGAAGTTACAAAAAACACTAGAGTCCTGTGTACCTTTCACCCAGTTTCCTCCAGTGGTGATAGGCTATATAGTTAAATATCAAAGCCATTAAAACTCACATTTACAATGAACTAATCTCTACAAACCTTAGTTTTTAATGAGTTTTAACATGTATTAAGTTACGTATGTGTGAATGTAGTTATATGCAATTTGACACCATGTATAAATTTAACTACTAACACAATCAAGATACAGAACAGTATCATAAACTAAAAAGTAACTCCCTCGTATTACTTCTTTGTTATTAACAGCTGCATCCTATACTATGCCTTGTCTCTGTGGCACCCACTAATCTATCCATTTCTATAACTATTTTGTTTTAGAATGTTATGTAAATGGAATCACACAGAATGCAATCTTCTGACATTATATTTTTAATTTACTATTTTATTAAGGCAATATTGGAGTAAAAACTACATAAATCAGGTGTATAACTTCACACCTCTACAACTACTGTCAGCCTAAGGATTTGCTTATTTATTTACAGTCCCTATATAAGTAAAATCAGATAGCTTTTGTCTTTCTCCTTCTGACATTTCATTTAGCATAATTCCTTCAAACTCCATACATATATGATGAGATTTCATCTTTTTAATAGCTGAGCAATTTCCTTTCTATATCTGTTGGTATGTACTTAATAGGTAGATAAACATATTGACAAATATAGATAGATGATGCATAGATACATAGCGTTCACATCTTTTTTAGTCATTCATCTGTCAATAGGCTTTTAAGTTATTTCCATGTCTTAGTAATTGCGAATAGGGCTACATATTATTTGAAGAAAAAAATCCAGAAATGGAATTGCTGGATAAAATATAGTTCTACTTTTTTTTTTTTTTTGAGGAATCTGCATACTATTTTCCTTTGTGGCTGCAAAAATTTACATTCCCATCAACAATGCATAAGTTTCCTTTTTTACCATATCCTTGCCAACGCTTTTTGTTTCCTGACCTTTGGATAATTGTCAATCTAACAAGTGTGAGGTGAAATCTCATTGTGATTTTGACGTACATTTCCCTAATGATAAGCAATGAAGAACATCTTTTCATGAGTTTGCTCACCATCTGTATGTTTTCTTTGGTGAAATGCCTTTGCACATCCTCTGCACATTTTAAAATCTGCTTGTCTTCTGTTGTTGAGCTATGCATTGTTTATATATTGCGGTATTAACAACTTCTCTCATATACGATTTGCATGTATCATCTATTTGGTAGGCTGCCTTTTCATTTTAACAATCATTTTTTTTCACTGTGCAGGAATTGCTTAATTTGATACAGTCCCATTTGTTTATATTTGCTTATGTTTCTTTCTCATGATGCTAAAGACAAATCCATGAAGATATCACTAAAATTGATGTCAAATAATTTGTTACGCATGTTTTCTTCAATGTGTTTTATGGTTCTAGGTGTTATATTCAAATCTTTAATCCACTTGGAGTTAATTTTTGTATATGGTACATGATATTGGTCTAAATTCATTCTTTTACATGTGGCTGTCCAGTGTTCCCAACACCACTTATTGATGGCACAGTCCTTTCTTCATCGTAAGTATTTGATTCCTTTGTCATAAATTGATTGTCCATATATGTGTAGGTATATACCTGGACTCTCAATTCTATCAGTCTATGTGCCTATTTTTATTTTAATACCATATTGCTTTGATTACTGTAGCTTTGTCACACAGTTGGAAATCAAGAAGAAAAATAACTCAAATTTTGTTTTTTGTTTTGGCTATTCATGATCTTTTGTGGGTCTATACAAATTTTAGAGTTTTTTATCTAGTTCTATGAAGAATGCTGTTTGGATCTTGATAGGGATTACACTGAATCTGCATACTGCTATAGGTAAAATCATCATCTTAACAATGTTGATTTTTCTGAACCACAAGCAAGGACAGTCTCCATTTCTTTGTAACACCTTTAACTTCAATCAACAGTGTCTTACAGTTTTCAGTGTACCGTTATTTTATTATTTTTGATGCAATCACAAATGGTATTTTTCATTTCTCTTTCTGCAAATCCATTGTTTGCATATAAAAAGTCACATTTTTATATATTGATTTGTAGTCTGCAACTTCACTGTATTTGCTATTTCAAAGTTTGGGTTTTTTTGGAGAGGAGGGAAGGGGGTTGGAGTCCTCAAGATTTTTTACATACAGTAATATATCATCTGCGAATAGTAAATTTTACTTCTTCCTTTCCAATCATGGTCCTTTTCTTTCGCTTCTTTTTTCTTTTTTCTTTTTATTTTTTGTCTAATTGCTGCAGCCAGGGCTTCCAATGCTATGTTTAATAAAAACAGGTGAGGGTGTGCCCTGGTGACGTAGCAGTCTAGAACACCTGGGAGCAGTCCCACATACATCCCAAGGTCTCAGATTCAAGACCCCGGGCCAGGAAAACAACCAATGTGAACAACTAAATAAACATATAGAGTGCTTCTTCTAGCTCTCTTCCTGCTTACCTTCATTCCTGTCTACACCTTTCCTTTAAAAAAACAAAAACAAAAAAGGTGAGAGGTATCCTTGTTACCAATCATAGAGGAAACACTTCAGTTTTTCACCCTTACATGAGGTTAGCTAAGGATTTGCCATATATGACCATTACACATTTAGGCACTTTCCTTTTAATTCCATTTGTGAGAGTTTTTAATCATAAATGGATGCTGAATCTTATTAAATTCTTTTTCTGTATATACTGAGATATCACATGATTTTCATTCTTCACTTTGTTGATGTGAGATATGTTTGTATGATGTGATATAAGGGTTTTGCATTATGTATGTTGAACCAACCTACAACCCTAAAATAAATCTCACTTAATAGCGGTATATGAAACTTACAACATATTGTTGAATTTGGATTATTAATGTTTTGCTGAGGGTTTTTGCATCTAAGTTTATCAGAAATATTGATCCTGAATTTTCTTTTATTATGATATTCTTGTCTTGTTTGGTATCAAAGTAATGCTGGCCTCATAAAAAGAATTGCTAAGTGTTTCTTTCCCTTTAATTTACAGGAAGAATTTGAGAAACATCGATACTAGACCTTCTTTGAATGTTTGAGGGAATTTACCAGGAGGGAGATCTCGTTGTGGACTTCTCTTTGGGGGAGATTTTTAATTACTGATTGAATTATTTCTTTACATGTGACCCGTTAGTTCGAATTTTTGTTTCTTTCTAACTCAGGCTTGGAAAGTTTTATATATTTGGGGAATTTATCCATGTCATCTATGTCCAACTTATTGTCATATAGATGTTCACAGTAGGTTCTTATGATCCTTTGTATTTTTGTGGTATCTGTTGTAATTTTTTGATTTCTCATTTCATTAACTTGAGCATTTTCTTTTCGTCTTAAAAAGTCAGCCAAAGGTCTGCCAATTTTGTTGTTGTTGTTTTTCAAAAGAACATCTGCTCCCTCCCCCCAAAAATAATCCTGCACCTTAGAGACCTAGTCCCAGTTGCACTTCACTGCTCCCACATGGGGTTTCTTCCTTGATGAAAGCATAGTTCTTTCTGATCCAACTGGGGTCTGCCTTCATTCTTTGCTGTGGAGAACTTAGTCATCCAGATTTTAGGTCTGCTTCTAGAAAAATTAATCCATATTTAGTTGCAAGCTTGTTGTGGACATGGAGGAGGTAAATAAAGGTTCTTCCTAAACCATCATTTTTCTAGAAATCTCTGACATTCACTTTTCTTACTAAGCCTAAAGTACTTGAGCTTCATTCCAGGTTGTCGTAACTATCAATAATTCTTTACTTTTTATTGATGAGTAAGCTGCTATTCTTTGGAATTACCAGATTCTGTTCAACCATTCACCCAATGAAGGAAATCTGGGTTGTTTCCAAGGACTAGGATATTACAAAAAAAAAAAAAAAAAAAAAAAAAAAAAAAAAAAAAAAAAAAAAAAAAAGAAAAAGAAAGAAAGAAAGAAAAAAAAAAAAAGTTCCTATGGATATCCATATATAGGCTTTTGGGTACACATAAACTTCAATTTCTAGGGATAAATTCCAAAGAGTAGCATTGTCATAAGAGAAATATATCCTTAGATTCAAAACAAGCTTCCAAACTATTTCCAGATGGCTATACCATTTGATATTTTCATCACCAATGTATGGATGAATTAAGTTTTTCATATCCTTGTTATTAATATTTGGAATTATTGTATTTTTTTCATTTTAATCACACTAGAAGGTCTATCATAGTAGTCTTAACTTGAATTTTGCTAATAGCTAATGATATCAAACAAATTTTTATGTTTGTCATCCATTTTTCCTTTTTAGTGATATGTTTTTTTGCCCATTTTATAATTTGATTGCATACTGGTGGGATCAATAAAGAGGAAGCTTAGTTTAGATATGTAAAGCCAAAGCAGGGGAAAACAATAACTCAGACACCAGGAAAACTAGGGGCTCTCTCTCAGCGAGGAAAACCTTGGCAGGGAGGTTTTTGTTCCCTGCTGAGGCTCGGGAAGAAGCCTAGAAGCTAGATAGTTAACTTAAACCTTTTAAATGTAAAGTCACTTTGTAAACAATGATTGTTAGAATGGCCAATTTACTTCTTGTATTTTTTCTGTGAATGACTTCCTTATGTAATGACAATAAATACTCCAGGAGTCAGTGACGTGGGTAGCTAATTGGGGAGAGAGTTTATCCCCTGACCCCTTTTTCTTTCTATTTTGGTCTGTTTTCTTTTTTTTGTTTCTTTCTATTTCTCAATCCCTTGCAGGCCCTCCTTTCAGGCCCTGACCTTAGGAGTCTGACACATACTAATTTGCTAAGACTGCCATAACAAAATACACCGAACTGGGTGGCTTTTCTCATGATTTTGGTGGCTAGAAGTCTAAGCCCAACGTGTATTAGCAGATTTGATTTCTTCCATGGCCTCTCTTGGGCTTGCAGATGGCTGCCTTCTCACTGTGCCCTAACATGGTCATCCCTCCATCTGTGCATCTTTATCCTAAATTTCCCTTTTTATAAAAACAGCAATCTAAATGGATTAAGACCCACCCATGTGACCCTCTTTTACCTTAATTACCTCCTTAGATGACTTACTCCAGATACAATTAAGTCTTCAACTCATGAATTTGAAGAAATAAGATTTAGCCCAAAACATATTGCAAAATCTTTTTAATGCTGAGTTTTAAGAGTTTTTTTATATATTATAGATATAAGGTCTTTGTCATACATGAGGCTAGCAAAAGTTTTCTCCGGTTTTAAAGTTTCTCTTTTATCCTCTTAACAGGGTCATTTTGCCACACAAGTTTTTTAATTTTAATGAGGTCCAATTTATTAATACTTTTTATAGCTTTTACTATTGGTAAGATATTCAAGAACTTTTTATGCCCCCCTTAGATACCAAAGATGTTAACATTCTTTCTTCTAAAAAGTTATCATCTTATTAATCATAATTTAAAACTTCCATTCTTTGTAAGAAACTTTAGAAATGAAAAAGACAAGTCACATATTGAGTATATATTTACAAAGTATATAACTCACATTCAGAATTTATAAAGAATTCTCAAATCCCAATAAAGAAAAATAAAATTTAAGAAACATTTGAACAGAAAAAAAATCAACAAAATAAGATATACATATGATAAACAAACAAAAATACAATAAAATACTCAATATTATTATCTGCCATTAAGGAAAATGTAAATTAAAGTCATAACTAGATACACAGTAGAACAAATAAAATTTAAAAGATTTATCATAATAATTTTAGGAGAGAATGTGAAAGAGCTCCTGGAACCCTGATACACTGCTAGCGGGAACAACAAATTTGGAAAAAAATTTGTCGGCTTCTTAAAAAGTTATAAACATATAAGGACAAAATGACCTAGCCATCCACTCCTAGAATTAGCTAAATGAAAAATAAATAAACATCCATACAAAGACATACACAGGAATATTCATAGCCGTTTTATTCTTAACAGCATAATACTAGAAGTCACTAAAGGTCTGAAGAGAATTAATTAACAATTTCTGGTATATCCATACTAGAATATGAATAGGGAAAAAGGAGTATTGATATGAAAAACATCAAATTAATTATGTTGAGTGAACGGAGTCAAGGGAAAAAACACTACAGACTATAGGACTCTATATATATAACTCTCGGGGAAAAAACAACTAATCATTGTGAAAGGAAACAGCTCAAAAGTGGCTAGAAAACAGGGAAGAGAGATTACAAAGGTGCAAAAAGAAACATTAGAGGCATAACAGGTAGATTCACTATCTTGATTCTTGTTTCACAATAAATATGTATAAAATCATGCATTTGAAATGTTCAGTTTATTATATGCCAATTATGACTCAGTAAAGCTATCTAAAAATAAATAAATGGAACCGACAGCCCAATTAAAAGAACCTACTAAGTTAGAGAAGAAAGTAACTTTATGCCATTTATTTAAGAACATACTTTTTAAGAAACACACAAATGGAGGCAAATACAAACTGGAAAAATATGGAAATACTAACAGAGAGAATAGTGAGCAATTACTAGGTATAGAGCCTCAGTTTTACAAAATAAAATAATTATGGGGATGGGTGGTGATGATGGTTGCACAGCTATGTGAACATTTTTAATATCATTAAACTATACTTAAAATTGTTAAGGTGGTAAATTTTATGTTGTATGCATTATGCTACAATAAAAAAGGAAAACAAAATCTGGTTTGACTATGTTGATATCAAACAAAGAATTAACAAAAGAGCATGAAGAAGGATTTTTTAACAGTTTAAAAGGTTTAAATGGTTTTAAAACTTTTCTAGGATCTATAACAATATTACAACAAATCTCCAAAATACACGGACAAAAAAAAAAAATGACAAAACTAAAAAAAGTAAAATATAAATCCATAATCATTTGATAATTAAGTAATGCACTCTTCCCAGTAATAAAACAGTAAAAAATACTTGTTAAGTATAATATTTACATAACATGACATTAAAAAATATATTCAAAGGTACATGAAATATTTGTCAGATAAATCTCGTAGTGGGCTATTAAATAAGTCTTAATAAATTCAAAGGACTGCAATTATACAAACTATGTTATCTGACCTCAATAGCTTTGTATAAAAAAATCATTAAAGTAAGATAACTGAAAAAAATTAGAAAATGTCCCCAAATAATGAGAAATTTAAGAATGTATTTCCAAATAACTACATGCCACAGAGAAATCACAAGAAAATATTCAAATTATAGCAAAACACAACATATCAAAATGTTCAGGAGGTAGATAAAGAATTTGTAGGGAAATTTAGTTTTAAAAGTCTGTATTATAAAAGAAAAAAGCTTCAAATCAAAGAGCTAAGTTTCTACCTTAAGAAGATAGGGAAGCTCAAAAGAGCAAACAAATCTCAAAATAGAAGAAAAATAATAAAAGGTATCAGTAAGATAGAAAATAAACAAGAAAGAAAATCACATCTGTACTTTAGTCTTTGAAAACACTAATGGAACCGATAAATCTGTGACAGAACTGGGAACACACGTGCACACGTACACATAACCAAGATAAAAAGATCTGACAGATGTTACAAGTATAATTAATAAGGGGATATCATGAACTACGGTTTGTTAATATATTTGAAACCAGATGAAATGGACCAATTCCTTGAAAAACTACAACTTACCAAAATTAATGCAAAGAGAAAACTGGAATAGCACTCTTCCTAATTACGAAACTTCCGTTTTATCCCCATCTAAAATAAACACAGACAAAACCTCCAATGCCAGATTCCAGCCACTAATGACTTCATCAGTAAATTCTTTCAAATATTTAGCTTCTCATTCTATTTTATGAAGCCAACATAAATCCTTACAGCAAAACGATCAAAGATACTACAAGGAAACACATTTACACGCTCAGACAAGAACCCTTCGTGAAAACAGATGCAAAGATATTTTTTAAAAATAAAAAAATATGGTGCAGTAACATGTAAAAAAGGGTAACATATCATGACCAAGTAGGATTCATCCCACAAATACAAATCTTTTAACATTTTAAAACTTCTACACAGACCAATGAATAAAATTATGTAACATTCTCATCAGTTAACTGTAAAATCTTTTCTAGAAAAAATTCAATACATAGTCATAAATTTTAAAACTCATTAAACTAAGGATAAAAAACATAAGCTATTATAGGGCAACTTTTAAAAACAAATAAATAGGTGCACCATGGTGGTTTAATGTTTGTTTACCACCTCTAGTGGCATAAGCAAGATACCTCCTAAGGACCTAGATTTGCATCCCCAGGCCAAGGGGAACAACAAAGATGAACAATCTATAAATAAAAGAAATAAATGTTTTGGAAAACAAACTAACAAATACATAATATCAAATGCTTAAGATGCTAAGTAACATCTTTCCCTATGTTAATTGGCAAAAAGGGTAGTATATTCACTCTGATCACTTCTATTTAATAATCCAAGGGGAAAAAAAGAATAATAAAGATCAGAAAGAGAGAATACCAGTCTTATGAAAATCTTCCAGAAAATAAGAACCAGAGTGAAAACCCTCCAACATAATCTTGATATCAACATCAGACAAAATAGGGAAATTATAAGACAATCTCCCTCAAAGTCATGTGTACAAACATCCGAAGTACAATAACCAATGATTACAAACCTCAGTTTTGTTTATTGGAATGAAAAGTTAGTTTAATATTTTAAAAGCCCATCTATGTAATTCACAGCATTAATATTTCTCTTTTAAAGGAGAAATGTGAAGAATCATCTCAAAACTTACGAACTAATTTTTAAATAAAATTCACCATCCAAAAATATCAAAAACTCTAAGTCAACCCAAAGACAAAAGGGAACTTCTTTAATCTGAAATCTACGAAAGATTATTTACAAAATCTTAATGCAAACATTATACTTTATAAGGAAATGGTAAGAATATTCCTTTCAAACTAAGCATGTGTCAAAAGTATCCAAAGTTATCACTTATATTCAAAATTAAGCTGGTGGTGCTAGGCAGTACCACTTGGCATGAAAAAAGTAAAGAATATACAGATAAACTTAGAATTAATAATCAGATATGAAGATTTTTTTCAATGATAACACTAAGCATCTTAAGATATCACATAAATAGGAATACATCTAATGAAGTATGTATAAAATCTCCACACTGAAATTTATGAACATCTATTCAGAAAAAGTGCCTAAATAAATGGAAAAAAATACATCATATTCTTCACTTATATCTTGATTGAAGATAGTGAATAAAATTTAATGATATACACTAAGTTTTAAAGTGCGATTCAGAGGGTAGTCCTACACTATCCAATGGTTCAAAATCTTTTTCTAGTACTTTCTATTCATTTGATCTAGAACAAGTTACTTAATCTCAAAGAAGTTTGTTTGATTTCCAAACTCATCTGTTTGTGGAAGACTCAATTAATTCATAATAAAATTTCATTTACTACTACATTATATTTATTGCTCAAGACCTCAAAAGTTTTCAGTGGAGGAATTGAGCTTTTAACCTAAAATTCTATCTCCAAAGTTTGCATAATTACTAATAAAACTGTCACCTCTTCAAATAGTAGTTCTGCAAATATAAAGGTGAATTACATTGTCATTCAAAAGTTTCCAGTTGGAAAGAGGAAAGATAAGATGTGAACAAAAAACAAAAGGAATTAAAAATCAAATGAGCATTCCAGTAATTAAAATTAAGGATTGATAATAACAAATACTGGTGAATTTATTAAACAACTGGAATTCATTTGCACTGCTGGTAGGTACTGAAAATGGTCCAAATACTTTGGGAAAAGGTTTGGTAGTATCTTATAAAGTTAAAGTTACTATTTAGCCTAGCAGATTTTTATCCAAGATCAATGAAATAGTCTTCATTATACCATACTTGTGAATTCATGTACTTGCTAACATTTTTCATTTGTAACCCCAAAATCAATATTTGTAGTACTGCCACAATAATTAGACTTATGCACAGAATGGAGAAAATGAGTTGCCTAACACGTACATTCTCACTGAAGATGAACAAGGCAACAAACACTATGGCTTGTTTTGACTTTCCTAGTAAGTGAGTATCCACTTTGTGGTCCTTTAGTGCCATGTTTTTCATGTTATTGTGTTTTTTGATTGGTGACTTCACTGTTTAGAATGGAATCCTAGCATAATACTGAAATGCTATTTAGTGTTTCAAGTACAAGAAGGCTATGATGTGCCTTAAGAAGAAAATATTTAATTTAAAATAAGCTTCACTCAGGTATGAATATAGTGCTATTGGACATGCATTCAATTTAATGAATCATATAAATATTATACATATACATAAATATATAATGAGGTTTCTTTAAATAGAAACATACAAAAGAAGGTAGTATATTGATTGGATAATAAAAATGTAAACTGGAAGCTCACAGGAACCTAATTCTTCATTTCCCCTAGAAGAAATAGTTCAGTATTAGCTAATTCAATGTTCACTGTGATTTTACAGAGTATTTCTAGTGTACATAATAAGTACCAGGAAAAAGATAAATATCATATGATTTTACTTGTGGAATAATAAGAAACAAAGCAACTGAACAAACTCATATACGCAGAACAGACTGGAAGTTAATAGAGGGAAAGGGGTTTGGGAATAGGCAAAGTGGGTTAAAGGGGTCAACTATATGGTGATAAACAGAAACTAGACTTTTGGTGGTGATTATGATGCAGAGTATAAAGATGTTGAATTATAATGCCTAAAACTTATATAATGTTATAAACAACTATTACCTCAATAAAAATGTTATCAATTTTAAAGATAAGTAGCAACTACATCCACAAAAGGATTTATATGCAAATGTCCATAGCTTTAGTCACAATAACTAAAAACTTCAAAAAAAGTCCATTAATTAAAAGGACTTTAAAAATTGTGAAATAGTCATACAAAGGAATAGTATTAACCAATAAAATGAAATAGTAAGCAATAACAAGGGATAAATCTCAGAAAAAATATGCTCACCAAAGCTTTATACACAGAACATAATTCCATTTACATGGAGAGAATAAGTTATACCAAATATATTGTAATAATAATTAAACAGTTCTAGTCACAAGTGGGAGGAATGCCTGGAAAGGGTCATGAGAAACTTTCTGGAGAGGTAAAAAACATTCTGTATTATGAAAGGGGAAGGAAAAATTTTTTAATGCGCATTAACCGTTAACATTGTACATGAGACTTATGAATGATAATGTACGTAAATTTTACCTCAAAGAATTAGCAATAACAACTGTGGTGGAAAGTGAGGGAAGATATAAATGAAACAAGAATTTAATATTGATAACTATTGTATTTGAAGTACATGAAGAAAAATCATACTACTATTGACCCTGTATATTGCTTTAATTTTCAAAAAAATAAGTTAAAAAATAATAAGAGGATTAACAATTATGTAGACGAACTACAGGGTAGAAAATGGGCTTCCTGAAAGAGAATTAGTTAAAGAGATAACTTGGTCTCAAGGTCTTTGTGGAAAAATCATTGGAACTAGACACACTCATATTTTTGACATGCAAAGATAAGGAAAGGATAATTCAGGAAAAAGAATGCAAAGCAAACAAAATGAAGTACTACTGCTATTGGGCTATTTAAGGATAAAGGAGCAAACATCAAATGGCATAGCTTTGATGATGTTTGAGCAATGAAATTCTTCTCAGCACAATATAATACTGAGAACACTAATCTACTGAAAACAGAATATGTTGAAGCCTAATGCCAATTTCCTCAAGATTTACAACTGAAAGTGTTAACTTACAACTAGAAGTGTCAATCCAATTAATGCTAGAATTCCATTTTGCATGCTGTTTTAAAAATAACCTTGTTATGAAACTGCTATAGAAGTATAAGCAAGAATTCCAGATTTGTCACAAAGTATTCCAAATAGCAATGAGTATATTTTCTATATTTTGTGTAACAGAAACGCTGATAAAACAAAACAGATTTATGTTGGTGGTAAAGGCAACTTCACCAATATATTTCTTTATTCCAGTTGCAACCACCAGCAATGGCTTTGGCTGTGAAAATAAGGCTTTCTATTCAAGGGAATAAACAGAAGTCACTATTGCCCTCATGGAATTTTCAAGGAAAAAAGGGAAACACATAACTAAATTACTAATCAAAACATTCGTATCTGAACTATTACTAATTTCTTGTCTTGAAATTTTCTATTCAAGGTTAAATTCACAATTAACAAAAATTACTTTATTTGCAGAATTTCTTCATAAAGACAAATAATTATTGTCCATCTTAATGACAATAAAAATATCAGCTTAAAACTAAAGAATAGTTTTAAGTTAGACATAAGCACTTCTGAGTATGTAGTTACATATTAGAATAAATTTCTGGAAGAAAGAGTAAACTATTTTTTTTTTAAGAGGAAGCAGACAAAAATGAAGGCAAGTAGGCAAGCAGGAAGGAAGGGAGAGTTGGAAGGAGCATTATTTATTAATCTATTTTTTTTTATTTTGGTTGTTCCTCCTGGTCCACTGTTGTGAACCTGGATCCTTGGTCTTTTATGTGGATTATGCTGAGTAGCAGACCCAATGCCTGAGTCACCAGGGTGTGCCAAGTAAACTATTTTTTAAAAAGTAAGACATTTATACTTTAATTATAGCCAGAAATATTTCATTTAACAGATATTATTGCATATCCTTATAGCTACAAAGTAACTATTTTAATTAATATTTTAATTTTTAATATTAAGTTGTACTTACAAATTTATGTTCACAAATGAATAAATACATACATATATAAAAATAATGCAGACATATATTTGTAGTAAATTTTCCTACTTTTTTATAATGGAGATAATCATTGAAAGATAAACTTCAAAAAAACAAATGAAAGTAAGAAGAAGTAAACAAAAGTATTAAATAACATATTTCTGTTACCTGTGTTTACAAGAGCAGAAGAAAATTTTAAAAGATTAATTGACAAATGGTCAAGGAACAATGATAGAAATCCTGAAAGTTGAAAGCTAAAAATCTTTATCCTCTACTATTACTTCCTTATTCCAATAAGATTAGAAGCAGGAATTATTTTTAAAATGAGTACATTCTGAATTTGTTAATCTCTTCATTTCTCACAAGACCACCTAATAAAATTTAAATTCTTTAGGTTTAATTTAGATAACAACACCTACACAAAGCCCTTCATTTATGTCTCTGAAATAAATTTCTGTCTAAATACTATTATATATTGGTGGTATTTCCCTCATAATACTTATCAAAAGGTACCTTGAATATAATTGTTTGAGCAAAATACCTTATTAACCTTTTTAAACAGAAAAGTCCCGTAAGGATAAGATATCATGTCTTGGTCTCACCATATTGCTTTAGCAGTATCCTAAATCTATGACTGTCTAACACTGAACAAGGTGGTACTTACATCTTTGCTGCAGAGAGTATCATCTATAGTAACAGTACTACCTCAAAGAATTGCTATGAATAAATGAATGAATGCATAGTAAATACATAGAAGTAGGTACTAATTCAGAATGTGCTAAATTACCTATCCAGTAAAATTTACGTGTAACTCCAACATCAATAATCATGTTACTTTTGCAATCATTTGTGGACATGCACAACATAGACAAAAACTTGAGTAACCTGATTCACCTATCACAGCTGAAATTGAATAAGGTGACATGCTAGCTTGTTTCAGCTCTCATACTGTAAATGAATGTCCTTTTCACAGTCTATTTGTATGCAAAACTTGTGCTCTAATCTGCTCTTTACTTTTCCAAAGAGCAAGAAAGCTGTGGCATGTTTAAGGAGAAAACATATGTTTTAGATAATATTTATTCAGGCATAAGTTACTGTACTGTTGGACATGAATTCAATGTTAATGAATCAATAATATATGCTAAATAGGGGGGTCTGTAAAAAGAAAAAAATAAAGAAGATTATGCATTAATAATTGACAAAAAATGTGATAGAAAGCCACTCAGGAGCCTAAAACCTTGTAAAATTTCTCTAGGAACCTTGGCACAGTGTTAACTAGTTCACTATATATCTTTATAGTGTAATATAGCTTTATGTAAATAACAAGAATCAACTGTCCTTAGAATAGTTACTGCCAAATACATAGTACGAGCTCACTACTACCATTACTACTTAATTGTCACTTCTTTATTGTAAGTACTCAAACCTTTGTTGAATTACTGATTGGATAAAATAAAAGTAATGATGAAATAAAGGAGGAAATTTTCCAAATTAATTTTATAAAAGAGGCATAATATTGACCCCAAAACTTGACAAAAAAATGCACTGAAAAATCACAGAACAGTCACACTCATGACTAACAACACAGAAATCTTCAGATACAATGAAAAATAATCCAAAACACTTAAAAAATCATGAAAAAGTGTGGTATATTCCAGAAATCCAAGGGTATTTCTATATTTAAAAAGGCATTAATAAAATAGTCATATTAATGGAAAAAATAGTCATCATAAATCCTGAAAACGCAAGTGAAAAATGTAATACTATTCATATTTCATTAAAAAAAGTTTAAAATAGAAATTAAGAGAGACATTTCATTAACCTGAATATTTAAGAATGTATATGCAAGCAATTAAACAGTTGCCATCTTACTCAATGGGAAACCCTAGAAACATTCTCACTAGAATAAGGAACAAAACAAGGATGTTTATTATCATCTCTATTATTTAACACTTATTAGTAGTATTAAACAACACAATTAGAGAAGTAAACACCAGAGAACAAAAAAAAAATGGGGAAAAAGTAAAACAACCTTTATTTAGAATGATTATATTTATAATTCTTATACCATGAAATTTTTATAATAAGAGAATTAGTAAATACACGACATGTAAAATTAACATATTCTAGTTAACAGAAAAAGGATAAAAACTACTTAGATTAAAAAGGAGAAAGTTATGCATATAATAAAATTGGGCAACAGGGGTCATTTACATGGAGATGCAGAGAATTAGACTGCTGGTGGTAAACTTAATGTACTATATACAGATGTTGATTTAGAATAGTGCATACTTTAAACCTATATAATGTTATATGCATTATTCCTTCAATAAAAGTTAAAATAACTTTTATTTTATTTTTTAATAGCAGTAAATACCAAGACATGTAGCAGAGAAATATGTGAACTCTAAATAAGAAAAAGTTTAAAAAAGACAAGAGGGAAAAGAAAAAAGAGCTTAATTATTAGATAAATCCTTGAAAAGTATTATCTTGAATTAGAATAAGGATAAACTTGAGATTGATGTTTTTCTGTCCAAAAAAGTATGCATTTCCATATCCAATAAAAGGCATAAAACAATATCACAGTAGCAATAAACACCCCTAGCAGATTATAGATACCCTAAACCACTTCCAAGGAAAAATAGTTTCTTCTAGGTAAGGAAAGAAAATGCACAAAAATGAGCTTAGCACATATAATACTTGAGAGTAAGGAAACGATCAAAGATTCTTGCCTCAAAAACACTTTAAACTCAAGATATACAAATCTATACTGATGACCTGTCCTCTAAAACTATTCCAGTGTTTAGCTAAAGACCACATAAACTACAGGATTCAACGATCTAATCACAGTTTCTTACCATTTTTTTTTTAAATGTTGCTTTTTAGCTAGGGAGGAGGGTACTATATTCTTTAGCTAAGAAAACTCATTCAAAGTAAAGCAATCAGGTTAATTACATATATATTCATGGATAAATTAATGTCTATCAGTTTTAAATTTTTAATGTATAAAAGGTCAGTTTTAAGGATTAAATGAGATAATACAAATGCATTATTTAATATAGTACTTGGCACAACAAGGAGAAACCAGAAAGACTGTAAAAGCAGTAACACACAAAAAGAATATGGCTAAGAGTTTTTCCACAATAGATCAAGGATTTGAATCCACAAACACAAGACAAAAGATAATAAATAAAAAGAAATCCATACTATAATATATCCACATTATAATAAAGCTATATAGTATAATAAGAAAGAGATCTTTAAAGTCATCCAAGCATAATAAAAAAGATCACTTACAAAAGAATGAAATTAGATTGATGCAAGACTTCTAAATAAATAAAGCTAGTAGAGAATGAAATAATAACTCAAAATGCTAAAAGAAAATTCCAACCTAATGTAGTAATGGTATACCTAATAAAACAATAATCATGTCTAACATAGAATATAATTTTAAAAATGTACAGAAACTGGGCAACAATAAATGGATAGACATATATCAATGAAATAGAACTAAGAGTCCAGAAATAATTTATAATTAAATCAATTTTTAAGAAGGATGCCAAAACCAATCAATGAGAAAGAATAGTCTTTCAAATGGTACTGAGACAACTGATGTCCACATGAAAAAGACAACCCAATTTAAAAAAAGGGTAGATGATGTGTGTGGTTTGGTCAGTGCCTCTAGCCCAAGCACAATCCACATACATTACAAGGACCTTGGTTCATGTCTGGGCTGGGAAGAACAACCAAGGTGAGCAACTAAATAAAAATAAAATACTTCTTTTGCCTCTTTCTGCCTGCCTGCCTGCCTACTTGCCTTCATTCCTGCCTGTACCTTTTCTTAAAAAAAAAACAAAAAACAAAAAATTGTATTAAAAAGAATGGGTAGAAGATTAATACTAAATAAATAAGAGACCTAAATATAAAACACAAAACCATAAAACTCTCAGACAACATAAGGAAAAGTCTAGGTGATCTTAGATGTGGCTATGAATTGTCACATACAACACCAAACATGATTTGTGAAAAAAGAAAAAAGAAGGATAATCTGGACCTCAGCAAATTAAAACCTCTGCTCTGTGAAAGACATTGTCAAGAAAAAGAGAAGACAAACCACAAACTAGGACATAAAATATGCAAAAACCTAATAATAAATCTAATAAAAGACTTTAATCCAAAATATAAAAAGAACTCAAACTCAAAAATAAGATATCGGATTAACTATTTTAAGGGAAATATCACCAAAGAAGATGTACAGATGGCAAATAAGCATGTGAAAAGATGCTCATCATATGTCTTTAATAATTGCAAACTAAGACAACAAAAAGTCATCACAACATACCTTAAAGAATGACCAAAGTCCGAAACACTGACCCTACCAAATGCTAGCAAGGATGCAGACAAATAGGAACTTTCATTTATTACTTGGTGGGGATACAAAATGATACAGCCACTTGGGAAGGCAGTTTTGTAGTTTCTGACAAAATCAAACATATTTTTACCATACAATCCAGTAACTGTGCTCCTTGGTATTTACCCAAATGAGCTGAAAACACATTTGCACAAAAACATTTACACAAATGTTTATAGCAGCTTTATTCGCAATTACCAAAATCTGAAAGTAACCAACACGCCCTAGAGTAGGTAAATAGAAGAATAATAGTGGTATCAAGACAACAGAATATTACTTAGCCTCAAAAAAATGAATGCACTTCCAAGTCACAAAAAGACAAGGAAAGTTTAAATGTATACTTCTAAGTGAAAGAAGTCACTTTGAGAAGACTATACACTATATGATTCTGACTATGTGACACTTTGAAAAGTTAAAACTATGGAGACATTAAAAAGATCAATGGTTGCCAGGGACTGGGGCAAGGAGTAATGATGAAGCATAGAGGATTTGGAAGACAGTAAAATTTGTGTTTATGATGCTATAATAGTGGATTCATGACAATATACATTTTTCAAACCACAAAATATACACCAAGGGTGAATCCTAATGTGAATTAGAGAGTCTGAGTGATAATGATATGTGAACATAGGTTTATCAATTGCAACAAATGTACCATTCTGGTGTAAATCTTTGAGGCCTGTGCATATGTAAGGGAGAGGAGGTATAAGGAAAAAGCTCTGTATGATCTCAATTTTACTTGAATCTAAAACTGCTCTAGAAAATAGTCTATTAAAATAGAAGTAGGCAAAGGATCTGAAAAGATATGTCTCCAAAAGATATAAAAATGATCAACAGCATATCACATGGTGCTTAACATTGCTAGTAATCAGAAAATATAAATACCACAATAAGATACCACAGGATGAATAAAAATAAAAACAACAGTCATAACACATATAGACAAGAATGTAGAGAAATTGGACCTTCACACATTACTCTTGGGAATGTCAAATGATGCAGCCACTTTGGAATGTTTGGCAGTCCCCAAAATTAAACAAAGTCACAGTATGGCATAGCAATTCCACTGCTCGATATTTACTCATGAAAAATAGTATGTCCATAGAAAAACTTATATATCAATGTTCATAATAGCATTATGCATAATACCCCAAAAGCAAAAATGCCCCAATTATACATCACCTGATCAATGTTAGATAAATACTGTGGTGTGTGTGAATATATATAGAGACAGATACATTTTAATGGCATATTTGGCATTCAAATTAAAAAACAATCAGTGTTGATATTTGCAACAGCAGGATAAAACTGACAACATGTGAAATGAAAGAAGACAGATACAGAAGACAATGTAGCAGATGATTCAATCCATTTATATGTAAATCCATAGAGACAGAAAGTAGTTAGTAGTTGCTCAAAGGTGAGAAGGGGAAATTAGCAGTGACTATGAATGAATAAAGACTTCTTTATATGAAGATGAACAGGTTCTGGAAATACATAGTGGCAATAACTGTACAAATTTGTGAATATACAAAATATCATTGAATTGTATACTTCAAAAATAAGTAAATAGCAATAATTTTGTATTTATTAAAATAGAAAACCTACTAACCACAAAATCAACATACTAAAAGACATTTAATTATCATGTCATCAAATTACTTTTACAAACAGAGTTTATTGTTTCCCCAAAATTGCATCTTACTCAGTGAATGTATTAAGTAGTTTTGTTCTTTGATTATAAAATTATCAATATCTTTTATTAGGTTTACTAGTTTTTTGCTAATCCAGTATTAAACACACTTGGGGTGTATATTATAATAAAGGGGCAACAGAAATTCATAGAGGCATAAATATATAGAATACAGAAATGAATTCACATCTAAATGGCTATCTTGTCTCAGATTAGTTTTAATTTTATTCATTTAAAATATTTTAAATGCTGCTATATGAATATGTTGACTTTAATTTTTGTGCTATTTAAAAAATCATTTGCAGAACTTTCCCTTGCTGAAAAATTCCAAAAAGGCTTAAACCAAATAAATTAACCTAAACGTCAATACTGTTGATTGTACATCCATTACAATAAAACCTCTCAGATCCTTATAGTACTATTATCATTTTCTTAATTAAAAAATCCATTTGGGGCATAATGTCATAGATTTATTGTTCCATGTTTCCCCATGATAGGAACAATGAAAGAACAGGGAACTAATATATCAGTCATAGGAGAATCTGAAGAAGGAAGTCAACCGGTTAGGGACCCCAATGTTTTAAGAACACAGCAGCCTAGTATTGTCCATTCCACTTAGCGAAAATGATACTCCAGGCTTGATGTCAGCCAAACCCACAGTTGGGGGCAAAAAGCCTAAGTAGGATGAGAAACTAAGTGCTACTGGGGTGAAGTGGGAATGCTACTAGCAGCACATAGGCAATAGCTTTCTACTTCGGAGACCTAACATCTTCTCCCTCATACTTGACAGAACCAGAACAAAACATGCATTCCATATCTGTGTATAGCACCAAGAGAAATCAAACAAGAATCCTAGCATCACCAGGTGAAAGAAGAGCAAAACAGTACTGCAAAGCTCTAAGCATTAACGTATGGAAACACAATCCACAAAAGCAGGCTGACCGTATTTCCTTGAGACAAAAACAGGATGGGGCTTTTGGGCCCCCTCAACAGACTGGACCCAGGTCAACTGAACTGTCCCTTCTGTCCCATGTTACAGATTAAAATTTAAATAGAATCAATAACAATATCCAACATTTGCATGATACAGCCAAAAAACACTCCTAATAGCAAGAACAAGAAAATGAAAGCTTTACTGACCAAAGAAAAATCAACAAACACCAACACCAAAATGAATCAGATACTGAAATTATCTGACAAGAAATTTAAACTAGCCATCATACAAATGCATCAGAAAGCAATTACAAATACGCTTGAAAATTTCACCAAATGAAAGATCTAGGAAAATAATCAAACGGAAATTAAAGCACTGAAAAATACAATAACCAAAATTTAAAACTTACTAGATGGGCTTGAGAGCAAAATTAGCATATGAGTAGAAAGAATCAGTGAATTTAAGCTAGAATAATAGAAATTTATGGTCTCTGAACAACAAAGAGAAAATAGACATGAAATAAACACAATATGGAAAATGAGAACATGTGAATAATATAAAATATTCCAAAATCATTATCATAGAAAACCCAGAAGAAGAGAAAGAGAATAAGGCTGAAAAGAAAGTTAATAGAAGTAATGGGTACAAATTCAATTTGAAAGATATAAACAAAGAAAAATTAAATAATAATCCACACCATAATTAAACTTCCAAAAAAAAAAATCAAAAGAAAAATTGCAAAAATAGCCACAAATAAATACTCTGTTAACTCTGGGGACTACCAATTTTAATCACAGTGGAATTCTCACACCTGTCATTACAGAGTGAAAAATCTAATCATTTTTCAAATGTTTAAAGAATTGCAAACAAATTCTATATTCAGCAAAATTATCCTTTAAAAATAAATGGGAAATATATTCCAGACAAATGTGTAGTTAGCACATGAACCTTTAAAGAACAGCTAAAGGAAACTCCCTAAACCAAAAAATAATAGTAACTCATGGAATTTTAAAAAGGAAAGACCAATGAAGTAGGTAATAACAGATATAAAGATAACAGGCTATTAATTTCCTTATGAATTTTTAAAACCATATCTGATGGCAGATGCAAAAATTTTAATACCAGCTGATGATCTCAACACAAGTACACACTTATAGCTACTTTAAATATAAATATAATATATATTTAAATACAATGTATTTAATATAAGGGCAAAGTGGCCTAAATGATAATTTCCTACATTTTACTCAAAGTGCTAAAATGATGACAGCCACCAGTAGACTATGATAAATTATGTGTTTATTGCATACCAGTAACAACCACTAAAAACCACACAATGGGACATAGCAGAAAACCAAACAAACAAAAACCCTGAAATTAAAAATAAAATTCTAAAAAAGTTCAAAAAATATATAAGCCAAGAAAACAGAAACAAAGTAATGAAAAACATGGAATCAAGCAGCAAACAAATAACAAAATGACAGACTTTTGCTCTAACATAGCAATAATTACTTTAAATGTAATTAATCTGCAAACATAAAAAAAAAAGAAAAAAAGACCAATTGGCATGATTAAAAGAAAACCAATGTAACTGCATAGTCTATAAGAAATTCATTTCAAACATAAGGTTAAAATAAAAGGATATGAAAGACGTCAAATAAACAGTAATTTGAAAAAGTATAAGTAGATATTTATTAAAGTACACCAGAGCAAGGAAAATTGCTAAGGAACAAAGTGAGATCTTACATGAAGATTAAAAAGGATCAACATACCAAGAAGATATAGCAATCTTAAACATTTCTGAGTCAAATGACAGAGCTTAAAAAACAAAAAAACAAAAAATACTGATCAAACTCCAAGGCAAAACAGTCACAATTATAACTGGGGACTTCCATATCCCACTTTCAGCCTATAATAGAACATTAAACAGAAAATCAGCAGATTGAAAGGAACACAATACATGATGAGGCTTCATTATAGACCACTCTATTGAATAAATGCATAATAAAATTCTTTTCAAGCACTTATGGACGTATCACCAACATAGACAACAGTCTGGAGTATAAGCCAAACCTTACAAATTCAAATCATACAGAGTATGTTCCCTGACTATAATTGAGTAAAACTAGAAATCAATAACATAAGGATAATAGAAAATCACCAAACTCTTAGAAATTAATGAAAATACTCTTAAATAACTCAGAGGTCAAAGAAATCTCAAAAGAACTAAAAAAACCCACAAAAACAAAAACACATAACTATATAAAAATGAAAACATAACATATCAAGCTATTGGTGCAGCCAGACCAGCATTAGGACAATTTATACTATTTACATTTTTTAAAAAGGGGGAACTGAAATCAAGTATCCAAGTTCTTAATTTAAGAAATAACAAAAAAGAACAAAACTACCCAAAGCAGTCAGAAGAATAAAATTATTTTAAATATTCAATAAAGTTAAAATTGTGAAACAACAGAAAAATATCAATGAAACAAAAAATTGATTCATTGAAAAGGTTAAGAAAATTAACCTCCAGCAAAACTGACAAAGAAATAAAGCACAAACATCATTAAAAGCAGGAATGGAAAAGAGTACAGCTGTACAGTTCATATTTGGCTCCAAAATATAATTACATATATTGATGATGATTAACTATATTGAATTTGCTAGCATGTCTTGCCTACCTGATTAGCACTAATTCCATTTGAAACCTTAGTGCCAATAACACTGTTTTAAAGACAGTAAAGCCTGTCATACCTTTGGCTACTCTCTTATTCAGTTTAATATTCAAAGTTAGCCAAAGTTCCAAACGAGTTAAATCTGTTATGTTCCACGCTCCTTAATAACTGTCAGTAGCTCTGTGTTTTCTGAAAAAAGTCTGTGAGTACTTAAGTCTCTCAAACTTGAGATATCTTCAGTTCAGAAAACAAAGCAAGAAAGAAAAAATACCTGATAAAAGATCTTATAGAAGAAGGAGCTTAGTCAAGTGGAATTAAAATATTTACATTAACAGTGAGGCTAGTTTGATAGTACAAACAACCTAAAGTGAGGGAAAAAGTAGACAAGAGTACTTACCAATTACTATGTGTCAAAGACACAATCAATACAATTCCTTATTATCTTTATTCCTTCATAAAATAACCTAGATATTTCCTAAAGTCAGTTACAGAATTAAGAAAATATCCAAGAGACAATGACTTGTTTCTTAAGGCCTACCTATTTGATTAAATGGAAATAACTCTTTAATGAGGGTGAATAAATAATTGAACAGATTATAGTGAAATTATGAAGCCTCTTCGGATTTTTTAAGCAGCTTCTTGTCACTCAAATGTCAAAAATTCCTTATGTTTAAGGTTCTTTAAAATTAGAAAATGAATTAACAAAATTCTAAATAATGTAAAAGATGGGCATGGAGAGAGGCTTTTTGAAAAATGACATGAGATGATCTAAGTTCTGTACTTGTTAAAATTATTGCCACTCCTAATGAAAACAAGATGAATATTTGGGATATATAAACTGATGGTGTAAAACAAATAAATAAATAATCCTAAATAAATAAAAGCAGAAAGATCAATTTTCTTTTCGTGTATTGATTTTGTTCTTATACTGTTTCTTTTTTTTTTTTCCTGAAAATCTTGAAAAAAAATATTTCAAATCTGATCTCTTGGCTTCATGGTTTTGGTATTTCCTTACCTTCTATAAATCTCAAGATTATTTTCTCTAACACTGGTAAAATGAAAAAGGTAAAATTAAAATCACAAAGAAAAGTTAATATTTGCTAATTCATACAAAAGGAAAAGGTTTAGAGAAAATTCCCATTTCAAGGGTTACCTGCATTTTATATTTTTATACATATGTTTTGCTATTGATGTTGATTTTTTAAAATATAGTAATAACTTAATCACAACAGTAATAATTAACATTCTAATAATATCATCTTTTTACATTAAACATTCATTTAATCCTAACTATTGCATAAGGTTCAGTTTATAATCAAGTTATATCAAAACAAATCAAAGTTCAAAATGGTTAATGATCCATCCAAAGGTGAGAATTTCAAGAGAAAGAGCTAGAATGGATAATCTCTAAAGCCCTTCTGAGTACTAACATGTTATAACTATACTGTTTGTTTCAAGCCCTTTCTTAGTCCTTGCCATTCAGCACTGAAAATAGCATACCAGAATTAAGTGTATCTATTTTTCTTACATTGGAAATACTCACTTTGTGAAATTTAACTGAAATAAATTTGGGCCTGAACCAACAGAGTGACCTTTTGGCAAGGGATGAAACAGATCAGAAGACAAGTCCAAAATCATTACTTTACTTATCTTCTGTTTCAGAAAATAACAAAAAAACTTTGATTCTCATTTCGAATGAGCTTATATGTCAAAGGAACAAAGCTTAATTCTCCACAATTAAACACCAATGAATTATATGCAAAAACTTGGCAGTATTACAACAATAAAGTAAAAATCTGAGGGGAAGATTTCCTTATTCCTAATAATTTTTACTTTACCAAATGAACTGAAGATAATAAACTGTTAGGTTCTCTTTTCACAACAATTTAGACAAAATTATTTCTAAATATTTTAGCCTTCCAGTTTTATTTTAAGAAATGATACTTCTACTTTATTCTTAGATGATATTCATTTGCTATGATCTATTAATTATAATCAAAATAATCTTTTTATTTACTTTGAGGCTTCAATAATTTTAACTATAATCATTTTAAACTAATATGTTACATTTGTATAGCACTGTATCACTTACAAGTGCTTTCTATAATCTACTCAGTTAATAAATCTTCTGGTAGTTTTACTGTCTTAGGTTCCTTCATAAGGAAACTGGGGATGAAAGAAAATACATGATTTATGTAAAGGTATTTGAATCCTGAGGATAAATCCAGGCATCCAGTACTAACTAATTCCATGGCTTTTCTCACCATACCACAGCAATCAGGTAAATATATGACATTATAAATAATAATCAAGCCCATGTAATATCATATAACAATTTGCCTTTGTGGAAACAAAAGGGACTAAAAGATCATAAGACTTATTACTAGACAAGGTATAAAGGGTCACTGTATAGAAGACTACAAGATGGATTATATATTCTCGCTGAAGAAAAATGAATACCCTCTGCAAGCTCCCTGTTTAAGATCTCTCATTGCTCTTTTTCATATTTGTCCCCATAAATAGATTAAGCACTAACTTGTCCCCTTGTTTCCCAAATACAGTTAAAAGAAGTTACAAAATTAACAATTTCTGTGATGAAGCAATACAAAGGATATTGTGAATATGTGTGAACAAAATGAAACCATATTTAACACCACCATGTGAATATAAACATTTGTACATATGTGAAAGGAAGTCTCATCAGAACAAGCTCTTGGGGGCACTTGGAGACACAGTTCAATGGCAAAGACTGATTAAAGGGCATAGCTGGAGAAGAGAGCCATAAAAGCAGGGCTCAAATCAGCACAATTTACAGTCCACAAGAAGCAATCTCATGGGTAGAGATCCACTCCCAGCTGCCACAGTCCCCACAGCGAGGATGCCAAAGGAGAGCAGGTTACATGGAATTTCAAATCTTGAAATCAAATCAAATCATGACCAGGTGCTCCTGGTAGACAACAGATGTTGTGCACACCTCTTGAGAATCACCTCATGGTCTTTTGGACAAGGTCTGAGTTAACAGGTGGAGGGAGCTGGGCAAATGCTTCCTATGAGACCAGTCTGAGCTGAAGAAAAATCTGTATTCCTAGCTGCAAGCTCCGCCCAGGACCAGAATCAGCAGAAGCTTCTGAACTAACCATGGACATAGGAGGTAATGTCCAGTATGGGAATATTTTTGGACTTACTAAATTTAGCAGAGTTTGGAGACTCTGCTACCTTTCTCTGTTCCCAGTATTTGCCTGTGCTCCATTCCAGGCTAGATCACACCTAGCCTAACCTAAGTTCAATGGAACACACACTGACTCCTAGTCATATGTGCATCCGCAAGACCTGACAGAAGCCTCTGACCCTTGTTAAGAACAATCAGTCAGAATACTTTCTTCTTTTGCTGGAGCAGTTATTTGCTAGCATCTATAGATTAAATGACATAGATTAGAGCAAAACTTTCCTATTGGCCAACCAGTTATTGTGCTAATAAAACTAGTACAAGGATTTACTGGACAACTGAAATCTCCCACCTGTAAGCAGAGGCACAGAATAGTACAAGTATTGTCTGCACTCCATTGGATAGGAAATAAAGGGTGTGAGAAATTCTTTTGATAGGATTCTGCTTCCTAGTGTACAGAAGTTTTCATCTCATTGTTATCAAAAGAAAGCACATCTTGTCCAAAGAAAAGCGGTTCCAGCATCCCTAAAATTGGTAGTTCCTTGAACAAATATGTTTCAATACTATCTTACAGAGTACGAGTTATTAAGAAGTCAAAAATAATTCAGTAGTCCAACACGACTTCGAATAGAATTGCTAATTAAATGTTTTAAACATGGTATGGAAAACTTCTTTCAAGGGGTTCCTTCCTTTCTCTTTTCCTTCCTCTCATTATTAAAAAAAAAATATGTAAAGAGTTTAACACATTTAGGGTTCAGGGGAAAATTCCCCTACCACTCTCTCTGGGTACCACTTGGTGTGGTCAAAACAGCATCTGACGTGTTGCCAGAGGAAAAAGATTAATTTTGTAATGTGTGTATGGAAAATCTAAATTGAGAACTCCATCTTTAGAAAGCAGAATTTATGTACTGAACTAAGGAATGGGGTAGAGACCTGAGGTGCCAAGAGAAGAGGGGACTTCACTTGGGGAGGGTGTGACTCATGTTTACTCTACAAATAACAACTCCTTGGTCTCCAAGGCCTTGACTGACTTCAGCTCAAAATAATCTGCCTGGCAGAGTGGTAGCACTGAAGAGGCTGGAACTGAGAACACTGGGAGGTAGGGAGAGTCTGAGAATCTTGGGGAGGCTTGTTCTGAGCACCTTCAACAGTGACTGACACAAAGAATTTACTCAACAGGAAAAAAATTATACACACACACACACACACACACACGCACACACACACACATAAAACAACTGCTTCTGGTCATGGCAGAATAACTGATACCTGATGAGTCTTGTCACCAAATACCCCTACAAAACTGAAACAATATATAAACATCTGTTTTCAAACATTGGACAAGAGACAGCCCAGGACTGAGACCCCTAACAGAAGGAAAACACAGGTGGCAAACTCCACAGCAGTCAAGGTTTTCCGCCTAGAGACAAATTTTAAACTACCCTTCAGGGAGGCAGAACCCCAAGCAGAGCACAGTGGCCTCAATGAGTTGAGAAGGCAGATAAAAGCTTAGTGAAGCCTATGTACAGCAGTTTCTGTAGAGCAGTTTAACAAAAGTAGATAGGAGCCCCCAAATCTGAAAAACGGTCTAAGGCTTTGACAAATTTTAAACTATGCATGGATACACAGGGTGAGACTTTGTGAGATCTGGCAATTACAGTATCATGAAACTTGGGTTAATGTGGTATTTCAGAAATCACAGTGCTACAGATTATAGGAGTCACAATGAGCCAGAGCTGAGCAACCTCTCTGAACACTCCAGGCATCAAACGAGATCCCCAAAGGGCTACCACTTAGTACAGTTACTTAGCCTTAACAAAACCTCAAAATGATCAAGCTGACAAAAGAGCACCATGATGCTCATCAAACAATTAAAAATTCAAAGAAGCAGGACAGTGTGACTCATACAAATTTTTTAAACTGACAATACAATGGGAAGTATATAATAACTAAACAGTTATTATAAATATGGTTATGACTTAAAAGAAAAGACATGAAAAAATGGATGGAAAATAGCAGTAGAAATGAAATTTAAAAAAAAAAAGTCCAGTATAAAATCAAAGATGCGAAAAGCTACAAAGTGTCATTCCCACCAATACAACAAGAAAAAAAAATAAAAAAACCAAACCTGGAAACCTCCAAATTAATGACTTTTCCCTTAAGGGAACTAAGTCCACCGGTCAAACAACTAATCTAAAATATGAGGAAAAAGATGAACTTAGAGGGTGAAACAGGACCCAAGATTTCCTAAACTGAGACAAATACCTCTAGACAATACATAAGTCATCAATATTAAACTTATAAATTTAAGCGAACAGCTAAGTGTTGACCCTATGAGCTCTCAAAGTACGAAACCCTTAGGGCTGCAAACGGACAGAGGGGGGTGTTGCACACTACGAAATTATAATTTATAATGAGAAATATATTTACAGCTGACCCTTGAGCAATACACTGGTTGGCTGAATTTCGAGATGCAAAACCGAGTATAGGGAGAGCCCATTATAAGTAACATATGAATCTTAGATTTTCAATTGTGCAGGTGGTTCAGCCTTGTAGGACTAAACCCTGAACTGGCAGGAACTGATGCTAACTCCAGGTAGTGTTAGAAATGAGTTAAAGTGCAGGATACTCACTCAGTATCACAACTGCTTAGTGTGTGGAAAATCCACAAAAATGGTATTAGAAGTGATCTGAGTAGAATGTCCAAGTGTGACAAGAGTACTGAGAAAGAAGATTCACAGGACTGACTTATTTTTTTACACCTACCTTCTTGTATACACACTTCTGCCTGGAACGCCACTAGGAGCATAGGAAAGATGAGGGGGAATCCTGAGTAAACTCAACATTTCTGGCCAAGAGAGAAGAGTAGACAATGAGTAAACTCCATTCAGAACCATCTTGCTTATCTTCCCTACTAAACTAAAACTTTACTCTGAGAAGGGCATAATTGCAAAACTACTCAATCTGGTAGGAAACTTTTGCCAGATCCATTTGGTTTATCTCCCCTCAGGAGCAAAATCTTTAATACATACAGAGAAATGCAAGAAGTATTTTAAAACTAAAGCCTGCTTGAATATCATGGCAACTGAGAGAGAGACGGGATAGGGGGAGAAGAGCAGAAGCTACTAGTATTACAAATGAAAGAGAGACAAGAACAATTGTAAAGACCATAATCCAAATACCCAGGTTCACCATGCCTGCCTAAACCTGAAGCTTAAAGATGACATTTTTTGGTAGATTTGATAGAAGAGTATGTACACACACTCACATATCCATACATATAAATATACACATACCAACAAACACACACATGCATACACACACACACACACACACACACACAATCCTATCTCTGATTCATACTCTTTATTTCTTAATTTTTTCATTAGGTCATATATTGTGGTCAGCATAGGAAGTATTAATAAAAAATTGTGTCTGATTTAGAATTTGAACCCTCTCAATTTCTGTATTCTAAATCATATTTACATATACTAAAAAGTAAATTAAGATATTTCTCAATACTATTTTGGCCAAGGGGGCAGAGGGGACAAGAATCATAAAATATGTGTCACTGAATTTTAAACTAGGAATTCAACCCCACTATTTAAAAATGAAGAAATTAAAGCAAAAAGGGATTTTCCAGGTAATATAACTATAATGGGCAGAGTCAAGGCTGAAACTCAAGTTTACTTTGTTCTTATTGATGAATATAATAGTGAAACCTGACAGCACATTAAAAACATTTTTTTGAAAAGTTTAAGGTAAAAAAATAAGCAAAAAGTATCATAACTTAAGTTCTATTTTGGCAATAAATTATCTTCTCATATTCTGCAAAGCAGAAAATTCTAATTTTGAAGAGTGACAACTTGAGCCATGGGTCAGTTTAGTATATTAACTGTCATTAGGATCATAGTCATAACACACTCGATTTCAGAAAACAAAAGAAATACGATAATCAGTGTTCAAGTTAGATAACCTTACAAACATAATTACACTTGTATATTTATGCTTATAGATAAAGTACATTAGGCAAGGCCTAAGTGAAAGTTTTCTAGATCTATGAATTACACTATGCAACCAACTAATTTATGATTTAGATTGCAAAATCATACAGAATTATCTGGACTGCGTAATCATTTGGTTTATTCAATTTGCATCATCATTCAGAATTATCCATTTCATGCATAAGAAAAGCATTTTTCCACCTAGCTAAAGTTATTTAATTGTGGAAAGTCAAACACCCTGATTTCATCCCTTCAAATATCATATTAGTTTCTTTTTCTAAGAAATACATTTTACTTTCTGTAAATAACCTAAGTTAAACTAAACAATAAGAGACAGCATGGCAAAAACATGCATCCTACACCAGTTTAGCAGATTTTTGTTGTCTAGACTAAGATTAATTGTCTAAGAAACCTGTCATGTCCAGGTAAAATGGACATATAAAGTTCAAAGCACCACTCTGTTCTAAAAGATGTCTATTGTCATCAAAGAGAAGGAATCTCAGTCATAGAGTACAGTTCAGTAATTTGTCCAAACTCAGTATATCGAAAGAAAAAAAAGAACATTGTATAGAAGAGAAACTTAATCAAAAAACACAACACTTAGCCACAGAACATCAACAAAAGGAAAACACAATGCATTTATAATTAAAATAATCAAAGGCTTTATACTGTGACTGGTAGATAAACTACATTTTTATGAATGGGAGTGGTTGTTGGCAATATAATACACCCTCTCCTGGTAATAAGTTATTTTAATTCATTTATAAATTAAACAAAATCTGACATACACACGTACCCTTCTCCCTACCCATTTTATAGATGACTCATCCAACACAAAACTAACTAGAAAGAGCAATTTTTACTTCTTACACATAGCCTTGTTAAAAAATTTGAGGAAAATAAAAGATTTAATGATATACATACCAAAGAATAATGCTTTCTAATATTCCAATATTTTATAATATTCTAATAGCTGGTAAAAAAAATTATTGGCTTTAAAATTATATTAGCACTTGCAGAAATGAATTAATAATTATCTATCTATATTTAACTATAGCATACTAAAAACATAACTATTACATATTTGTCTTTATTCTACTTGTACCAGGAAGAATTTCAAATACAAGTGTATAAAATAAATTGATGAGAGAGCATAAATTAAACATGAACCCTTTAAAACAGAAAAACAAGTGTGGGGTCAATAAAGAGCCAGTAATAAAGCTAAAACTTTACCATTAGTGTAAACTAATTTGTGCTTGCTTTAATATACAGATAGATATATAGACAGATATCAGAAGTATAATCAGCTACTGGTACATGCATAAAGTGTTCTTTAAAAGATTATACTAGAAATTAACAGTCATTACCTTTACAGAAAGGGACAAGGAGCTGAGGTTAAGAAATAATTTATGATTTAAAACATTTCTTTGTTATACTGAATATATTGTAAGAACATATTTTAATCCTTTAAATACAAATAAGCCATAAATAAAGCCATAAACTAAGCAGACCATGAAATAAGTATTAGATCTCCAAACAATAAATTAAGGCTCAAAGGTATGGGAAGTACAGAGGATGAAATAGTACTGAATATGCTTTAGGATGCAAGATAATGACATTTTTATAGGACATGTAGGATTGAGACAGAAAATCAAATAAATTATAGTTTGCTATATCAAAGTGGTGAATTTGTGATTACAAGAAGTGACCCAAAGAAAAACACTACTACTTCTAAATCCCTCCTATTCCTGCTTTCACCACTGGCTAACTTTAAGATACGAGAAAGATTTATACTTCTGAGTCTCAGGCCCCCATTCATATAAAATAAAAGGGGATGACTATAATAGTGGTATTACTCAAGACCTTAAACGAGTTTTAATCATTCTCAGTAAATTTATTAAAAGTAAATTACAATGTATTGAGTTTTTCCATAAAGCTTAATTTATGAAATTTAGAAGGCATTTTTATTCATTTGCTTTGTCTTTCCTGCTTTTTTGATGTTCAAATGTTCCTTTCTGATATAATAACTGATAACAATTGGGTTTTATTATGCTCTTAAACAAAATTAAAAGTTGGCACTTATTTGTTCATCCTACAAACTTTTTAATACAAATTTTACTAGTGTGTGAAATTCAAAAATTTAGGAACCACTAGGGTAAATGCTAAGGATAGTTATTTTTTTAGTTCAGTGAAAGGTTTAAACCTTCTGTAATTTAATAAGGAACCACATTTACATAGAGATAGCTATCTATATCCCTAGAGGTACAAAAATGAATAGAAACTTCAGAAATCATTAGGAAGTCATTAAGAATACATGGTCATGCCCTCTGAATACTTCAAATGGAACATGCAATTCATTCATTCATCAAGTATTTACACTGTACCTACTATGACAGTAATATAAAACACTAAGAGACTAGAAACTTGCTATGGTTTTACTGAAGCTCTGAATAGCAGAACTAAGGATTTGTCAGCAGGTATAAAAAGCCAAACTAGAAATTAATCGCACTTGAGATTAGAAAAAAAATACAAGTGTCCAGTGAATGAAATACAAGCAATAAAGCAAGAGGGGTTAGCATAAAAAAGAAAAGAAAAGAAAGTCATGAGTCCTAGATTTTAAAAATCAATGTCCTTTCTCCACAGAGAGGTAATGATGAATCAGACAAGATAGCCATTACTGAAATCAAAGTACTAAAAAAGGATTTGTTCATAAGAAACAAAGATATCAGAACTGGGGTGTAAAATGAAAATATAACAATTAGCTTAGTTATTAACTTAGGATTTGCTTATATTTCCTATAACTAGTAAGAGGTTGGCCCTATATTAAGGTCTGGCTGAACTTTCAAATGAACATTAAACAACCTTGGGTGAAAAATTTAGAAAGTTAAAAGGAAAAAGGACAAAGTCACATAACTTAATCTAGAAATAATACAGTAAGAATTCTTCATTGTTATCTTTGGAACAAAAATGAAACTATGAAAAAAGAATTAAGTACCTATCTAATAAACCCACTTTGTAGTATTAAATTTAAAAAAATTCAACAAAATTAATTTTAAAGATAAAGTTGGCTTTATTAAAAGATTCATGAAGAGAACAACATCCCATGTAGCAAGTAGAAAGAGAACACTGAAATGCTGTACAAATGAAAGGTTTTTATAGACAGAAAGAAGCCAAGATAAGGGAAGAGGGAATTATTTCAGGTTTAGGTAAACTATCTATGGGAAATAGAAAAAAAAAAGTCTTGGGTAGATTATCTCCTATTTCTTTGGGGAATGGGAAAAGTTACATCATTGGTACTGACCAGAAAATTCTATACTGACCAGTTAAGACTACATTTCTGGAGAAAGTTGACAATGCAGTTAGGTTAAGCATTTAAGTCTTGGTGGGGTTAGCATAAGAACCTCCATTTTGGAACTGTCATTTTCTTTTTAACAATAGGAAACCTTAAACATGTAGTGTTTAAATTACATCTTAATTTATTGTATATAAAATTATTCATGCTGGATGTTAGAACCTATATTACTTCTTAAATTATATTTCTAGCATTCAAGAAACTAACCTCAAAGTCTTAAAATCTTTTTATTCTTAGTTTTAGGGTTTTACATTTTTTTAAATAAATTCTTCACAGATCATTTTTTAAAGGAAAATTGCAGGCAGGAGTGAAAGTGAGTAGGTAGGAAGGCAAAAAGAGAGAGGAGGAAAGTACTTTATTTTACTCAGTTGTTGATCACTGGTTGTTTCCCCAGCCTTGGGACTTGAACCTGGGAACTTGGGATTTATGTGGACTGCACCTGATTTAAACAGCTAGGTCACCAGGATGTGCCCACAGATATTTTTAAAAACAATAAAATTCTTGTAAGGGAGGATTTTATAAGTATATTACAGGCAGAATAATACTTCTGCACTAAAATCTGTCAATTTTCTGATCCTCAAAACCAGTGAACATTTTATTTACATGGCAAAAAAGACTTTTCAAGTGTAATTAAGATTATGGACCATGCATGAGTTACAGAGATAATCTGGGTTGACCCAATCAAATTAGTCTTTAAAGAGCAAAACTTTCTTGGTTTTCAAAGAGAACAAATCAGAGAGCAGTATGAAAGGAACTTAATCCATCACTTTTGGTTCTGATGATGAAAGGAGACCATGAGTCAAGGAATGCAGGCAGTCTCCAGAAACTCCAAAAAAACGGGAAGGGTCTAACCATAGCCTCCAAAAAGAAATGCAGCCCTTCTGACATCTTTATTTTAGTCCAGTGAAAATCCATGTGGGATGTTTGACCTTCAACACTGAAAGATAACCAATGTGTATTGTTTAAATAATCTAGTTTGGGTTAATTTCTTACAACAGCAACAGTAAATTAATATAGTTTATATTCTATAAATAGCTTTAGTTTTATAAATTAAGATATTAATTTCAATTTACTACTCTGAAATTTTAGAAATTATACAAAACATTAAATAATGCGTATGCATATATATGTGTGTGTGTATATGTATATATATATATATGTGTGTGTGTATATGTGTGTGTATATATATATATATATATATATATATATATATATATATACTATAGCAAATATAAGACAACCTATATAACCTGACAGCTAAATATCTATATGATCATGGGTAAAAGTACTTCACAACTTGGACACCAATTTCCTCATCAATAAAATGAAATTTTTAGGCAACTGGTATGAAATAAATCAAAAGTGGCAATTATAGTCAATACTATTTTAGATTCCAGAAACCTCAGGATTAAACAGAATATAAAAATAGCTATTAATTTAAATTTATATAGTGAAAATAGCATTATGTAAATCCATTTATAACAATGAATTCTATACTAAATGATACTAAGAATGACTTAAAGTGAATAACAAAGCACTTAATAGAAGGCTCACATTTCAAGGTCAAGAAAACATGAAAGATTTCTTGAAAAGAAGTTTACCATATAAAAAATATGAGTCTAATTGTGTATCATTATCTAAGGCACAACAGTAAAGTCAAATTTTTTTCATTCTGACATTTTTCTCTGATTATTTAGAGAAAACTCAGAAAATTTGCTTTTGATCTTTAGAGATTAGATACTTCTTTGTGTGTTTTCCTCAATTGTATTTAAGTATTTTTGTATAAAAAATAAATTCTAATAAGATATTTATGTCCTTTCTTAAAATAAACTGAGAGTATATACTATCATGATGTTGTAGTTTCTCAGGAAGCTATAAACCATCAGTCTTACATAGTGAAGCTTGCTGGTACACTGTGGTAAAGAGTATCAATATTTTTCAACCAAAAACCTACCTTAAGTTGATTGGAGAGTTTCATTTAAGGGGGGAGGTCACTTTTCAGGTTTTTTAAAAAGAAAATATGAGGGTTTTTAATACTCTTCCAAATGAGTTTCTGTACTAATTCTAAAATAATTATCTACATAAAGCTGTCATATTTCTCAAGGGGATAGTAATGAGTGTCATATTATAGATTGTAGCCAGGTCAATATTCTCAAAAAAAAACCAAAACCAAGAACAAGAGGATTACCACAATTTGGATTTCCTCGACTATTAGATATATTAATAACTTACATAACTGGAAAATAACACAGGTTTAAGGAATTTATTTCCATACATAATTGTGATGTAGGACACACTTTTAAAAGTCAAGATCATTTTTGATGATAGCCCTGTTTAAACATTTAATTACAGAATCCAGTGGATTCAGATTGAACATATAGAAAATAATGTGACAGTGAGACCTCAACTACTTTTCTTGTAATTTAATACACTGATATTATGAGAAAACAGAGGCTCTAAGATACTACCTTCAAAAAACTGTGTAGTATATTCCACCTTATGATTTAATGTAAAAATGTATCTTTTTCCTTAGAATATTTCCCTTAGAAATCATAATTCTGCCAATAAAACTAAAGACAAATTCCCAAAGATACTATACAATCTACATAAGCAATTATTCTAAATGACAAATATCTCAGTTATTGCTCAATTAAATCAGATGACTTATCTTTTATTTTAAAGTGGTAATTGGAAGTTCTAAGAGTGCATTAAACTATCATTTCTTCACTATATCCTCAATGAAGCAGAAAAATATTTTAATATCTTAGTAATCATGAAACATGATGACTGAGCTTTGTTAAGTGTCCTGATTAACAAAGTGGAAGGCTTTGTATATTCTAGCACTCAAAGATACCATGACAATTTCCATGCAGAGACACATGACAATTCAAAATGGCAGTGAAATAAAATGTATCAATATAAAGTAATTTTGTAATTCTTCAATTAACTAAATGCTAAACATTCAATATATTTAATATAAAACTATATAAATAAACTTTTAAAATTAGTTTTTAAATACAGGCATATATATTTTGGAGACCAAAACATTAGGCTTAAATAATGTCTCAACTCAGCGAATCTAAATATAAACTAGCTTCATTTCATTTTATAGATCACAACACATATCTAAAAAGACCTATCTACTGGTTTATTTAGATATTCTCAATTATGTCCTTCCACTTTCACTCCCGTTTTATTTTTGCAAGCCCTTCATATAAAAACTTCTTATCTCAAAAACATGCTGCATTAAACTTCTTATCAGAATGGCATAGCAATTTCATACTTAGACCTACTTCATCAGCTCCAAACCTATGATAATGACAGAAATAACAGAAAGGAAAATTGGGGGTAAGGAGGATTTAGCTAAGCTTAAAAAAATTCAATAAGTTAATTGAAAAATGAGCAAAGACTTGGAAAGATACTTGATCAAATAACATATATGGATGGCAAATAAGCACATGTAAAGATATTTAATCATTAGTCAGCAGGGAAAATGCAAATCACAATGAGATAACAGTACATATCTATCAAAATGGCTAAAAAAACAAAACAAAACAAAACCCTAGCAATAGTAAAAGCTAGTGAGGATACACAGCAACTAGAACTCTAATACATTGTTGGATGAAAGGAAAATGGCACGGTTACTCAGGAAAACAGTTTGACGGTCTCTTAAAAAATTCAACATATCACAGGACACAGCAATATTTTACATACTTAGGGAAATGAAAGTATAAGCTCAAACAAAAATCTGTACATTAATGTTTATAGCAGTTCTGTTCAAAATCTTTTAAAAGGCACCTAGATATCCTTCAGTGGGTAAACTGATAAACTGTGGTACCTCTGTACAGGGACTATTACTCAGCAATAAAAAGGTATGAATTATAACACACACAACAATTTGGATGAATCTCAAAGACATTACACAGAATAAAAGAAAGGTTAAATATTATATGATGCCATTGATCAGACATTCTTTAAAAAATAAAACTACAGTGACAAAAAAGATTATTGGATTCCAGAGCTTAGAGGACAGGGAGGGTGTGATTAAAAAGAGCTATCAAGAGAAGGTTTTGTTGTGATAGGATTGTTCTGTATCTTGATAGTGATCATAGCTACTGAATCTATATTTTAGTTAAAATTCATAGCACTGTATCCAAAAAGTCAATTTTACTCAACATCCATTTAAAAAATAAAATTTAAATACACATGCACATGCATCCCTCTCCTATCCCGTGATGTAGAAATAAAAATATAGTTACAAGCAGAGATAAAGCTACAGATCTACTGAGGTTTTTTTGTATAAAAGTAATGGCAGATAAGATCCCAATAGCAACAAAAACTTCTTTATTCTAGCAAAAGTCCAGCTATTTACTACTTGAACTTACAACTCAAATCACTACTACAAATCACAGCCCAGCCCCAAACTACCACTGAGGCTAAGATTTTGAAGAAATTGCAAAGAAGAAACCAAAAAGTCTGTAAAGATATTCCCTCAAATTGTTGACTTACTCCAAAAACTGTCCATGCACAGAGCGAAATTCCAAGAATGCCAGCAGAAAACAGTAGCTGAGAAGTTTAAGATCAAGGAAGAGATTTCAATAGTCACAGTGTCTGAAAGATTGTAATTTAAGGTCTATCAAATAAGAAGGACTTTAATAAAATGCCCTAGGCTTTAAAATTGAGACTTCAAAATGGCCAGGGTTTAGACTAGGAACCCAAAAATGGAATAAGCATAAAAGTGAATTAGATCAACCCAACAAAGCCTAAAACTAATTCTGAACAAGATCACAAAAGATGATTCACAAAACAGGCATGTTTTTCTGTTTTAAGTATAAAATTTCAAATATATATGCTCCCATTGCAAATCATTTGTCTATATTGCTCATTCAGGTGAAACTAGTTTATGTCTCAGTGCCTAGTATTTACATATCTGTTATTCTGATCTTTATCAACAAGCAAGATGCCTTCTATTCTTTACCTTCTATCCTTTCTCTATCCTGCTTCGTGTGACTTCAGCGGATACAAGATTCAATTTAACATAAGCTAACTCAACCTCATCAAATCTCATTAGTTAAGCTGTTCTGCTAAATCATTCATTTTCCTAATTCCTATCAGACTGATAAAGTCATTTTCATACACAAGAATGTAACAGATTGCTGGCCAATCTACGGATTGGAGTTCTATTCATTCAAGTACTTCCCTCCTCATTCCAAATGAATATGGTTAGAAAGAATGAAATCAAGAGAGACAAAATACACAACTACTTAGGCATAACTCTTTGGCAGAGGTCAATAGTACTGAAGCTATTTTCCTTAACAAGATTTGTAAGTAAAAAGGCAATTAATAACATTTCTTTAAAATCTGAACTTAAGGTGCCCTCTCTCTGTAACTCAGGTGGCTAAGGTGCAGGCTACAAATTCATGGATCTGGGTTCAATTCCCAGGGTTGGAATAGACAGATAAATATTTTTTAAATAGTTAAATGCAGAATTAAAAAAACAAAGTCTAGGCTTAATGACCAATAGAATCTCAAACATAATACCTGTGCTCTGTGACCTCCTTTAAAGTTATTTAATATATATTGACCATCAACTACATGAATAATATTTTGCTATAAGGCAAATACAGTTGACCCTCGCCATATCATGGCTCACTTATCGCAGCTTCAATGTATCACGTGGGTTTAAAAAAAAAACTCTATCACGGAATTTTCGCTACATCGTGGGATTTTGCGGTATATGTATGCTTCACTAGTGAGTACCCGCATAGAATTTTATATGTTGTTAAAATTACGTAGGTTTAAGAGTGTGGGAAGGGTTTATAGGAGAGTAAGAAGAGTTTATAAAACCTTAAAATATACATAAATAATAAAATAAATTATAAGGCCACTACTTTGCGTATTTTCATAACTCCCTCAATAGGTGAAGGATTACTGTAATAAGAAAGAGGTTCCTCATTCTTAAGTATGTAACCTAGCTGAATAATATTCACAGACAAGAAAAATTGAAACTAATAAATAATACAAGTAGAAGACAGTCAAATGACAAAGACCAATCAATTAAACTTACTCAAACTGGCAGAGAGAAAAAGGACTGAAGAAAACAAATAAAGCTTCAAGGACCTATGTGGGATGATATAAGATGATCTGAAATATGTAACTATAGTCCCAGAGAACAGAGAGAGAGTAGAAGAAATACTTGAAAAAAAAAAAAATGCTAAAACTTCCTAAATACAGTGAAAAACGCCAGTTTTCAAGAAGTTTGGATAATCACAAATAGGTCAAATACAGACAATTACATTTATATATACCATGGTCAAAATGAAAAACAAAAATAAAGAAAAAAATTTTTAAAGCAGCCAGAAAAAGCGGGTGGGGGACAACATCATACACAAGAGAAATTTAAGTATTAGAATGATTATCAACTTCTCATTGGAAGTCAAAAGAGAAATAATGACATCTTTAAATTACTGGGAGGGAAGTGGGGAAAGTAGTAACCTATATTTTTATTTAGCAAAAATACCCTTTAAAAGTAAGGATGAGATAAAAGTCATTTTCAGCTAAATAATAGCTAGGTGAATGTCACCGACCAATCTGCACTATAAGAAATGTTAAAAGATGACCTTCATTCAGGCCAAAATAAGTATTTAGAGCAACAGAAAGAAATGAAAAGCATAAGAAATAGTAGATATTTAGGTTAATATAAAAGCTATGTTTTCTTTATTCTCATAATTCACTTAAAAGTCAAATAACTATTTAAAGCAAATATAACAAATATCACAAAGTAGGGTTCCTAACATATATAGACGCAAAACATAAGATGAAAATCACACAAAAAGGGAGCAAGAAATAGAATTAAATACTGGAAATTGGAACTAGGAAGCAGAGTGGGTCAGGTGGAAAATAGAAAAAGTAACGTAGAAAATGCCAAGTGTGAAAAGTGAGATAAATTTCTGAGGAGACGGAAATATTCTTAGCATGCTTGTGGTAGAGGGTGTGTGTGTACACGTTTATGTGTGTAAAGAAATAAGAAAAATTAATGATTTCTAGACATAGTAGGGATATTAATAAACAGACACTGAAAAGAGTAAAAGGGAGATGTGTAAGATAACTTAATAGACTCTAAGCTTAGAGAACTTGATCACTGGGAGCTGCAATTAAAGAACTTTCAAGGATAAAATTTATGAGTTCTATTTTGAGTAGAGATGCCTAGAAAATAAACTAAGTGAAACAGAGCACAAGGAAGAGAAGGTAAAAATCCAGACAGCAACAAAAACTCTTAGATAAAGGAGGAAAAAAAAACATAAAATTGGTAGCTAATGTAACAAGTATAGGGAAGGTTACTCAAAACTGTTATCTAAGGTAGTTAGGGTAAGGACCAGGAACAGCGTAAAATAAATATAGACATTAACGAGAATACCAAGGAGAAAAGACACCTTACATAATGACAAGTAGCATAAAGATAAGTGATAAATAAGAATAGATTAGTGTCACTAAAAGAGTAATAAGAGTTTTGAGGAAGATTAACAGATCAAATACGGTGGAGACTTTAAGCCAAGATAAATTGATAAAAGTGAAGACAAAAAGGAAATCTCCAGGTGCCAGCAGCAAAAATAAAATTCAAACTCATAATAGCAAGTAGGACTCACATTCAGCAGCCCCCATAAGTAGAAGTCCCAGATACATATCTTAAGGGTTGCAGTTTTAAAGCCTATCCCAAAAGGAATGATAGTTGGAGGATAGCTGGCACTGATCTTCTTGCACATAAAGCCGAAAGTCAGGAAAAAATTGTCCCATTCATGAAGAAGAAAAACTTTGCTCACTGGCCCTAAGGCAGAACATGGAAGGATGGTAGCTCATCTGTGGGTAGAAAAAAAGACACAATCAGAGTTGAAACATGGAATCAGGGAAGATTTTGACAAGACAGGAAAGATCCGAGCATGTATGTTATCTTTTGCTCTGTAATAAACTACTCTAAAAGTTAGTGGCTTAAATATAACCACTTATTTTGTTTACAAGTCTATACACCAGATGGACAGTAAAGGTAAAAATCATAGGAAAGGTTACCCAGCTCAATTAGTCTCTGCTGGCCTTGCTCATTTATCAACTGATGTGTCATTCAGTGCCCAGGTGGTGGCCTCATTGGTAAGTCTTTGAGTGGAGTCAACTGAGGCAACACGGAGGTCTGAGCCATGTGTATCTCTCCTTTTGCTATAAACTAACCCAGATTTCTTTACACGGCATGAGTAAAGAGACTACAAAAGCAGCAAAAAAAGAAAATACAAGATCTCTTGAGGTTTAGGTTCATGCTTGCAAAATAGCCCTTAGTCATATTCTATTGATCAAAGTAAGTCAAAAGGCAAGCCCAGAGGTTCAAGAGGGTGGTATAAAAGGTCCTACCTTACAACAGGAGGAGATGCAAAATATTGGGGACATTTTTGCAACTTACCACAGCAACGGTTAATAAAGAAAAGATACAGAAGTGAAAAGAACAATATATTTAACAATGCACCAAAGAGTTGTTGATGGTCATTGGAACATAAAGCGAAGCTGACAGAATGCAAAGAAAAACTGTAAATTAGGTTCTAAAGAAGAAACCAAAGAAACTCAGAAGCTAAGATTTAATGAGATGCGTTTCTTAGATATATCTGTTTTCAAAGATATATTGCATTTTAAAAGCGAATTTTATAAAAATTATATATTTCAGTAAAGATGACTAATAAAAAAAAGAAGGGCCAGTCATAGACATGACACATCCTTACTACTTAAACAATCACCATTAAAAAAGCTCAAATAGGGTTCCTAAAGTATTGTTCTAAAAATTAAACCTGACTCTTTTACTCTAGGATGGTCATAAATCACAAATGCCACCAAACTTTACTGGATGACATATTAATGTTAGCATGCTTGGAAATAACTTACCTCAGCATTACTTTGTGAATAAGTTTTTCTTAAAATTTCATTTACATAATTCAAATTGAAAGCACTCTTTTAGAAAAGACAAGTGAAAAGAACTAACAGGTTCTCTAGAAAAGAAACTATTTCAATGTCATCTTCCTTGCACTTTCAGTGATACCAAAACAGTTTAAAATGATATCATTTGGTAATAAATAAGTCAAAAATCACAAAGTAAGAACTGTATTACCAAATATAGTAATTGAAAATGAGATATGTGAATAATTAATTCAACACTATTTTGCAAAGTACAAATAAGGATTAATTTTTCTAACTCTATTAAGTAGATAGCACTGAATAAGAGATCTCAACAAAATGGAATTGTTATGTAATATGATGTAGTGGCAAGAATATGAACAATTCTGACTACCCAGATTGAAATTCTAGCTCCCCAGTACACAGCACTTCATTTATCTGTGCCTCAGTTTCCTCATACATACGATCGAGTTAATAGACCACATTATCTCATAAAGTTATGATTAACTTTGATTTAGTACATGTAAAGTGTTCATAGCTAGCATGATATGTGTTAACTACAAATATATTAGAGTTTTTCTCTTGTTACAGAGAAAAAAATCATGGGTTAGGGCTTTAGTTCTAACCCTGCTACTTGTTATATCTCTGAAACAGTTACTTGATTTCTCTGAGCCACCTCCATTTCCTTACCTATGAAGAATGGACTTACAAGCTTGACATGCTCTGAGGCTATAATCTGTTAAAGAGAAAATCCATAGCTATTAACTCCTCATTCATTTAGAAGCACATATCACCTCTTTACCTTGTTCATTCTGAAATTATTTCTTTCTCTCATAATTTCTCACTTTAATTCTTTTAATATTTACTAATTTTCTTCAGATTTATCACCCTCATTTATTCTTATTTGTCTCTGGTGACATTTTCCTAGGGGCTTGATAAAACAGCATTCTTATTTGCTTCCACAAAGTGATACCATTTCCTAGAATTTCAGTTCAGTCATAGCCTGAACCCTATGATGGCTATTAATACCAACAACATATTTTATAGCAATTTTACATTATCCCACTATTTAAGTCTCATAATTATCACCCTTTGAAAGTTTCAGAAAAGAGATGGGAGTCACGACGATGGTGACCTGGTAGGACATGTCAGATCTGCTCTCCACAGAACAACTAGAAATCACCTATTTTTCAGAAACACACAACATGGAAGGGCTGACCTAGGGGCTGCAGAGACAGCAGGAGTTATCACTACCAAAAGGGTAGACAAAAGCATCAGGTTCAGAGCTATATTATGGATTTGAGCCTCCCGGCCTTCAGGAAAAAATGATGGAGGGGGTGGAACTGTGATAAGATTCATGCCTGCCAGAAGTCCTTTTGAGGGAAGCAGAGAGCCCACCTAGTGGGACCAGGTCTGGAGTTGCGGGAGAGGGCGTTGGCACATGACAGGAGGACCAGCGCCCAAGTGTTCTAAGCAGGAGACCCACAGCCCTGAAGGAAAATTATACAGAGCACTGCCGTAACAAGAAGGCAATTAGGGGAATAACTCCACCCGCACCCCCTCCCACCACCTCTCACCATATTGTATGCACTAGAGCCATAAGGCCTACCCCCTGGAAATCCCACCCCCAGGCTTAAAGGAAGAAGAGTCTCCCAGAAGGACCCTCCAACTCTACCCACAGTGTCACTGTGTGGGTGGAGGCAGAACTTCAGTCCAATTACTGATTGCTGGTCAGCGACAAGGTGTTGGTTATCAATCAGAGCTGGGACAGTGGGGCAAGGTTCTGCATCCCCCACACAGATTCCAATCACATAGGCTGAACTCTCAGGCCATAAAGCAGGGTCCACCTAAGAATGCCAACAAATCCAACCATGAAACAAAGAATTCCCAGTGTTCATACCAAGAACCAGGCTTCTCTGGTGAGTTAACACCTTACACAATGCCATCACTGCAGTGAAACATAACCCACAGAAACATAAACAGAATGCCAAATAGAATTAAGAAACAGAGAAATATATGCAAAATAATGGACCTAATTCAAAACCTAGGAGAAAATCTGAATGCAACAGATATGAGCAAACTAGCTGAGGATGATCTTAAAGCAATAGTAATACACATATTCACTGAAATCAAGAAAACAAGAGAAAGAGAAAAAAACAGCAAAAAAAGAGAGGAGAAATGAAGCAAGGTATCAAAGAAATGAAGAACACAATAGCTGAACTAAAGAACTCAACAGAGGGACTCAAGAAGAGAATCAATGAAGCCTCCAACAGAATCAGTGAACTAGAAGATAGGGTAGAGGCATGCAATCAAGCAAACCAGCAAAGAGAAAACAGAATTTTAAGAAATGAAGAAAGCTTTAGTGACCTCTGGGATCTCATCAAAAGGAACAACGTTCGCATTATAGGAGTCCCAGGAGGAAAGGAGAAAGCGGGGTAGAAACTGTTTTGAAGAAATAATGCAGAGAATTTCCCTAACCTGAGAAATGAAACAAGCCTCCAGACTTAGGAAGCGCAAAGAATTCCAAAAAAAAAAAAAAAAAAAGAAACCCCAAAAAGACCTACATCCAGACACACTTATGAAATGTCAAAATACAAGTTAAAGAATCTTAAAAGCGGGTAGAGAAAAGCGAGTCACTTATAAGGAAACCTCATAAGCTTGTCAGAGGATTTCTCAAATGAAAATCTATAAGCCAGAAGGGAATGTTATGGTATATTCTAAGTGATGAAAGAATTTTTAACCTAGGATACTATACCCTGAAAGATTATCATTCTGAATTGAAGGAATGATAAAGTGCTTTTTGGGTAGGCAAAAATTAAAGGAATGCATCACCACAACACCAGTTCTATGAAAAATACTAAAGGATGCTCCATAAAGTGTAGAGAAAACACACTTAAAAACATTAAGACAGCAACATAATAAAAGCTATACATAATGAACACACAGCTAACATCATAGTCAATGCAAAAAACTGAAAGCATTCCTCTAAGATCAGAAACAGGGCTGTCTACTCTCACCACTGCTATTTAATATCATACTGGAGGTCTCAGAGCATTTATGCAAGAAAAAGAAATAAAAGAAATTCAAATTAGAAAGAGGAAGTAAAACTATGCAGATGACATGATTATATATATTGAAAATCCTAAAAACTGTCAGAAAACTACTACAACTAACCAACAAATACAGTAAAGTAGCAGGCTACAAAATCAATGCACAAAAATCTGTTGAATTTGTATACTCAAGCAACATGCTAGAAAATAATGAAATCAAGAAAACCATACTGTATAAAACAGAAGTAAAAGGAATCAGATGTCTTAGAACAAACTTAACAAAGGAGGTGAAAGACCTGTAAAAGTCCTTCTTAAAAGAAACAGAGGAGGACACAGAGATAGAAAGACATTCCCTGCTCATGGTTGGGAAGAATCAACATTGGTAAAATGGTCGTCTTATCCAAAGAAACCCCAACTGAAATTCCACAGACCTATTTCAAGGAAATAGAACAAAAAAACCTTAAAATTTATATGGAACAACAAAAGACCCTGAATAGTCAAAGCAATTACGAGAATAAAGAACGAACTAGGGGTGGAAATTCTGTAAGATCCCACCATCCCACTTCTAGGTATTTACCAAAAACATACAAAAACACTAACAAGGATTAATGCACCCTCATGTTTATTACAGCCCTATTCACAATAGCTAAGAACTGGAAATTACCTATGTGCCCAACAGAAGATGAATGGATAAAAAAGATATGGTACATATATAAATGGATTTGGTGGAGGCCATGGTATGATGATATATAAATCTAAGGAACGGAGAAACTGAACATATAGGGAACTCACACATATGAGTTTATTTTAATTTGTAAAAACAATGTTACTGCAATTGAAGAATATGGGAAAAAAGTTTACATAAAAAATTGTAACTGGACCTATAACATGCTGAACCAGTACATAAAATCAGGATAAATGCCTCGGAATAAGGTTTTTATATTTTCCTCTTTGTTTGAGTGTCAAACTTTCAGTTATAAAATAAATAAGTCATAGGGATGTAATGCAGAGCAGTGACTACAGTTATAATACTGCATTGGCATGTCCTGATAATCTAGCAGGTAACTGCTGCCTCTAGCAAGTATAGTCCACATACAGGCCAAGGACCTAGTTTCGTAACCCAAGGCTAGGGGTGGGGAAAGCAAGGTGAACAACTGAATAAAATAAAGTTTTCTTCTTCCTCTCTCTTCCTGCTATCTTGCCTCATTCCTGCCTGTACTTTTTTAAAACAACAACAATAATAAGGACAAAAGTCTATGCTGGAGTTAAGAAAAAATGGAAAGAACGGAATTGGACATAGTAAACACAGACAATTCTTTCAAGGAGTGTGTTTAAATAAGGAACAAATAAAGTATTACCTAACAAAAGAAGTGGGGTCAAGTTAAAAAAAAATTTAAGATAGAAATAGCAGTAGGTTTTGTCTTCTTATGGTAATGATGCAGTATTGAGAAAACCTTTATGACACAGGAGTGAGAGGGAAGAATTACTGGTACAAGGTCCTAATGCAAGCAAAGAGAAACGGAATCTAATGCATAAAGAAAGAATTGGCTTAGAAAGGTAGAAAGTAATAGGTGAGAATACAGAGTATAGAAATGGAGATGTTGACATGTATGTAGATGTAGTAAAGTCAAGTCATCTTATTGTTTTCATTTTTTTCAGTGAGGTAGGAAGCAAAATCATTAGCTGAGGACAATACTGAAGATGAGACATTGCTGAAAGTTCTATTGAGAGAAAACATAAAATAAGCCATCCAAAAGAATAGAAGAATAAACAATCTAGGAAAATATGGTATGAATGTCAGGGAATATTAAAGATTTAACTGATGTTTGTGGTATAATTCTGCATTTGCCTCAAGACAAACACAACTCCATAAGGTACAGACTTGGAGCTGAAAGAAGACTATTTAACCTGGGGGATAGTTGTTCCAAGTGAAGAAAATGAAGTTAGAATAGAACAAGAAAGTTAAGCATATAAGCCAGGGGGTCAAAGATGCATGCTACAGATAAAGAATCAAGAAATTTAAGTTAGGTAAAGAGGAAATAATGATTCAAGGGAAAAGGGGAAAATTAATAGATGGTAGGATCAATAAATCAATGATCTCTTTTGTAAATAAGATTTAAATTAGCTGTCCAAATTACACACCTTTTCAGTGACATAAATGGATTAGAATTCGAATCCATATATGCCTCATTCAAATCATTCTTGCCATGGTACCAACAGTACCAAGCTATCCTGTAAATATGGTTTTCATTAATATGCCTGTCTCCACTTGATTGAACCTAAAACAAAATCACAAGGCAGAAAATTTTCTCAGATCTCTTAAACTTACCCCAAGTGCTCAGAACTCTTCAGTGTTCAAACTCTTACTCTGCCCAATTTGCACAAAGCTGCTTTTCACTTCCCTACAGATGGACCCCCTTCATGAAAACCTGAATTGCTAAAAATCACTTTGAATTAAAAAAAACTATAAATATGAATGACAAAATAAATCTAATCCTCTTCACAGGTATTTTTAATCTAACAAAGAGTCTGATTAACTCACTTTAAACTGCACTATAAAATACATTAAATAGAAATAATTGGGCTGAATCAAGAACTTTTTGTTCTAGACTTTTATTATTCCTAGCATTCTCTTCCTTTAAAAAAAAATGCTTTATAAACCACCACAATTCTGACTTTTATCTTCCCTCAGAGAACAAGAACGCAATCACACTGCATGCCATGGAATAGACCCAAATTTGTGTTAAAGACATTTTATATTTAGAAATGTAAATTGAACATTATAGTAAATCTGGGACTACCTGGCAAAGCAAGAACTAAAGGCAGCCAGTTTGAGGGCTCTTCTGTTATTATGAGTAAATGGTTGAAAAGACAAAGAATATATTTATAATTTATGTTAAGACTAATATTTTTAAAGAAACTGTCAAATTAGCACACTAAGAAGGTTTCAATCCTGAATATGTAGTAAGGTATTATCACAGATTATCTTGGAGGGCACAAGGTCTAACTTTACTATAAATACTCTATAGATTTGGATTCATTTATTTTCAGTTAGCATGTATAGTAAATTTTACTACAATGCAATTATTCACTCTACCTTCTTTCAAAAGGATAATCATATTCACCAGTTACTATATAGTTTATTGTACTCTTGTAGTAGTAAACATCTCTGCCCCATTGACTTTGGCTTTGGCTATTGATTTGCTTTGGCCGATGGCATGTAAACAAACATCCAAGCAGAAGTTTTAAGAGCCACTATGTATTTCCGCCAAATATCTCTCTTTCTTACTTCTGTAAGAACAATGTGGCCTAAATAGGAGTTGTTCTCCAGTCTGAATCTCAGAATATACAAAGAGTAAGAGTAGGGACACTGCTAACCTTCAGCTAACATGACAAGAACAAAAACAAACCTTTGTTTTTATAAGCCAATAAAATATTTGGGTCATTATGCAGCATAACTTAGCAAAATTAATACAGCATGTATTACATTTACAATAAAAATAAATAAATTTCACTGTGAAGCTCCAAAAGACAGCAATTATTGCAATACCTCAATAACAAATAGGGACAAAAAGCATAAATTACAATCCTATTCTTAAGACATCAGAGAGCTTATTAAGAAACAAAAAATAAGCTGAAATCCCAGAAAAAGAACAGACCTTCCTAGGTAAGTTGACAATCCCCTGCTATTTCTTTCCCAGAAGCATTTAAAGATTCTGGGCATAGACTGAAAAATGAGATTGGCTCAGGTCAAAGGGTTAGTGGAAATAGAAAACAACAGAGGTTTTCATCGTGGTGGACTGAGAAACTGAAAGCCATAGATGCAAGGCTCAAAAGAACATTTGATGGGTTCTATGATGATGAAAGAGGTTGGGGGGCTGAACTCAAATAACAAAGTGAAATCTCCGTCAGTCTCACAGTATTTAGTAGAAAACTTGCTATCAGGGGAAATAGCCACATGCAATACATGATACATTAACTGTAAACAGAATAAACAGTCCAACTACAACACAAAGATTGTCAACCTGGATAAAACAAACATGACCCAACAACATGCTATTTCCCAAAGATATACCTTAAGAATACAGATAGGTTGAAATAACCATAAAATACTGATAAAAATAATGATTACAGAAGTTCAGAGTAGACTTTATGAAAAGAAATATTACTAGAGTGAAAATGGAGCATTTCATAATAGCATCATGTTACAACTGTAAATTAAAACATTCATAATTTTTTTAAAAAAGAAAGAAAAGTTGTGGACAGGAAGGAAGGCAAGTACACAGTTAGGGAGCAAGCAACATTTTCTATATTTTATTGTTCATCTTGGTTGCCCCCGCACTCTTACAGCCAACCCCAATTCATGAATCCAGGTCTCAAGTATGAGGACTCCGCCCACCAGAGGCTGGAGACTTAACCACCAAGCCACCAAGGTGAACTGATTCTAAATTTGTGTACACCTAATAAGAACTCCAGAAAACAAAAGTAATAGTTGAAAGAAGTGAAAGGAAAGAGACTGAAAAACAGTCATAGCTGGAGATTTTACAATTCTTCTATCATAATAGTAAAATAATGAAAAAAAATCATTAAAACATATGACCACAATTAAGCAACTTGACTTTGCTGACATAAAACACTAACTGCAAAATAAACAATATTTTCTAGTACATATGAAATGTATCATCTAACAAAAACTCCTTCGGAGTCAAATGAAGGACAGAGAAGACTTCCCAACTGTTTATAGGAAATGGCCAGAAACCTTAAAGCCAAAACCTGACAAAAATTTTATAAGAGCGAAAAACTTACAGCTAGTCTCTTATGAATAGATGTAAAAATGCTAAACAAAAAATATTAATTGAATCCAGTGATACACCCTGACAAAGTGGATTTATCTAGGAGAGTGTAAGGTTATTTAACACTGAAGTCAATCAGGATAACTGACCACATTACAGAATTAATGACATAAATAATACGACTTACCTCAACAAAAGCTGAAAAACCTTTGATGAAGTTAACACCCATTAATGATTTCTCAGAAAACTAAGAATTGATGAGAATTTCTTTAATTTGATAAAAGGAATCTACAAAAGTCTACAACTAATACAATAATGGTAATATTGAACACTGTTTAAGGAAAAATAAATTATCACTGTTTCTGTTAAACACTGTTCTGGAAGTCTTGACTATTGCAGTAAGGAAAAAAAGAAACATATAAAGCCTAGGAAGGAGTAAGTAATATCATCATTATTCTCAGATGACAGAGATATATACATAAAAAATACAAAATAATCTACAAATGAATACTAAAAATAAGCAAATTTAGCAAGGTTGCTGCTTATACAACCAAATTACAAAAATCAACTGTATTTCTATATATTAATACAAAACTACTAGAAAGTAAATTTACATATTTACAATAGTATTTTTATTTTTATTTTTTTTTAAAGAGGAAGGAAGGGAGAGGAAGAAGAAGCAAATAAAGAAGGATAGAAAGAAGGTAGGAGGAAAGGAATGTGGGAGAGAGGGAGAGGAGGAGAGGAAGAAGCACTTTTTATTTATTTAGATGTTCATTTTGGTTTTTCACCCCAGGCCAGGGTCCTAAACCTGGGTCCTTGATCTTTACATTGTCTGCACACCAGTGTCTCAGCTACTAAGTCACATGAAATGCCTACAATAACTTTTTTTAATCATCAAGTACCTAGCCATGAATCTAACACAAGATGGTCAAGATGTCTACATTGATTATCATAAAACACTGCTCAGAGAATTCAAAGACCTAAGTAAACTGACAGATAATCCATGTTCATATAAGATGTTGCTGACATGCCAATTCTCATTAAAGTAAATTATAACTTCAATGAAATCCCAATCAAAATACCAACAAACTTTTATTGTAATCTGATTTTAAATGCACATGAAAATAGAGTAAAGGTAAAGCTTCCCTTCAGGCGAAAAAAAGTTGAAGAAAAAATCTGGAGAACTCATACTATGAGATATCAGGACTTAGTATTTAAATCATGATAGTAGACAAATAGAATAATGCAAGGATAGACAAATAGGACAATGGAACAAAATATACACACAGAAACAGATCCAGCAGATTTACATCAAAGGTATCTACCAACCTTGGGTAAAGGATTTTTCTTCCAAAAATGTCAGTGGATCAAATGGCTATCCGTATGTTTAAAATTATTGCCCTCTATCATATGTCATTCATACAAATTAGTTTGAAATGCACCATAGAACTTCAAGTAAAAGGAAAAGCAATAATGTGTCCAAAAGAAAATTTTGAAGAATATTTTTATGATCCTATAGTACACAAAGATTTTGTAAACAAGACAAATACAGAGACATATCCAATATGGCAGACTAGCAAGATTTTCAGATTGCCTCCTCTCCACACACACACACACACACACCAAAATTACATCCAGATACAAAGTACAGCATTTGAAAAAGAACTGAGGGTTGGGAAACCAGCTTCACAAGGAAAAGTGATTAAAAAAAAAAAAAACAAAAACCCAGAAAAGGCAGGAGAAGTTAAGACACAGTCTTACCGGGATCACTGCTCAGAAACTGCAACCCAAGGTTGTAAGAGACACAGTGATACAGAGTCTGTTCCCAGGGACTAAATGGCTTATTCCAAATTGGGTGCCACAACATCTAGGAACTGTACCCTAGAGGAGGGCATATACATCCTTATGTGGGAAACAAAGAGACTTTCCTTTGGAGAACAACAGAACTCTGGGAAGCAAGAACACCAGACAGCAAGAGAGGGAGCCACAGATGAAGTGTGCACAGATCTAACTGAAGGATTTTCATCTGTTGAACCAAAAACCTCAGCAGTAGTCATCCAGTGAACAGATGCTGCTGAGTGTCCTCCCAGACTCTTTTGTCTGTGTGGCTCTGACACCGACAGACACGATATTGGAGCCAAGGTCAGAGGTAAAAAATTTCTGTCCCTCTGCCATGGGAGAGTTTGTTCTCCTCATTAGGCTCTCATGCTGCAACTGCCGAGTATAGCAACACGTAGTAGAGCCTGCAACCCTGGCACAGGCAGCCGAGTTATTTGCCACAAAGCTGTTTGTGGGGCTACCAGCTCTGCAGCTCTCTCAAAGAGGATCACAAGAAAGACTCCAGCAAAAAAAAAAAAAAAAAAAAAAAAAAAAAAAAAAAAAAAAAAAAAAAAAAGTCTTGCCCCTACTCATGCTGTGACTGACCAGCCTTGTTCTCCCCAGTCTAAAGCCCTCAGCTCTAGCAGCTGGAACTTCTGCCCCAGGTCTATTCTGACACAAAACTATTATATAAAGATGGGACAGAAAGTCTGTTAGCCTAATCCATAAACACAGGATACCAAGTCCATAAAAAAAAAAAAAGGATGCCAAAAAAGAGATGAAAAAGAACAGAAATTTACCCCAAATGAATCAAAACAAAACTTGAGAAAATAATATCTAAAATAAAGATAGAGAAAATATGAGAAAGCTCCAAACAGAATTCATAGACCTAAAGAACACAATAGTTGAACTAAAGAACACAATTAGAGGGACTCAACAGTAGACTGGAGCAAACTTCCAATTGAATCAGTGAACTAGCAGACAGGACAGTAGAAAGCACCCACCCAGACAAGCAAAGAGAAAAAGGAATGAAAAGAAATGAAGACAATGTAAGAGTTTGAGGAGATAACATCAAGAAGAGTATTTGCGTCACAGGGGTTCCAGAAGGAAAAGAAAGGGGCGGAAACCAAATATAAGAAACAATAGCTGACAACTTCCCTAACCTGAAGAAGGAAACAGAACTCCATATCCAGGAAGCTAAACATTTAAAAGGAAATAAACCCCAAAAGACACATACCAAGACACATTGTAATTAAAATGACAAAATCTCTAGATAAAGAGAGAATATTAAAAGCAGCCAGAGAAAAATGAGTCACATACAAGGAAACCCCCATAAAACTAGGTATCACAGTGGAAAATTTACAGGCCAGAGGATAGGCATGATATATTCAAAGTGTTAAAAAGGAAAGGACTTCCAACCAAGCATACTCTATCTACCCTGCTAGGTTATCACTAAGAATTGAAGGAGTGCTAAAAGTGCTTTCCAGAAAAACAAAATTAAAGAAATTTATCATGATTAAGTCAGTCTTGCAAGGAATACTAAAGGGACTTCTATAAAATAAATGAAATTCCACTTAGAAGCAGCAAGACACCAAAAATATAAAATGTGGGGAGGAGTAAAAATGTGGCCTGTTAGAATGACTTTGAGATGAACTTGCTTTCAATTTAAAATAGGTTATAAACAAATAACAATGAAATATTTCATACCTGTGATTATCTAAAAGACTAGAAACAAGTGATGTAAAGGATACAGAGAAAAAGAAAGTTATGGTGGGGGTGTAAATTGTTGCAACCATTATGGAAAGTAGTATGGAGAATTCTCAAAAAATTGAAAATACAAGTTTCAT
>RJWH01000240.1:880019-1053880 GCA_004363575.1 Solenodon paradoxus
GAGACACACACAATGGGGTATCACATTGATATTAAAAAAAAAAAAAAAAAGATGAAATCCTGTCATTTGGAACAAGATGGGTTGACCTAAAGGGAATTCTGCTTAGTGAAGTAAGTCAGAATGAAAAAGTCAAATGATCACATTTCACTTATGTGTGGTATACAGAAAAAGAAAACAAACAAATGAACCCAATCGAACAAACAGAGGTTTTTAGTCTATAGAAGCAAACTAGTGGCTACCAAAGGGAAGAGGGAGGAAGAAGAGCAAGTTGGTTAAAAGGGATCAATTATACAGTAAAGGATAGAACTGGATTGTTGGTGGTACTTAATGTATTATATACAGACGTTGATGTTAACTTACAATGATGGACACCTTAACCCTACACAGTGGTATAAAGCAATGTTCCTTAAATAAAATTTCAATTAAAAAAAGACAAACAAAAAACATTACATAAAGATTTAATAAATTGAATTGTATTAATTTGATAAATTAATATTTTTATTAAAAGACAATTAAGGAAAAGGCTGGTCACAGACTGGAAGACAATATTCACCACATACACATTCCAAGTTCTCATGTTCAGAATTATAAAGAATTCTACTGACCAAAACTGCTAAAATTAAAAATCAAGAGGACTGACAGTATCAAATGTTGACAAGAATGTAAAACAACAAAAACCTGACATTGCTTAGTGGGGATATAAAATGGTACAACCTTTTTGGAAAATAACCAGAAACTCTATACCTAGAAATATAGTCATCAAAAGATACATATGAAAATATTTCAACAGCTTTATTCACAATAGTAAAAATCTAGAAACAACTCAAAAGCCTATTAACAGAATAATAAGTGAAAAATAATTTGTTCAATGGAATAAAAAGAATGACTACTACACATAATAACATAGACGAGTATCAAAGACACAGCAGCAAGAAGATGTTCCATTTATATAAATTACAAGAGTAGGTAAAATCAATCTATGATAATAAAAGTCAGATGGTGATCACTTAGGAATAGCAAAAGAGTGACTAGAATAAGACACGAAGAAGGTTCGGTAGTGTTACAACTGTTCTACATCTTGATGTGGGTGGAACTTACAAGGGTCTATATATATGAAAAATTAATTACACTGCATAATATTTGTACATTTTACTGTATGTATGTTAGATCTTAAATTTTAATACTGCAAATACATCAGGTAATTCAAATGGGTGTGTATTTGGGACTAATCTTCTTACTAAAGAGGATACACTGTATAATTTTTAGAATAACCAAGACTACAAATAAGTTACTGTGGGTTTTAATCCAAACTCTATTATTTAGGTGTGCCACCTAAATAAGTCATTTAACTGGGATTTTAGTTTCTTTACCTACTAGACTAAGTTAGTACAGATAATACTTAACATTCCCCATATATCTAAAAATCTGAGACTTAAGATAAACTGTTTACTAAAAAATTGAATTCTCAATTTCAAACCACATATTCACTTAAGGTCTGAATGTAGAAATACCAAGCTAGCTCTTGTAATTCTAACTGAAGAAGGTTAAAATCAGATAAGTGCATGCTGCTGTTTATTCTGAATTCCTTGTACCTATATTTAAACTCATCTACTTTGGACTAGACATTCTGGTGCCACCCCTTCAACAGTCAAGAACCTGATGGTGAGATTACCTTTCTGTTCTTTTCTAAAGATGGGTTAATTCATTCTTTCAAGCTCTGCTGAAACACTACCTTCTTTAAAATGTCATCCCTCCTACAGCCATTCACTCGAAATTAATTGTTCCTTCCTCTCTGTACCCACAGTATGTGGCTTGTTCTTCTATTATAGCTCTTATTTAATTCTGTATTATAGCTATTTGCTTTCATGTATGCAAGTGGGTCCTTTTCAGAGGAAGTATATACCTATAACCTCAGTTATTCAGATTAGCCAAATGCACCCTGAAAATCAATGAGGAAGAGCGGAGTATGATCACCTTCATATGTGATTCTATGTTAATGCTAACAAAGTGAAATACAGGTTTCCTTTGTTATCTGACAGCAAAATATTCCTATGTGATATAATTTGATAGGTTATTTGTAGGGTCAGGAAATGCTATAACAATTAATTTATATGGAAAGATTTTTTTTAGCAGTCTAGACTCAGTAAGTAACCCACCAAATCATATAGGAAATGTTCTACATTTGAGCAGCAGGGGAAATCTGTAGTAGATACTACTGTCTCCTATTTAAAGCAAGAGAAAATTCAAATATTAAGTTTAGTACTTTAGTCTATTATCTAGCAGAACAATGAAATAGCCAAAAGAAGATAGCTGAAAAACTAATTAGGGCCGTAATAGGAAAACAAATTATTTATTTAAAATAATTAAGACTATTTATCTCAATAGATGATCAGGAAGGAGGCAAGCAAACTACTAGAGGGTTATATATTCAGCATATCTGTTAACTGACCCTGTACTTGCCCACATGCTTGATATAACATAATCTCTATCCCCTGATTACAGATGATTGTAACAGGACAAAGTACTTCCTCAAAAATTTTAGAAGCACAATTGTGAAAACGACAGTCCTCTGAATGGTTGAAATGGTCAGATGTAAATAATACAGGAACTGTCAATGTGGAGAAAGGAGAACTGAGGTAAGAGAAAATGAAGCTTACTTACAGAGTGAAGCAAAGATGAGAAACACACATGAACACCTTCAAAACCTGATCCAATATTCCTAAGGACTCATCCTGTATTTACATTTTGTGGGATAGATATTCCATTATTATAATAAATTTCCCCTTTACTATGGCTGGTTCGATATGAATTGTCACTTGCTACCAAAATAGTCCTGTAATAGACTGCTACTTTGATGACCCCCAATTAACCATGCTTCCTAGTATTCCCAGTCTCTTCTCACAATGACTCTGGACTGGGTCTGTGACTATTTTGACCAATAGAATAATGGTGAAAGTGAAGCTGTGCCAGTTTCAGGCCTAGCCCTTAATTGGCCTGGCAGCTTCTGCTTCCACCCTCTCAAAATGCTTGCTCTTGGAATACTTCTTGGAACCCAGCCATGACACCATGAGGTTAATGAATTAGCCATGTGGAGAAACCCACATGTAGGAGAACCAAGGCCCTGGATAACAATCCCAGTCAAGGCTTCAGATGACTGCAGCTACACCAGAATTCCAATCATATACAGAAAACAACAAAGTTAATTCATAGAAATATAAAAGATATTAAATTGTAATTTAAAGTTATTAAGTTTTGTGGTGACTAAAACGAAAAATTAAACTAATAGAAAAGTTCAATTTATATGTAAGTGGTTTGGAATTATATTTTTTTAGCACAGACTATATCTTGGAACACAGGCTAGCAAACTATGGCCCTTAAGTCAACTCTGGCCCACCATCTGCTTGTGTAACTAAAGTTTTATTGGAATACAATTATGCTCATTCATTTATGTATTGTCTATGACTGCTTTCATGCCTCAAGGGCTGAGCTCTGACAGAAATAATATAGCCCATAAAGCCTAAAATATTTACTATCTGAAAAACAGATAATAAATCCAGTCACACAATACTTGGCAAACATTTTTATAAATGACTTAAATACTAAAAATAAAATCATACCAACTTTACAACCAACTCTTCAACTTGTCCTTAGAGGGCAACAGTACAAATATTTAATGTTTATATCCCTCTAAAATGCATACGTTGAGATCTATTTCCCCAAATTGATGATATTTGGAGTTGACCCCTTTCAAAGGTACTTAGGTCACTAGGGCAGAGTCCTCATGAATGAATGAGTTTAGTGGCCTGATAAAGGCAACTAGAGAGTTCTCTCCTCACTTCCACCATATGAAAAGACAGAGAAAAGATGGCTGTCTAAAAGCTAGGAGATAGGACCTCACAGGTATCAAATTGACCTTACCAGATCTTGTACATCACAGATGCCAGAAATGTGAGAAATAAATTTATATTCTTTATAAGCTACTCAGTATAAGTTTTTCCTACAGCAATCCAAATGAACTAAGGCAATACTGTACTGGGTTGCATTGTCTGTTAACATGTCAGGTGATGATCAGACTAATATAATGATCATGGGGAAAAAAAGAACAGAATAACAAAATCAGATCCATAATTAATAGCTCCTTAAAAGTTAGTACCATGGGAGTAAAGATCTCTATTTTAAGTTTCTTATGTGTTAGATATGACCCAATTCTAAATTCGTTAAGGATCAGAGAAGAATTAATACTTCATTATGATGCAGAATTGGTCATTTATTTTAAATACTAGTACTTAACAGACCCAGCTACAGAAAAAAAAAAATGGAAAATTCAAGTCTAATACTAACCTAAGTTAATGATTCTCAAGTTTCTTGCCAAAATTGAATTTGATAATATGCTAAATTATACAGATTTTGTTTTGGCATCTAATACTCCATAAGGTATCTTCCATTTTATATATAATATTCCTCTGTCTTATAGTTTGAGTCATTTTTCTTCAACCCAAACACAAAAGGTTTAAGCCTTGGCTCGTTATCCCTGAGTTTACTCTTTTCTTCATCTACTAATTAAAAATCTCTCTTCTGCAAATAAAAATTTATCTATGTAAATAGTTTTATTTTACTTTACCACCCTGCAACACTACACCACTTGTATAACATTTAAAACTGATCCAAACACTTTCTTAACTATAGTGTTCCACACAAATGTATAACACCCATATATATGTATTAAAGACAGGTTACTTCACAAGTCTTAGAGAACAGTTTCCCATATATACTTTAAACCCATACTTCAAAAATCTCAAATTCTTACCCTTAGTTACTACAGTACAAATGGCATCTTCTGACTCTATCCAAATCTGAAGTTAGAAAATAAGATTTTAGATCACACAGAACTCCAATATTGATCTTTAATGATGTTCCTAAAACAGGATACAACAAAACATCAAAAAAAAAAAAAAAAAAAAAGCATGGGGATACCAAGATTGGGTTGTACTGGATGCATTCTGCTACTACATTTATAAAAGTAATTATATTCAAGTTTTTTAGAATTCACAATGAATATTTAATAAGCACTTTGTTATATGGGCACACTCATTAAATGTTTTCATTTATTATCTCATTTATCACAAAAACCCCCTAAAGCAGGCATTAGAATTACTCCCCATTTTACAGGTGAGAAAACTGAAGCTTAAAGAAATTAAGCAACTAAAAAATTCACTTAATTAGGATAAATACGGATAATTTAGTCCAGAGCCCACCTACTATTCTGGATATCTTTGTGAACCTTAAACATGATATTGTTTATTGAAGGCATACATCTTAATTTGCAATAGTTTTATTTTAAATATGCAATAGCAAAATAATCATAACTTTTTTGAAGAGAGTACTAATTTTGCTTTCCAGATCTCTGGTATATGACCACAATTTAATTTTTTTAAAAGGTAATACCACAAACACTTCTAAGTCACTATTATTCCCCTGAGCTTGATTGTGTGAATCAGTTATTATACTTGTATGTATGTAATTTTTATTCCAATGCTTAAGCATTTTGCAAAGTGAACTCTGTAGCAGGTAATAATGAATTAAATAAAATTGCACACATTATGCAGTACAAGTAAGACATTTATTTCCATCTACAGCTGATATGAATGTCAGTCTTTTTCTAAATATTGTTCCTATTTTAAGAAGGGCATTTCAGAACAATTATTTTGTTGTCAGTAACAGATTTCAGAAAAAATGAATACAAGCAATAAAAATGATAAACATGAAATATGCTCCTGATTGGGATTAATAAGATTTTATAACAGAGATTTTAGAAAGCATTTATACAACTATATACTTTATAGATGACTATAAACTCCCACTAGAAAAATCCAAAATAGAACTTCAGTGTTCTTTCCCCATGTAGTAGTAATAAAATAAAGACATGTCTTTCTAGTCTTTAACATTACAGGTTTTCCGATTGAGACCATAATATATGCTTTCAATTATGTGGAAAAAGAAAACAAGAAAATAAATGAAAAGTAGTAACTGACTGGGAAGAAATATATTTTAAAGACAAATTCAAAGAATTTTAACTGTATAGATTATTGCAAAAAAAACTGCTTTTTGTACAGCAAAAATCCAAAAGGATAAATACAGTGTTACAGAGAGATTCTATATATAGCCTTACATAGAGTTCCAGAAGATTTTTTGCAAGGGAAAGACCACTATTTACCAAAGAGGTGTTTAATAGCATTCTAGTATATCTTGAAAAAGTATACTATTCGCAAAAAATTTTGGAAACACAAGACTTAGTTCAACAGGACCATCGCTGTAATTATTATTCACATCTTTAATATGCCAAATATTCTTTGATATACTGTGAAAAGTACATACCTGTAGTCATAAAACAGGTGCGGGACTCCACAGTAAATAAATCACTTTATAATTTTGTTTGTACTGGGCCAAAGACATTTGGACTAGGCTAAATGGGCAACTGTCTCATGAACCTTGTTTGAGAAATCAGGAGGAAATCAGACATCCTGATCACAAGGTCTGATGATTGTAGACTTTTGCCAGCAGATGGAATCAGTAATCAATTATATATATCCAAGAACGGTTTAAGTTTCTTAACACTAATTTACCTTTTTCTTTAACCACCTACTTTCTCTTTATTTCCTATAAAAAAATCAAAATGTTACCCCTTCTTGGAGCATATACTATGTTCCTACCTGAAATTATGTATTCCAAATAAACACTTGATTGCCTCTCATTTCAGCTCTTTATTTTTAGGTTTAACTAACAATACTGTGAGTCTCCAAAAGAAAGAACACATATTAGCACTTTCTAAGTTTCTTTAGCCTGGTAGAAACCACATGATTACATACCTATTATAACATCTTCCCTCTGGGGAGATTGCTAATACAAAATTTAGGGAATATTGGGAGGTGCTGTATGAGGAAAAAAAAAAAAACAACCACCTAAAGACCAATAGTTAATCACAAATTTAAAATAAAGTAACATAACAAGGCTGTTGTAGCACTAGTAAAATCTTATTCTCTACAAGTATACTATTATTCTAAAATGTCCATTCTTACAGAGAAGTAAAAGCCTGTCAGTCATTGTGTGCCCCTGATATGTAAGTTAACCACTCCTGATAGTAAGAAGCCCTGAGTTCAACCCACTAATCCTCACACCACAACTTGTTCCAGTTTCAGTTTTAAATCTGTCAGAGAACCATTTTCATAGAAAAAGCAGCAGAAAGAAAATGGGGCAGATATAATAAACTATATTCTTGGTGGGGGCTGGGGGGAGCGAGACACAACAAGACTTTAGGGAATTTCTAGAAAATAGAGTTGTCTTCCTAACACAATTTTTCCCCTTCTAGTGGCAGAAATTTCTCTTATTTTGAAGACTTCCCTTCTTCCTGTCTTTGTGATTCTGATGAAATTTTCTATTTGATATCTCATTCCCAAGACTGACACGTGATAAAAAGCAGGTTAATCTAAATACTCACTCTCCTAGCCACAATGATGACCATGTGAGTCAACACAAGCGAAGGAGCATCCTGGAATTTTATATACAAATGCCATGAGGTTCTAGACTCACCAGTTGGTTAGGACAGGGAAAACCTGAAATTATCAATTATTATAATCTCCTAACCTGCAATTCCTCCACAATTCTGGTCACTAAAGAAGCCAGACTGTATATACAGAAAAAGAACTGAAATGGAGAACAGAAGTCAGGGATTACATTAATTTCCTCATCACGCACTGAGTTCTGAAAGTAAGTTCCTCCACTACACTCTATAGCTAAATAAACAAGTTCCCCTTTCCATTTAACCTTGTTGTTTTTTTTTTCTTCTAAGGAAAGATATAGGAAGGGATGAAGGCAAGCAGAGACAGACACGTAGAAAAAGAGAGGAAGAATTTATTTATTTTATTTACTTGTTCATCTTGGTTGTTCCCCGAGCTGTGAACCCGGGTTCCTGGGATGCATGTGGACTGTGTCTGTCCAGAGTCAGCACACTTAACCGCTACTCCACCAGGGCAGGTCTTTAACCTAGTTTTAAGCTAGATCTCTGTAATTTGCAAAAAAAGATCTGAATTTACCTACATAATTCAAGAAAGATAAATCAAAAGAAAAATATCAAAAGAATTTGTAGATTGAAAAGATGACATATAAAAGTGACAATGTTAATTATAATTAGTTTGTAAGAAGACAAGTTTGTAATTTCTATCAAAAATTTTAACTTCACGTACCATTGACTCAAAAATCCTACTTAATCATATTACTAAAAAGACTTACAAACATGAAATGATAAATGTCCAATGTTATACTACCTTCATTTATCACAGTGAAATATTAGAAACCTAATGTCCATCAATTGAAGACTGATTAAATTAACATGACATATGATGCTATATAATGAGTCATTAAAATACATATATAAACTACTTGTTAGATGTCAAGTGAAGAGTTTAGACTTTAGAGACAGACTACATAGGTTCAACTTCAAGCCTTAGCAGTTTGTCCTCTTAGAGCAATAATTTGAGTAAATTACTTAATCTCTGCTACAATGTCCTGAATTATAAAATGATAACATTATGAGGATTAAATGAATCTCAGTAGACAGGAGAATCGTGTAATTCTGTTGTAGAATAGGCTCTAGAACAGTATATCACTGTTGAGTTCTCAAAAAAATAACTACCATTATTTTCACTAACATGAAAAGATGTCCAACATATGTTGGAGAAAAAGGGTAATGCAGAATACTATGTTTGCATGAACATCACAAACTAAGCCACAGGGATAAGAGAGATAAAACCAATAGGTTAAGTGAGAATTGTAGGAAACTGGAGACTACTTGCCTTATCTCTAGAGAATAGTCACTCTGACAAACTTTGTAAGGTGAGAAAGAAATTAGTGTTGTAGAATCTTAAACTAAAAATGAAATATACATATACATATATTAATGTTAGAAACAAACACTTAAAAAAATATGGGCCTCAAGGAAACTATATACTGGTAAAATTAGGGTCAATGATCTGCCAATTTACAAACTCGAATGTAATATACAATGCCATGTGTGCACATTCAAATATATGTGTATATGTAGAAAATAAAAACGAACATCTTAAAAGTGCTTAGCACTACAGAGAAAGACTGAGGAAGTAAGGTGAAGCTTAATTTCACACTTTACCTTTCTGTATTTTTATATGTTTTTGCAATGCACAAATAGAATCTCGAAGTTTTTTAAATGAATTGAAAATTTAGGAGCTTTCCTTCCTGCAATTTAACTCAGTAACTTCTATTGTGTGCATAATTTTATCAAAGCATAATTTTAAAATTTGCATTAGAATAAGAACGTCCCATATTCACTCAAGTAAAAGGGGAAAGATCATCACATTTATTAAGTGTTCTTCTTTTTTAATATATTAACTCTATTCAATTTCTTGTTTCTAAGATATCTAAAACTCAACCTGAATTTGACTTTAAAGAGTGTTAATTTCAGGTGCACTTTTTTTAAAAAAGAACTTAATAGTACATAAAAAAATTGAAAGAAAAAATTCATTTTTATTTAGCATCCAGATCGTTCTTACTCTTTCACAACCTTCTGCTTTTTATTAGCATTTCACAATTGGACAGATACAATTAGCCACAAATAAGTACGTTTCTTTAGATCTTATAGAAGTAGCCATCATCCTCTGATGCGCTGAACCCGAAGAAAAATACTTGTTTAGATCTCACTTTATGTCTTACTGAATAGATAGCTAGATAGATCGATTTCTTAACAAGGTTGTGTGCATGTGCTTCCCAAGGATACAGGTTAGAAACTGAAGAGGGAGGGAAAATGTATAAAGTCATAACTGAAAAGCAAACACTTAAATGTTTATCTTTTCTTTCATTTGTTTTTCTCTTAATTTGTATGCTTAATCTACCCCTCCCTCCATAATCAGTCCAATTATAAAGACTAAAATCTGTAATTAAGCCTAAGATCCCATACATATTATTCTAGCTGGTCAAGATGTTATAATAATATAAATATATATTGCTATGAGAACTTAAAGTGATCTTAGAGAATTATTACTTCATATTTAGTGGTAAGGAAAGCTGAGAAGTTAAATAATACTACTTAAGTTTGCAAAACTTTCAACTGGCACTACCAGCATTTGGAAATGGGTCTTTCAATGTTCTTTCTATGACCCACTGCTCCTTTTTTCTTTTTTTTTTTTTCTTTTTTTTTTTTTGCCAAAGTCTCCATAACAGAGAATTATAAAGTTTGGCATTTTATAATGGTTTCACTTAAAAGTTCCTTGAAATTTCTTATCTTAAAAGTTCATGTGAAATCTACACACTGTACCTAATTTACTCATGTAATTGATACAAATTATTATTGCAAGAATTATGCTTGTTCTCACAGTTTAGATTCTAAGGTTTATAATCCTTAAGAGGATCCCTTGACACAATGTCATGCACCCCAATTTGAGGAGCAGTGCACAAATTATATAATGATCCTTTCACATCTCATTTCCCTGTTCTTTTATTTTTCAGTAGGAAAAAAATTTAGAGCTTAGTAAATTGAACCCCATTTTTTAAAAATGTATTCTTATTGGAAAAACTACTGTAAAAATTGTTGGGGCTGTTCATTTTAATCACAAATTAAAATTAGAAGTTCTACTTTTAAAATTCATTAAATACAAATTCCCTTATGAATTCATTAAGCAACCTAAATAGATCATCTTTATGACAATACATTAAACATTTGTTTTTTGAGAAGTCATTCAAAAATTAAAAAAGACTACATGCCATTCATGTTGACTACAGTCCCAATTACTTTTAAGCAGGTTAAATAATCTTTTCATCTTTGATATTTATCTTCTCTGCCCAGATGTAGAAGAAGAAATCACTTGTGGTTTTGTCACTTTCTTTTTTAGGGTCCCTTTTTGTAGCATTTCAAATTCTAAATTTGCTTCATTATTCTTTAATCCTATTTAGAAGAGCAAAGTATGGAGTTTATCTATTTTATTCACTGTTCAAAAGAATACCCAATTCAATGTAACCAGGACTCTATGACCAGTAAGAGTGAAAACAGACTCTTACTCATCTTTTCCACCACAACAACATACTGTTGATATTCCCCCATATACCTCAGTTGAAGTCATGTGTGTTTTAATAAGTTTTAATAAGGTAAAACTCTTAATATGTAAAAAACCTATGTACTTAATAGATTACAAAGTCTTTGGCCAGTGATGAGAGTATTAAGTACATTGATTAGAAAAAAACAATAATTTATTACTTCAACTATTTAACCTCCACTACATTGCTTACAACCAAAAATCCATGACAGAATAACCTAATTTGAGAAACAGGTTTATTTTTAACAGTAGTCATATAGATAAATATCAGTATGTTAGTCAGAACATATAATTTCATTTGGTAGGATACACAATAGTAATTTGCCTACTTAATGATAAAATTCATTCTAAAAACGAGGACATGTTTATATATCCTTATCAATAAATGGTCCTTTCAGAAAAGACATCTATAATGCACAAGGATAATTTTTAACTAATTTTACTGAAGAAACACTGTATAGGTATACGTCATAGTAAATTAACATCTGTACATAATACATTAAGTTCACCACTATTTCAGTTTTTCCCTTACTATACAATTAACCCCCTTTATCCAGTTTACGCAGCCTCCCTCCCCCTTCATTTCTTGCAACCACTGATTTGCTGTTTGTGTTGGTTGTTTTGTGTGTGTGCATGTTGTTTTCACTGAAAGTCTATTTTTGTTTGATTTAATTATTTTGTTTGCTTGGTGTCTCTATGCACCACATATAAGTAATATCATAAAATGTCTGCTTTCTCCTTCTGGCTTATCCACAAGGATAATTTTGAAGGACAAAATATAATAGACGCTTTAACAATTCTAGAACTATATGATAACCAACTCTGTGGCTTAAAACTTGGCTTTTTAAATATTTTAAATGACTTTATTTATAAATAACTAAGTACTCCCGAAACACAACTATATTTTTGATATAATTTATAATTTGTTTATAATTAGTCTTAATTTACAACCTAGTCTTCTATTTGTTTTAATAGCTCTTACTGATTTCAAATCTATAGCTTCGTACAGTAAAAATGTATATTACTAGAGTGAAAATATTATTTTTAAATACTCTTTCCTAAAAATCTGAATCTTTTCTCATCACGCCACTGGCAGTGAAAATTTAAGTAATGGATTATCATCTTTTGCTAAGTGCTTTGGTATTGGATATTAGCAGTAGCTAGCTAGTATGATATTAAATAGGCAGTGGAACATAATCTATCTCCTTCTATATCACATAGACAAATACATTCATTATTTTCAGATGTTTCATTGGAGCTATTTTAGTGATAGAACTAGTGTGTTCCCTTGATAAAGAGCTATTTTCAAAATAGAAAAGGTAGGTGAAATATGACAAATTTGAAATAGAGTGAGCAGACTATACAACTGTGAGGACTAACTATATATAATTACCACTGAAACTGTCACACATACACAAAAAATCTTACGTCTGCCCCACATCTTGTTTGCTATTTGTATGTCACATGTTATTATTCATCATCACATTACCTTTAGTCTGTTATATATAAAAGAAACAGAGAAACTTGAAATACATAAGATTAAAATTATATCTTAGGTCATCAATGAACCTTCATTTTTAGCAAATCAGCACAATGTAGCATGAATAAAAATAATGTTCTTAGAGCTGAACATTTAACATGTTATTGTTTCCACCATAACCTATTTTATATCATTCAAGTTCCCATTTTCCTGATAAAAAATTAATTTAACAAACATTCATGCTACATTAATTATATAATAATTAACTATCATAATCTGATTTCCAAGTCCTAAATGATTCTATACAATCAAGTAAAAAAGATATGCCTTTGCTGAATATTTCCTCTGCATCATTATTTTTTCAAAATTCTAATAGTTAATTAATTTGATGAGAAGTTTCAATGAGCTGTGTTTTATATTTGCCAAATTCATTGCTGAAAAGATTACAGAAATATCTAGAATTCCAAGTTACGATAATCAAAACTGTCACAATAAAGTCAATGAAAGACTTTAGAAATGACAATACAATTTTAGCAAAATACTAGTACATTGTAAAATGCGTGCATAGGTAGATCATACTTTACACTACCTCTGTAAAGTAGATTTAGATAAAATACTTGAAATCATTACTATGAAGCATGAGGAGAACATTTTATAGAAACAAGTCCTCCATCTTTAAGATAGCCACACATTCTAACTCATAAAATTATGTTTAAATGTGGCTTTTAACGCAGTTTTCTTAAGTATGAAATTACAATACTTAAACGTAAATATGAAGTTATTTCTAATAAAAATCCACTGCTGGAAGACTGAGGGTTGGTACTCCTTTACTCTCTTTTCCATGTTTCCAGGCTCCATCATTGTAGAAAACATTTCTATCAATAACTTTTCAAGTAAAAATCGCTTTACCACTTCTCCCATATCTGCAACCTTCTTTTCAGCTAGGCTTATTCCTCACCCTACACTTTTCCCCCTTAATTATGGTAACATGAGACACCTTCTCCATATTGTTTTTAATTCCACTGGCCAAAGTTATCTTATGCCCTTGACATTTTGCCTGTGCCATCTACCTATTCTACCTGGGTTTTTTGAGTCCATTTCATTACATTTTTATTCTGCTCAGGAATAGCTGCATCCTCACCAACATTCATTTATAAGGTGCCACTGACTTTAACACCCCTTAAACATGCTGCTTTCTTCTTTCCTCTGCTAAATGCACTAAATTCTCCCTTTAGGTAATCATATTGGTTCCTAACCCATCTGTACATGGAATTCCTTTTACTTTTAGCCCGCACATAGTTTAATTAGGTGATTTCAACACAATAATTACATATATTTGTATGTATAATAACGCTATCCCTATAGGATTACACTATATAAATAAAGACTATCTTTCAAAGCATTGTGTACAACACAATCTATGTCACTTAATCCAGGTAAGATGATTCATTAAATAATATTATATAAATGTTAATAAACAAAAAATAGTCTCTATGATTTAACTTTAAAACATCTATAACCTTTCATTTCGACGGACAACTGACATACTTTGGTGTCTATTAAGTGTCGCCCTTTCTGCTCTATTAATTTTCAAAGCATGGTTAGAATTTAAAGTGAAAGTTGAGGTTGGTATAGATTATACACTTTACGCCCTACGATTATATTTTTTGAAAATCAGCAATGTCAACTCTAAGAATTCTAAGATACAAATCAATCTTCGCAGGAGGCAATAGTTTCAGCACCAAGAGAGGAGAACACCGCATCCTCTGCTGGGGTGGGCTGGGGTCCCCTTTCAAGCAACTGGTTTAGACTAGTTTCTCTATCCCAAGCGCTTTTGGTAAGTTCAATAAATCACCATTAACACGTGGAAAGAATACAAGGTAAGGCAACCAGATTACTTAAAAGAGAGTAAGGGGTGCCACGAATATCTCCTTTTCATAAAATTCATCAGTCAAATTAAGCTTTGCATTCGGTTATCTACCGACATTTTTTTTCTACCTTAAAATAAAAGCAAGTCTCATTTAATTTAATTTAGTCCCTTTTCGAGCACCGTCTCAACCTGTCAGAATTTGACAAGCGAAAAAAATAAAAAAGAAGTGGGGGGGGGGGCGGCGACACGACACACTAGAATTCCCGTCTACATTGCTCCTTTTTTTTTTCCGAAATCACATCACTAAGTCTTTGGATTTCCTTCACTCCGAACTAAGCCTTCAGATTCCAAATATAGTTCTTTAACCCTCGCATAGCCACTCAATTACACATAAACCTTGCCAACTATAGAACCACAGTAGAAACCCCTACAAATCCGCTTGCTATTCATCTCGGAAGGCATGCCCTGCAGCAACTGCCTACCCCGAACTGAGGGATATTACCCAAATAAAACGCAACAGAATCAGACATGCAGAGCACACACTGCTTCCGCGAGGGAGGGAAACGCGACCCGGGAAAAGTGCTCTCCTAAGCAGCCTCGGGACTTTCCGGAACTGGGTGCGAGGGGTAGGGGGGTTCCCAGAAGGGAGGGGAACAGAGGAGCCCGAGTAGGGAAATCCTTTCCTCTCAAATGAAAAGGGCTGGATCCACGGCCGCAAGCAGCAGCCCCTCCCTCTAAAGAAATGAAGAGACGGGTTTAGAGGGCCCTTTGCTCTGGAAGGTGGAACGCAGACACTCTCCGAGGTCCGGTGCTAGCCGAGTCCCTCACCTCCCGCGAGAGATAAGGGGTGTCCCATGGGTGGCTGAGGGGATGCCCGGCTCGGCAAGGGGGCAGCCTAAGAGGAGCGGAGTTTCGCCGGCTGAGCACCGGTGCGGTGTCCGGCCGGTGCCCCGGGCAAGAACCGCTAGAGAAGAGCGGGGCCGCCCGGTGGGGGGAGGGGGAGTGGCGAGAGGGGGGTGGCAACGGGATTCCCCCTTCTCCGCGACCAGCACGGCAGAGGAAGCGCGCGGGCCGGCAGAAAGCGGCGTGCTTGAGACTGCGGAGCCGGGATCCCGTTGCCTGTCCCGGCAGTCAGGAGCCCCGCAGCGTCAGCCGCACCAGTTCCTCGGTCCCCGGGGGCCAAGGACTTCGGCTGCGAAGGCAGCGGGGCCTGACATCCCACGGGACCGGGCTGGCTCCCGGAGGACCCCGCGGAAACACCCAACCTCCAGCAGCTCTCAGTGGTTGTAAAACGCACCCCCCCTCACCCCCCTCCTCAGTCTTCCCTCCTCCCGAGGCCGCAGAGAAGGGTCATCACAGGCGAGAAGCCAGAAGCAAGTCGAGATCAGTGGCCGCGGCGGTCCCGGACCTCCTCCCGCGGTTACCTGTGAGGACTCCAACACGGATTTGATGATCGTGGTTAGTGAGGATCATTCCCTCGGTCGCCATGTTTCCCAGCGCAGTCACCGCACTGACAGGAGCCGGGAGAAGCCGGAGCCCGGAGCGCGCGGGCCGGGAGCGCGCTCGCCTCGGAGGAGCGCGAGAGCGAGAGCGCCCGGGGAGCGCGAGGCGAGCGGGGAAAGCGGGGGAGGCGGCCTAGCGCCCCGCGGCCTGCGCGAGGAAGAGGCCGGGCCGCGAGCGCGCGAGTCCGCTGGAGGGGGCGGAGTCAGGGCGCGCGACCCCGAGTCTGGGTCGTTGGCGGCAAGCTGCGGGAGGGGAGTGCGGTGGCAGCACCGGGAGACCGCGCGGAGGCGTTGAGCTGGCGGGAGAGCCAGACCGCTCGGCGGAGCGCGAGACCCGGAGCAGCTAGACAGCAGGAGACTGAAGGGAAAGGAGAGCACACGCTCTGGAGGTTGCGGGGGTGGACTCGGGGACAGGGGCGGAGCTACACCGCCAGGCTTGTAACTCGTGGAGAGTGAGGGGAAGGAGCGCTCGGTTGGCGAGTACTGGGAGCGGGAAGGACCGGGCCCAGCCGGAGAGGGTTTGGGGAACGCTCCTAGGCGCGCGAGTAGCGCTGGATTGGCTGGGAGATCGCGGAGCGGGCGCGCGCGAGACAAGAACGGCGCTTCGGCCGGGCCCCAGACAGAAGCAATCCCCTGCCGAGCCAAGCGCCTCGTCGGTTATCGGCGCCGCCGGCCGGCTTTCCGGGCAGCGGGGCAGTTTGCCCGAGAGGACGTGGAGAGGGATCAGCTCGTGGGGGCTCTCCTCGCAGCCCTCGGGAGCGTCCGTCCGTCTCCCGGAAGGCTCCAATGAAGCTAGAGATAGCTTAGAAAGCTGCGTGGGTGGTAGAACGACAGCTAATGTGATAGAGAGCCCCCGGTGGGTGAGGAAAGGAGGTATCACGTCCCGCCTGCTAGCGATTTCCATCCTCGGTCCGCTCGCCCTGCTGGAGGGTTTCCGCGTTGCCTGCGTTTTAGGATCCCATCTCCAAGTCAGTCTGTACCTTTAGGGTGATCCTCACAAGCAAAGCTTAGGAGTCTGCGGCAAAGCATCTTGGAAATATCTGGCTTTATCCCAGTCCCCGAGGTTTTGTGTCTGTAAGCATCATCGCCAGGGTCTCTGCTTTTAGATAAAAAGCACCCGTCTTTGAGAATGAGGAGCACATGTGCCTCCCACCTGAACCACAATCATAAAGCTGGAGAGAGAAATTAGGCCCCAGCAATTGAGTTTTCATTCAATAATTGTGAGATGTGAAATTACCATGAAAATAGCTTTTGTTACCACTTAACTTTGTATCTTTCATGCAACGTGTTATTAATCACCGTTGACTATTTCACCAGTTTCTTAGTTCCATTTTTTTCTAGCACTTCTAACTTTTGAAGTTATATATATGTATACATATACATGTATGTAGTTTTTTTCCCTAGTATTCTCAGCCATACAGATTAAAAGTAACGTGAATGATTAAAAAATGTAGTCATCAACAGTTGTACGTGACTAAAATCTCAATCGATTTGATGGTTGAGTTCTGGGGTTTTGGGTTTGTTTTTTATTGTTCCAGTTGGAACACAGGACTTATCCTATAACTGAAGGTTCACATTGTTACAAAGGAGATGATGGACTGAATTGATGTGGGATGAAATAGTGAAAAAACGTTGAGTGTGTATGGTTAGGATTTTTAACAGTGGACTAAAAAGGGAAGCAAGATTATGGCACCACTTACTATAATATCACCACAAGGCCTGGTGGCCAGCAGATTCTTAACTAGTTTCAAATGAGAGAGATAAGTATATGGTTTTTTTTTTTCCTAATAAAAATGAAGAGCAAATGATTGGTTACTTTGTTACCTTTCAGCCTGTCTTTATTCTCTACAGTACCCTTAAATTTGAAATGATTAGAAAATATCTTGACTTTTTAGAGAGACATTCTAAATCTGCCAACTAATAGGATCCGTGATCCTTAATTTGGGCCTTTTTCTTCATTCTTCTACTAATCTGATGAACTAAATAACTTCCCTTTCAATTTAGAATATAATATTCTATAATTATTCATAAAAAGAAACTAAGACTTCTGTGTCACAAATAACAAACCAGAGGACAAGGGACTAATTTTATGCATTTATAGAAGTAGTGAAATTCATTAAAATGTAATTGGGAAGGGTGAATATGAATTAAGCCTTCTAAAGTATATGGGGCTTTGCTGAACTTCTAAAATCGTTGGGGGTTGGGGTGGAGTAATTAATACAACTAAACTGGAAAATTATAGCAAGCTTGTCTTCCAACAACTTGATTCTCAAGTTGTTTTTATCTCTGCTGAGTGTACCAAGCTGGAACAAAATTTACACTGGAGAAACCCAGTGACCTTACTCCCAATATGACCTTTTCTTTAACTACTGATTATTGAATTACTATTACAGTAAGCACATGCACTTTTACTCCTGTTACAGTGCAGCATTTCATCAAAATTCATCCTAGAATCAGGTGTATAACAATGTTCTGCAAGGTAGGAAGAGACCGATTTCTTAGGAAATGTGGGAAAGAGAAAGAACAGGAGTGTTGGTAAAGACTTAGAAATGCCAAGGATTTATTCTGTCTATTCTTAAGATTGTCATAATGAAAATGACAGTTTACGTTAACTGAGAATTAATACAAAAGATAGGCAAACTGCTGGCTTTCATATAATTTACATTGTGAAGATGAAACAAATGAATTGCTAAATAAATGAAGGTTGAGTTCCTTCCGGTAATGATGTATTTACACTTTAACTTCCTGATGCTTCCTTAGCTTTCCTGTAGTTGAGCACAATTTCAATATAAATATGGCAAAAACTAACTGGCTTTTCTGAGGTCAAATTCTCATTAGCTTTAGTTGTGATTAAGAATGAATTTGGTAATAGTGTTTTTTCTTTAAGGTTTATTCCACTCTTGTCACTCTGCTGATTGACTAATGGCCACACCAGAAACTGAGTGGATTAAAAACAGGTGAAGGCAAAGTTTTAAATATATTTATTGCCATTGAATTGTGGACTTTAAAGTGGCTTGAATGGTAAATTTTATTAAGTATATTTGGCATAATTTTTAAATAGGTGCAAGATGAAACTTAGTTTAATGTTAATCTGTTTTTTTATCCTACAAAGCTAGATTATAGTCTGGATGAACTGTGGACTTTCTGAATTCGGCAGTGTATTAGTTTCTAGGGCTGCTGTAACTAAATTTCATAAACTAGGTGGCATAAAACAATAGATCTATTTTCTCATGGTTCTGCAGGCTAGAAGTCTGAAATTGAAATGAATATCAGCAAAGTTATGCTCCTCCTGAAGACTCTCCGGAAGAATCCTTTTCCTCTGACTTTCGGTGGGGTTGCCAGCAAGCCTCAGCATTCGCTGGCTTGTAGCTGCATCCCTCTGATCTTTGCCTTTCTTTCTTCACATGGCCTTGTAAAGATCTCTGTCATTGGACTTAGAGTCCACTATAATCCTGTATTACCCCATCTTAACTACTTACAAATACCATGTTTCCAAGTAAGTCACACCCTGAGGTTTTGGGTGGATGTGAAATTTTGAGGGACACTTCAGCACACTACAGGAAGTGATAGAGTACTGTTTATTGCTATGAAATATATAAATTAGAAATTCAGATTATCAGAAAAGAAGGTTCAAAATTTCTTTACACATTAAGATTTAAAATTAGAGAAAATACAGATCATAGGCTAAAGAATACTAGGAAAAGTTTTTGTATTTGACTGAAGTAGCCTAATACTTCTTCCTCCCCTCCTGCCTCAGAAATAGTTTTCTAAATTAGAATTTTCCGAAGTCTGAGGATAAATTTATTCATTTCTACCAATGAACTTGACATTTTGCTTTCAGTGCTGATGCCCTTCTTGTAGTGAAGTGAAGTCAGGTCTCCTCAATTGCCCATGGATTTTGATGGCACTAACTTGGAAAGAACTAGGGCAGTGTTTTCCCAAGTCTACTAGGTTTATAAAATAGATTTGAAAATTTCTTTGGGCTTTCGATATATTATTTCACCGCTAGATTGCTACTTGAAGAATTACTCTGAACCTGGGTCCTTTGTATTTTCCTACCCTTACTCTGTTCCTCTGAAGGCCCTAACTGGAAATCCACATGTATGAGGATTTTTTGGGTTGCAAGTAACTTAAATTAGTTTAAGCCAAAAAGAATTCATTGCCTTGTGCCACTAAAAGTCCAGACATGTATAGTTTCAGGGTTGACTAAATTCAGGTTCTGAATCCATGACATCAAGATGCCATCTTTCAGCTATGCTTTCTTCTTTGTTACAAATTTAGTTATGACTATGGGTTCTACTTACAGGGTAGTAAAGATGGTATTGACTGGTTTAAGTCATAATATAGTTTAGCAGTGTTTGAGTCAGTCTGGGGATACATGAAGAGCCCAAGTCCCCTTTCAGATGTCTGCAAAATCAAAAATACTTTCATATTAATACTGTGGCATCATTGTCTTGCCTTGCTCATATTCTCATTTGATACAATAGAATTTTCCAGAAGCTACATAATGTGTAATAAGATATTCCCTTTGATAACCAATGGAATGTTTATATTTTAAAAAATTGTTAACATAGTAAATAGTGATAGATATAACCTGCATAAACAAAAGGTCTTAGAATCCTCAGTGACTTCTAAGAGGGCTTGTGAGACCAAATCTTGGGGATCATACTTTCAAATCATGTGCCCACCCACAAAGCTCTCACACTAAGTCAAACAGAGTGGTATTTTCTTACTGGGTAAGCCTCGGTCATCTGTTATCCAGAGGATTGAGATCAGTTGTACCCCTACCAAACAGACTAAGATCAAGGGAAGATGAACCTGGGTACCATATGAAGGTTAGTACCGTGATAGGCCATCAGTTAATTCATCTCTTGTACAGATTTCCTATTTCTCTCCATCATTACTATAGATTGCCCCCTGAGGGCTCTGTTTTCTGTCTCCAGCACCACCACCATAGTCTTGTGTTAATATTCAAAAAGTAGAGATGCTATTCACAAGTATGCCCTAATAATTTACAAATGTTCCAAGTCACTTATTTATATGACTGCTTATCTGTTAAAAAGAAACTGGAAACAAAAACAATTTGATTTCTAAAGCAAGCATTGGTTTTTCCCCTCAGTTCAAGAAAGACCGTAAGAGAGGACAGTGTGTACTAGAAATAAAAAGAATTATAAGGGAGAGTGAGATTTGTTAAAAGGAAAAGTAACATTTAAGTGTACAGAAGCTATTCGATTTCTTAAAAGGGTTCTATCTACCTTCTGTTTTTAGGGTTCGGTACACGCAAGTCAAGAAAAGATGGCACCAAGCTTAATAATTGACAGGGATTGAATTTAAGTGAACTTTTTAAATAATCAAAAGCATCAAGCTTTCCTTAAATTATTATCAATGGTAATGTAAACCAATTAGCTTTAAATCTTGTTACACTAGAAAATTGTTTTGTCTCTATAAAAGTAATATGCAAAAAATTATTTTGTTTTAGTAATTTCATTTTCTCACAGGTTAACTAATAATTGGAGGAAATGTGGCTTATAGAAATCTTTATACAGTGTTTTGGTTTTAAATAAAACTTAAGTAAAAGTTTAAAATATTAGGACACATAAATGAATTTGTGAAGGAAGCAGAGAAAATGCATTTTTCAGTTGTCCTGGAAAATCTCATTTTACCATGTAATAATTACATTTCTTATTTATTTGCCTCTGTATCTCTCACTGTGGGATTGATTGGTTACAGAGCAAGTATTCCTTTCCAACAAAGAACCTTGTTATCTTCCATTTTCCTATTATTTGATGACTAGATACAGAAGTTATGAAGCAATGGGGACTTTGAATTGCTAGTGGTGCCAGCTCCTCCCGAGGTACCAGAGGGGCTGTTAGAAAGTTGCCTTGGCTTATAATAGTTTGCAGAAGCCTCTGCCTATAAAAGGAGACACCATATCTCTGGTGATCCACACAAATAACACTAAAGCTGAATTTTCTGACCGATTCTAAAAGTGTAAGGCAAAATGTTACTGTCATTTGCCCCTTTTGATGATTGCAGTTCTAAAGATGAAAGTTGATGGCAGTTTTATTTTAGGAAACAAGTGTGACAATCATTACTAATTGCCTTGTTACTGCAAAAGGCAACTTTAAGGGGAGGGCGGGTGGGAATGTTAGCAAATATTCCCTGACTAGTTAGAAAGGCAAGGTAAAATAAATTGAGATAAGCCACAAAAATAGTACTACTCACCATTATGATCTGTAAGTGTATTACTTATGGGACAGAATTTTTCCACAGTTGAACTTAAAATTGAAAAGTGTCTCCTAAGTACAGTCACAGATATCAGGGACTTTATTCTCAGAGGAACATAATTGTAATATTATGAATATAAATAAAACTGTAATAGTGATATCTCAGTTCTACCAATACATTCTGATTATCAATTCAATGTCTCTAATAATTTGATTCTGAAATTTAAATGACCTAAATACAGACATTTTCTAACCACCCTGGAAGAGGCTATAATTTAAAATAAGATTTGACTTATCAGTGACTCTTTGGGGCGTTTGAGTAACTTGAATGAATCTCTGTTCTATTGGATAAATTGGCCAAATGAAAGTGCACCCAGAAAGTTGAGGTACACATCCTTTATTTATCAAAATGCTGATACCCATGAATAGCCAGCAACCTAAATAACTTTGTGATGCTTATATTTTATAAAATCAGAGTTTAATGTGAAGTCTTAAAGCCAAAGTAGGATAAAAAGCTGTAATATTTCAGTTTTGTGTTTTGAAGAAATTATAGATTTAGAATATTTGCGAGAAAGGTGGTAAACTGACAAATGAACAAATAATTTTACTACTTTGAGATGACAAATTACTCACTTTTTAAGAAGCTATAAATCTCTCCTAGCAAGTAAGCCTGTTTATTTAATGCCTCAGTTAATGGAAACAAATGAGGCAGGTGGGAATGGTCATGTACTCATCTAAATTATGGAAATACACAAATACATACACAGATGCACGCACACATCATGATTTTAATTTAGAACATTCAAATGGCACACTTTAATTTTAGATATGAAAATGTAAGACCCTGGGCTTAAACAATTTCATCAAGATAGTGATACTGTCTTTTAAATTCTGACTTTTGTTCTTTTACCTCTGTCTAATTCAGTTGACTTGGGAACTCTCTCAGGACAGCGGAAGCATGCAGGAACTACACAGCGGTGTGGCTTTCTTGAAATAAAATGGGCTTCCACACACTGCTGGCTAGGTTGGTAGAACACAGGTTGCAGAATCTGTTATTTTTGTGGTCAAGATTGGAATATAAAGTGGCAGTAATAATACCAAGCTCTGGTCACCAGCTTACCTGTTAACAGCCCGTTAATTGTTACACTTTGGACACCCTTTCAACATATCTGAACTCCAGTTTCCTCTTCAGTAAAGTGAAGGAACTTTATACTATTTAAAGTTCCTTTATAATACCCAAATTCTGTGATTATTATGTAAACCTTTTCCAATCAAAAAGTGTATGTTTTAAAATCTGCTTTTAAATGAGCACCTTAAATGGGTCTTGGAGGAAAGAAGAATTTTAATTGGTTGGTTTACTTGCTCATTACTAGAATGTTAAACTGCCAAGTGTTTTGTAACACATCAACTTTCCCAGTACTGACATGTTTTCATGGTGCATCACAGGAACTGCAAGTAGTTCTGTGGCACTCACCCTAAAATGTAAGAGGGAAGGGGGTTTTATAGTGAAGGATGAGGCTGGGGACTAGGCAGGCAGCAGATCATTATACGGTCTGTGAAGAAGCTTGAACTTTATGCATAAGTCTGTGGGAAACCAGTAGGGAAGTGACATGATCTCATTTGTCTTTTAAAAACGACAGCTTCAGTGGTGCTATAGAGGATGGATTCAAGAGACTAAATGCAGGGGATGAATTTAGAGACTGTGGCAATCCAGACAGGAAAGAGGGTTGAACTAAAACAGCGGTAGGCAAGCAGAAGACAGATTTAAGGATAGCTCATTTGTGGGCAGAACCCACAGGGAGTTGGATGGGAGGGTGAGAGAGGAAGAGGAGTCTATGGCATATCTTTTTTCCTTACTTCATGCCTGCTTTGCTCACTGGCCTGTGGGTAATCTGCCCAGAATTAAACACTTCAGAAGTGGACGGGAACAACTTTCTAGGAACTTGTTAACAACGTACAGTGTGATTTGAATCTAGGCATCTCAAAATCAAGAGTTCTCAAAATAATCAGACTATTTACAATCCCTCAATGACAAAATGTTGACATGCTGAAGGACAACCTTCTGATCTTCCCACCAAGTTTGGTGGGCAGAGAGGCAGAGAGGAAACAACAATAAAACACAGGTTTGCGAGAGATTTTAATGAACACAAATGACTGTGCCTCGTCTTTAAATCTGCCCAAAGCAAATAGAGTAAAAGCCTTCTAATCCTTCAGAGCTTCATCTGGCAGTGACCTCAGAAAACAGAGCCTCCCTCCCGCATCATCAAACTGTCTTCCTTTAGCTCCTTGTACTCCTTGTTGGTTGTTGGTTCCCAGATTACTCTGAGAAAAAAAAAAGAAAAAAGAAAAATAAGCAGATAAAACATTGAATATCCTGGCTAGTCTGCAGATACCCTAAAAAGATTACATTATAATGCATGTTAACAAATGCATTCTAAAAAATCTACTCCCACTTTCTGTGCAGGCCTTTAAGATGATTTTGAAAATGAAAGTAGTACTCACCACAATAGATTCATCTGTGCTGCTAGTTTCTCTGCCCACAGTTATTGTGCCTGTCTTACCTGATGAGAAACATTTGGAAATGAGAGCTTCCTTGGGGGGAAAGAAAACAACTAGTTCTATTTTGAGTTGCAAAGCTATTAACATCCCAATATCATCTCACTAGGATGAGCATTAATGTGAATTTTCTCATTGTTTTAGAAAGTAACTTCACTGAATATTTTTAAAGTTGTAGAGGCAAAACTTATCTGTTGAAATCTCATATCCTACAGGGATTAAAAAAATTCATTTGAAGATTACATGAAAGTAAAAACAATTTAAGACCCTGCAATATGTACTTCTAATACTCCTTAATAAAAGAAGAAATGGAATGATAAATCATATGCATTCTATATATACATCTTCAGATAACCCAGATAAATATTCCACAAAATGCCCACTGTGGATAGTGGAGAATAAACAAAAAAAAAGTTGGATGGGGAAGAAAAAGAGAAAGCAGAGAGACAGGCAGGCATAAAATGACCAGTTAGTACAGGTGGGAGGCCGTAAAAAGGGGAAAGAGGGAGCATTATTGAGTGCAAAACTGACTCAGTGAGTCTCTACTTGATTTGGGTCACCAGAAATAAAATATGGGATACCAAGATAAACTTGGAATTTAATAATTACTGAGCAACTTTTATGCCTCAAATATTCAGGGGACATACTTACACTAAAAATTTATTGTTTATCTGCAATTCACATTTAACTGGACATCGTATTTTTTAAATATTACAACCCTTTCGTAGACACCCTGCTGCTATCCTGAGTGTGTAGACTCTATTGTCATTCACTGAAATAGTCATACTGTTACTAAGGGCATAATTTATTTTCCAACCTTTGAAATTTATATCTAGGAAAAAGAGAATTGTATCCCTCCCCCCCTCCTCCAGGCTTCTATGGGGGTTTACAGGAAGTGAAAGAACAACCTCATTTAGAAATTAACTTCACAATCTATTATTACAAATAAACCTAACTTTGACATGCAAAAGGCTCCAGTTGCCTCAAACCTTTAAAAAGCCTGCACCTGAGAGCAAAACTATTTATCAAGGACCCAGATTTAAGCTAGCTGTGGGTTTCCACCCCTGCCTTTCAGTCTTTGAGCTTAACACTACTATTTTCCTTTCAGCAGCACCTGCTGGAGTATAGTTCAGCCTTCAGGAAGTGTAATACTAAAGTGAAGTAAAGGTTAAAGTCAGGAAGAACAATTTGCTTTCAGAAAAGAGGGAGTTATAGAATAAATAAGGTCTCGAGAGTATTCATTTCCCACCTCACTGGACTTTCAACTGAACTTACAAGTATAGTGAAGTAGTCACATCCAACCTTCAGCTTCTTCCCAAAAGAGCTCAAAGAACTATGAAGAGATTGAAGTGGGGGAAGGGAGAAGAAAAAAGCAAGTCTGTGGGAATCAAATGTCTTATCACCAGTTCTATTATTACTGCAGATAACCCTCCTAACACCTGCAGGTGTGATGGGAAGTTCAGTGGAATTTAAAGATTGCTTCATGCCTGTGCTCTCTGAGATAGGTGACTGCAAGGCCAAGAATTTCTCATTTGACTCCAGAAGTCAGGGAAGGGCTGCCATCCACCCAGGGTCAAACTGTAATTTTACTGGTAGGTCACATGTGACCAGTTTCTGGAAAGACCTCACCCTATGTATAGAATTTTAGCTCTTCTATGAGATTAGGTAATGCAGTATGCTAAACAGATAAGGCTGACAAATTGTAATGCTACAACCTGGGCTTCATGGGCATTTGCAGTAGGCATTGTTTGAAGTGTAACTAAGTACTATTAACATAAGATTGCATGTTGCCAACTGAATAAATCAGACCACTGTGTTGCAGCCAACGGGCACACAGGACAGTTTATGTGGGAGGAGGGATTCTTGGCTAAAAGAAGTGGGAGAAACCCTCCCTCTATTTGGAAATGCCTGGAACAGAAGGACCTGTACCCTGATTTACTGGGAGTTTTGTCAAAAAATAACATTCCACCCTTTGTTTAAGATGGGTGTGTAAAATTCAGTTCTTTTGAAACTCGAGGAAAGGGAAAACTCAGTATTTAAACTTCAAAAAATAACTGCTTTATGCAATTGCCCAATCCACTTTTTAATTCAATGCTCTAACTGCCTAATTTATCTGTGGTAGAGAAAACATTGTGGAGAATCCCTACCTACGCTGGGCAGTGTCTCCTTTTTGAGTGAAGGCAGCTGTCATACAGGAAGTAGAGCAATAGGTAAGGCCTGGGAGGCAGAATTCTGAGTTTAATATTGTCTAATCAAGGCTGCAGTAATACACCTTGGTGCCACAGAGCCTGGCAGACAACATCAATAGTTTTCTTTTTTCATTTGGTGTATCAATTTTGCACATTTTATCCTAAGGGTAATAGAAGGCCAGTCACAACCACAGCATTTTGCATTTCCTGAATTACCATTGTTTGTGAACAAGAACTCCAGATGTGATTGGTGCCACCTACTGGGATAAATGCAGAATTACACATCTGTCAACCCATTTTGAAATTTTATTCCTAAACAAATTAACCTTGAATAATATAATTGATTCTTCATCGAGAGGATTATACATTAAACAGTGATAAAGTTTTGATTCAAATAATAACCTTAGAGGGGCAGAGTAGTGAGAGATCAAATGTTTATATATATATATCAAATATTTTATAGTGTATCCTAGGAAATAAGTTTTGGATATGGAGTCAGAAGGATGGTTTTTCTAAACTTGTTTCTTCTTCTCTAATACCCAGAGAGTCATTGTGAGGTTTACATAGTCATGTATTTAACATATATTCTATCATGTTATAGTTATTTTAGATAAAGAAGAAGATAAACTAAATGACTTCCCTAGATCATATAACTGGTTAGGTCAGTGTAAAGTCTAAAACTCTTATATCTAACACTAAAATTGGTGCTTTTTCCATCAAATTACTTCATGGTGAGATCATTTGAGATGGCAACAGATAAATTTAGGAAGTGGTGTAACACAACATTAAATATTATAAATCACAGTGATAAAGTTGCATTTAAATTTTTTCAAAGTTGAGAGCATCAAGGAGGAAGTTTCAATTTGGTACTGGTTTTCTTTAAAACTCTACACCTTGCTACTCTCACTTCCTAATAAGGATAAAGCAGACCTCAGGCTTCAGTATCTTGTTAAAGCATTGATAGTTTGTTTTCTGTATATTTATTATTGAGTTTACTTTCTACTATGGAACATTATATTGATTTTCACTCAATACAATATGTAAATTTTATTTTCAAGGAATGCATTTAAAAAATTGAATCAATCTAAAGAGAAAATATTAATGAAATACTAGACCAAGTGACATAGGAATTGGGAAGCCATGAGCATTATACCAAATAATATCAATATTGGTAATATTTTAACATGATTACTTTAGAAGTCCTTCCACAAAGAAACTTAATATTCCTTCTGTTCCTCAATAAATACTAGCTTATAAATAGCTTATAGGTCAACATGACAAAAATCGAAGACTGTTAGATTTGGGCTGAACAAGCATACTTGGGCTCAAACAAGCTTGTTTTGTGTGTGTGTGAAAAAATTAAACTGGCCTATTATCAGTGCTCAATGAACGTGCAATATGTAATCACTACAACACAGGACCAGTGTGTTACTGATGTCTACGACTGCATTCATCTGTGTAACTGAAGAATTCAATACCCTGTCACTTAATTCTCTAGAAGCATGAGAGGGCATGCAAAAGAAGAGAGTGGTCTATGAACTGTACTAGTTTAAAGTTGATTTAACGGTCTACAAAAAGTAGGAAGAAAAAAATCTCCTGTGGTGATCAATTATAGATGATTACTCTGTTAATATTGGCTTGATTTGAATCCAGAGTGAAAAGATGTTTGGCTCCTTATTCCATCGATCTCTCCAGATGACCTTCAACTAATTATGAATGAAATAAGATAGGCATCTGTCCTACTCTTGACCCTCGTCCTCTATCTTTTTAAATCATGCTTAAGGACTCTATGACTTCTGATTTCTTATTGGAGAAAATAATCTCAAGCTCTGTGCTGTCCAGTTCTTTTAAAATGTCAGTTAAAATAGCAGCATGAATGAACAACTAGCTGAAAGGCAGAGTGTTCTAGATTTTCTGAATTTTACATATGAATCAGATCAGACTGATAGGATATTTATGTACCTGGACTAAATCATCTTGAGTTGAACCATCACTTCAAATTTTTTTCATATTAATAATTTCTTATCATATTGTGCCAAAGGACAGATAAGGAATAGCCTAGGAAATTTAGATTAAGAATTCATTTTAGAAATATTGTTGAGGACATTAGCCACTATAACATACATAGAGTGTCCAGTTCCCATGATAAGGAACTAAAAGAGAAATTCTCTCTGGCCTTAATACCAATAAAAGTTATGTGTCTCCCAAGGAACTAGTTTACTGCCACATTTTACACTGCAAATCTGTTTCTTTTTCTTGGAATTACAGAACCAAATTCAAAGCCTACCTCTACCAACCATCTAGGACATTAACTATGTATTTTTATGTATCTACTTGCCTGGTTTCAGCTTATTTTCCCTTTTCCTTGATTTACTCACCTATCATTTTATCCCATGTGCTATATTATTTTGTAACCTATTCTAACTCTTTAAGGAATATGATTGATTAAAAAGTTATATGTATGTATATATTTACATATATATTGTGATACTGATAAAATATTGTAATTTTTAGCCATGATTTCTCATTGCGTGTCTCCTTTTTAAAATACAGAGTTCAAATTGATAGATTCCTGAAAATTTAAGGACCCTTTTCTTCTGTCCCTCAGAAGTCATTCTTTTGCTACCTTTTTATGCCAAACTATATGATTTCCTTTAATGATACTATAAATTACTTGGGCAGAATCACAGAATATCCCAGTGAAACTTACATTGTCAGATGTCTATTTTCTTGGTCTTCTGTTCTATAGTAGCAAATCCTGTTCCAACAGATCAAACTACTCTAATTCCTAGGAAAGTGGAGGAGGTGGGGAAGAAACTAATATTTTATCGAGTGTCAACTATTTATCAGCCATGTATGCTAAGTATACAATGTATTACTCAGTCTTTACAAAGGAATATTTAATTTTCTACAGACAAATCCTTATCTTGGTACGTTTCTGAATAATCTCAATAATGTTAATAGTGATATAATTTATTGTAACACTATTAACATTTAACTTACTGTGCGTCAAGCTTTGTGTTGATCACTATAGAAATAATGGGATCTCCAATGTAATACAAACCATGAAAAGACCTCGATTGTATGCCTGTGATACTCAACCTGCCTTGGGACCCAAGGAGATTAAAAAATGCTTGCTTTGGCTCAGAATTCTGCTGCAGGTACAGTTTCACATCATTGGCCTTCTGGTCATTCTTCAAGGCTTCAATTTGCAGTTCAGTCACTTTGCCATGAGAGTCATTCTATAAAAACATTATTTTGAAGTACTCAGTGATAATTGGCTTCTCTAAATATACTACTACTTGATCCTTTTTTACTCAGAAGTTACAAAAATGATCCCATCATGCTTAGTTCTTAAAATCAGAAAGTATTTGTGATTCCTCCCCTCCCCATTTCAAATAGAATACAAACAAGACCATAGGGGAAGAAAGATCATTTTTCCCAAGTTATTTAAGGTGAAGCTGAAGACTGATCTCTCTAGCCATCTCGCCATCATATATGTTTTTTTTAGCAGGACAATTGGTGATCCAGCTGAGGGAATTGTGCTTAACATTATAAAGCTAAATGTTTTTATAGTGTATGAATGAAATTGTAGTCTATGTCCAGCCTGGAAAGACCTTAGTACCTGAAGACTGTTGGCTTGTTCCTGGTTCCTGACCCATTCCATTTTCCTCTGTTGTTTCTCCTGGTGGAAGAAAGAGCCTCTGGGTGAGAAAGTAAATTGAGATCAGAAATCAGTTTTCTTAATATGCTCCAAAGACTTTATAGCACAGTTCTAATCATTAATAAATCAGTTTAAGCTACACAGTCCTCTTAATTGGCCTCACTGTACAATCCACTCTACAAAAGCTAAAGACAAAATGAATAGGCTTATTTTCCATTAATAAGATGGTGGCAGGAAGATTCATTACAAGATAAATATCTCTAAATAATCTTCAAAAGCAAATTAACAAATATTTTGACATCATATTGCAGAGTTGTCGTGTTGATATAGAATGTCCCACTTTGTTCTAGCTAACATGATTTTCCAGAAACTCTCTGTGTCACCCTCATTCAATATAATCTCCCAAGGAAACCAGATCTCCTATAAAACTATACATCAATTCAGGAATGTACTATTGGTTGATTAACTCTTAAAATTTCCAATCTACCAACTCTAAAATCACTACCCTTCCGAAAGGTGATACTACCTTCCTTATCTCCTTCACTTTCTCTGCATATATTGTCTCCAGTTCATTCTTTGTCTTCGAAGTTGACGAGGGTGATTCAAGAGCCTGAAATGGAAGAAGAGAGCTAAGGAAAATAGAAGGTCCCAGGAAAGAAGTACCATGTCTGGGCCAATGGTAAATCCATTATACCCTACAGGCTCTGATCCTAACTGCTTACACAAATTAGCCCTAATTGTTAACAGGCTGTTTCTATGAGGCATCAACCACTGAAATTCTAAGTACCATGCAGGACACTTGCCTTTCCATCCTGCAAGTCTGCCTTGTTCTGTATCTGTGGTGCTTTCTGTTGATCATTGAGTTCTTCTGTGCTGAATGTCTGTAGAGAGACATTTTGGCAAAGCATTAAGTTGTAATATCCCTTTATATCCATGGTTTTGCTTTCTGTGGTTTCAGTTACCCAAGTCAACCACAACTATGGTTCAAAATGTTACTGACAGATTATTCTGAGAGAGAAACAGCATGGCTGAATAACTTTTATTAAAGTATGTAGAATAATTATTTTATTATTATTGTTAATCTCTGCTGTTCTTAAATTTATAAATTAAATTATCATAGGCTTGTCTGTAGAGAAAAAGCACAGCACATAAACATGGGCTTGGTATTGCCTTTAATTTCAGGCATCTGAGGTGGATCTTGGAACTATTCCCCAAAGATAAGAGAGGGTTATATGTTTTGATATTATAATGATCCTGACTGATCAAGAAATGGATACAATTAAAATAGAGTAACATGCTTCAAATTTAGCATGAAAAGCAACCACTTGTTTATGAGTATATTGATAGATAAACTAAGGTTAAAAACCTAGCTATGCTGATGAGCATAGGCCCCAATTTAACTCTGATAATATACCTCTAAAGCAGTATGAATATAGTAACACACATAAGCCTATCTGGCATGCTTTTGGAATCATTGCCCATGAGGTTTCCCAAGGCTTCTCCAGATTTTGGCAGCTTCCCCCACCCCCCAAACCCCAGGCTCTGTCCAGAGAAGCAGGTGCCACTAGGAAAATTCCAGACCAGAATGCCACCACTCTCAAGCTTGTCTCCCAAACCTTATTTTAATGGTTTGTAATCGCTCTTACTATCTATTGAAAAAATACCTTATTGCTTATGAAATTGTAATGTGGATTTACCCCAGAAATCATATTTTAATCCTTTGTGATGGGCTTGAATTATAAATGAAACCTCTCCACCCAAGTGGGCGTTAGTATGAGATCTGAACACCCAGACATAAAGCAAGAAGGAAGTGGGAAGTCAATATAGTTTGAGGCTTTTCATTCCTGCCAGTCAGCAACTTATCAGGGCCTGACATGAAAGGTGTCCTGCTAAAGAGGATTCAGAATGGAAAGAGTTCTTCCATTTGGTCCCTTGAATGTAACTTATAACAAATGTTGATCGGAGCAGTTATTATTTGCCACTCACTGCAGTAAGATGTTTACTGCTTTCTTATTTACACTACTCTACTTATTACTTATTACTTATTACACTACTGTATTACAAACATTCTCAGTTCATCCTTCCTGAACTATTTTCATTTCCATATTTAAAATTGACAGTATTGAAGGAATATTGCATTATAGCATTAATCAGGTTTAAGGAGTACGTGACAGCAACTTTATATCTGTAGATGAGAAAAAAGATTTGGAGAGGCTAAGTCTTTTGTGTAGAGGCATAAAATTAGGAAAGTACAGAGCTGGAATTTGCACCAGATCTCTTGGACACTAAAGCCTATGTTTCTAGCCATTAAGCAAGCTACCCTTCTGTCTCCATTTCTTACTGTCTAAAAGTAAGGATGGAGAAAGACAATCAGAATGTAAGGCATGTGGACACCCTTATGAAAAGCCTGTTAGGAGCTCCGGGGAAGCTGGATTTTGATGGAGAAATTATGCTGACACATTTCCTGCTACATGGACTTGAGAATTCAGGAGCTACGACTTCTGACAGTTCATAGGACTGATTTGTAGCTGCCACTGAGAAATGAAGCAGATCTCAGTGTAAGATGCAAGACTTGATGATATCCTGATTATTTGTGGAAAGGTGAGACGAAAAGACAATCTGAGGACACACCACACACCCTCTTATATCACAAGGCACTATCTGCTCTTCTGGTCTCCTAGTCTGTGAAAAAGCACTCATGTCCCAAGGACTTCGTGTTCCAAGAAAGTTTTACCACTGCTTGGTTTCCCAGCAAAATGACCTACTATTGTTACCCAAAACAATGTAGTGATTGTTACAAAATTACAGAGGAATGAGAATTAAGAATTCATTTGTTCATTCAGCTTACATTTATTGTCACTATGTTCCAAGGATGTGCTAAGTGCTAGGGATTCAGAAATCGAAGAATCAAGATAACTGAAGGAGCATGTATTCCAGAGGTCAGGGAGACAAGAAATAAGTAAAATAATAATAATAATTGGTAAATAATAGCAAGCTTAGGTTATAAAAAATACTAGGCGAGACAGCAGAGGTACATGAAAGAAGGTATGGGGATGTCCTCTTTTAGATGGAGTGAAAAAGGAGTGCTTCCAGAGGGAGCAATATTTAAGAAAAGACCTGAAGGTTGAAAATAAGACAAGCACAAGAATAAAATATTATAGACCAAAGATAAAACAAGACAAAGTTTTGAAATAGGAAAAGTTTTGGCGTATTTGAGAAATTGCAAGGAAGTCAGTGTGGTGGTTATATAGAAGGCAAGGGGAGCTAACAATATAAACTAAATAAAGAATAAAATTATTTTTAAAAAAGAAAGCAAGGGGAAAACTTCTGTGAGAGGAGATTAGAGAGGTAGGCAAGAGCCAGATTATCCCACAACGAGTGGCTATGAAGGGTTTTCATAAGAAGAGTGATACAATTTGATTATTTTAAAAAGATCACTTTGACTTCTGTGCAAAGAATGGATTACAATGAGGCATTAAGTAGAAGCAGGGACATAAAACAATAGGATGGGACCAGCAGCAAGGGACTTTCTTTGCATTATGGTCTGTAAGACAATATTTTCAAGAGATCCTAAGAGGCACACCTTGTTCCATAGCATCTCCATTTCCTTCCGAAGCATCTTGTTTTTCCTTTCCTGTTGGACGGGGAAACCAAACAACAGAAATACTGTTTGTCCAGTCATGAAAATGAAGTTGGAAAATACTACTAAGTAACAGGAGAGGGAGTTACAGGGACATGGTAAACCACAGAGAAAAGCAATGAGTAGTCCTAGCCCCAAATCTAGAAAAATGAGAGAAGAGTTTGATAAGGATGATGATAAAAATAGTGCAATTTTTAATAATAACTCTAATTATGGTACTTGTGGGGTGATAGCAATAGAAGTGAGTGCCTCAACAGCACTTAAGGTACTCTGATCCTATTGCAATTTCTCTGGGACTTAGACCAATAATTTTGTTATTTTAAAGATTTTTTGACATGATCACATTTGTATATTTAATTTTAATTGATTTTATTGAAGGAATATTGCATTAGAACATTAGATATGTTTATAGTATACATCATAGTAAATTTATATGTTTATGTAGTATAGTAAGTTCATCATTATTTCATTTTTTTCCTTTACTACAATTAAACCCTTTTACTCCCTTTTGTCCCTCCCACGTACCTCAATTCTTCCTGCACCAACTGATTTGTTTGTTTGTTTTTGACTAAAAGTATATATTTTTTATTTAGTTTGTTTTTTAAAGTCTATTTTTGTTTAGTTTGTTTGCTATCTCTATATACCACGTATGAGTGATACCATATGGTATCTGTCTCTCTCTTTCTGGCTTGTCTCATTAAGCATAATTCCCTTGAGCTTCATCCATGTTGCTGCAAGAGCAGGATTTCACCTTTTTAATAACTGTGTTGTATTCCACTGCGTGTGTGTGTGTGTGTGTGTGTGTGTGTGTGTGTGTATATATGTATATATATATATACCACGTGTTCTTTATCCTTGTCTCTGTTGATGGGCATTTAGGATTTTTTTTTCCCAGCTCTTGGCTATTGTAAATAATGTGGCCATGATTCTCTGCATTGCTTCTTTTAAGTTTTACAAGAATTTCTCAGAGCACGTGATTGCTTTTGATAGATGTTTTCATTCCTTCTGAAAGATGAAGGGTTAATATATTAGTACATATTAACCTAGACAAAACAAGTTTCTTAAAAAGTTAAAGAGAATTTTTTTTCTAGTAAATCTTCATTCTTTCCAACATTTCAACCCTTTGGTTTACCCTAGACTTTCTAGATCGTGGGGATCTGCCACATGAGCCTGTCTTTCCCTCCACACCTGAAAACAGCAACAGTGGTGAGCTCTGTTCAGCTCACTGTGGCCTGAGTTCTTAGAGACCCACCAGCCTCTTAGCAGATTCTGCTTCATCTCCTCTGCTTCTCTGATGAGCTCCATCACTGAAGATTCATCACTCTTCTTTCCTGCCATAATTTGCCTCATGATATGCAGACTAGAAGGGAGATATCATACAATTTAATACTCCCTAAACAGTAATATTAATATTCTGAAACCAATCAGAAAGTACTCTCCCAAGAGGGTGAGATAAGGGCCGAAATCACAGGAGTTATGAAAATCTTTCTGAACAGGAATGTCTTCACAGAATGAGACCATTCTTAGTGGACATATGCCTTAGCTATGTGCTCTGTAATTCATTTAGTGTTCTATAATTCTCAGAACTTTTGTCTCTAGTGAGCCAGTGAAACTTATTTCTACTCATTCAGAAATTGTTTTGCTGTATGACTTTTGGGATACAACAGGGTAGTTTTGCCCCTTTGAGGAAGGAAATTAAAGAACATACTTTTTTCTGGATAAATCTCAGAATTATTCCATGCGCTATCTCTTTCCACCTTGTTTACCCATGTAAAGATATTTGAGTTCATGGGGGAAGTCACTTCCCCATATCCTAATTTGCATGATAACCTCCACAGAATCCAGTCCATTAAGAAGTTTTAACAAAATCTGAAGAAGTGCCAGGTTTTTAATCACAGATCTTTTCTAAAGGCATTGACTTATGTTTATGTTCATTGCATTTTTTTCTCTCCCCAATTCTAAGCAGAGAATCAAGCCTTTGTGTTCCCTTGCTCAAGAGAAGTCTGAGTTGCTGGATTATAAACAGCTGGTACTTGACCCTAACTTTCTGACTTTTGTTCAGTAGTCTGAGCTTTTTAAGATGCTTATGGTAAGAGTGGGAATGAAAGTAGATCCATTAAGGTGAGATTCCCTAAGACTAAAAAGGAAACAGTTGGTGTGTCCCAAGAGCAGAGACTATCCTAGTGAAGAACTAAGACTTCAACTGTTGAATACATTTAGAGAAGTAGACCCAAACCCAGAGGACTCAAGCTCATTGTTATTTCACTGCTGACAAGGAAAGAGCAGAGTCATCTATTCTAAAGTGACTCCACAAACATGAATCTATCAATGTAACTATGATGAACTAAAAATACTAGACTTTTCTGTTTCTGGGGGGGATACCCTAGAGAGTTAGAGTAATAGTATTCCCTGAGATAATGACTGAGTCACATTTAATTTACTAAAAGAAAAAATAATCTTTGCCACTCTGATTTTGTGGTTACAGATACCTATGACAGCTGAATGTCTGAATATTTAATTAAAAAGGTAAATCATTATTGCTAATCCTATGTACCAAAGTTCTCTATTCTTTCTGTTTCTAGGAAAACCTGAGTAGGGAGTCCTTACCTTCTTTGTTTTTCCTCTAAGTTAGACATTAACTTCTGGAATAAGAAGTTGTTCTTATCTCCTAGCGGTTTTAGTATTTCTAGCAGTTCCAGCTTCCTCAGCTTTAAATCTTCATTCAATTCCTTCAAGTAGTTGTCACTTATTTTAGAACTTCTGTGGAAAGAGACACCATGATGTCTGCCTTTTACCTGGGTTAATAATAAAGGCCCTCTTTTCCCATTTAGTTACCACTTGACTCACCTTATTATTACCTGGAGGGCTGGTAAGAGCCAGCAGAGTTTGAACCACTTGTCATCTTGGAGGGAAACATCTAAGAATAAAGAGGTCTTCTCAAAAGTATGTACCTTCTTGTTTGCTTCAGTTAAGTCATCATTTTTGTGCTGCTGTTGTTGAAAGTCCTTTTGGATTGGACTGATTTTAGCTGTAACTCGAGGTCACAATGACCCCAGGATCACAAAAGCAACAAGTCTTTTAAGTGATTTCAATATTAATGGAAGCTTGTTATCTGAAAATACTATGAACTATATCTTATCAGTTCTTACCTTAGCTTTAGTCAAATGCCAAAAGTTTTATTCCGAAGTCTGGTTGGATAGGAAAGAACCTCAGCACATCTATGAGATTTCTATAGTGTTAGAAAATGGTAGCCTGCCAAAATAACTTAACACTGTCTTCCATGACAATAAATCTCCATGGAATTTCTACTATCTGTCGGGCACAATTCTGGATTCTGTGAGGAAGAGATAAAGATAGAGCACCTAATTCTCTTTAAAAAAGAGGCCAAACTGGTAATTTCAAAGTATAGATATAATCTTGAGTAATAGATGAGCCAATTGTTATTTTCCTGTCTTTCAAATTTGATATACCACAATTAAATGGTAGAATTGCAGTAAGTAGGAATTGGATATAATTTGTGAAAGATCCACAAACATTCAGTATGTCCTTCCACAGTCAGGCTGTTTGCTGGCAGGGTGGGGGCGGATATAGTTCTCTCTAGACTTTTCTCCAGATTCTAATTCTGCCTCCATTTTCCTCTCCTTAATAGAACCACATTTCTTTTATACCCTAATCTCCCCTGTCTTCATCTGATGTCATTTAGTGAGCAGAAGGCAATCCAAAGAGCTGCACATTTATTTCTTCAGATCCATTGAACACAGATTTGTGACAGTAATTTCAGTGACATTTTCAAATGTGAATTAAGACACATCAGTTTCAATTAGTAGCTGAAACTACCTAGGTATTTTCTAAGAGCATTTTCCAAAGTAACTTAAACCTTCTCTCTTTTAGGAAACATTAAGGTATATTATTGTAATGGAAACAACATAAGATTTAATTTATCAGTCCTTGCTTTGAAACTGGACTTCACTGTGAGCAGACTGGGAGCAAATTACTCATGTTTGAACCTCAGTTTCTACTTAAAAATTAGAAAGGTACATTTAAAAAAATTCAAGATGAGATGTAATATTATGTGAAGTTTTTGACTCATGGCAGGTGTTCATATTTTAATGAGTTTTTGTTTGGTTGATTTGGGTTTGGAGATTGTTTGCATTAAGTGGTCAAATATTTTTAAAAAATCACAAAAATGGATTTAGATAATGCTAACAGTTGAACTTCAGGTCCTTCATTTTCAAAGACCTGTTCCAAAGGTCCTGCACCTCATTATGTATTCATAATTTTGCTTTCTTTTTTGTAAAGAGAACTCTTCAAATTGTATATACTTTCACCAAACCTGGATATACTCCTAGTTGATAGGATATCAACTATTAACTCAGTATTTTCTATATCAAAACTTCTCTTTAGGCAGTTTCTTACAAATACTTACATACAAATATATGTATCACTTGTAAGTTTTGTATGACAGCTAATGTAAAATGACATTAAGTTAAACAGCCATATTTGGTGAAACATCATGTAATTCACATTGTTTGCCCTAGGACTTTCCATGAGAGGTTTGGATTGAATGAAAGTGAGTAGACTCCTCACAGTTCAAAGAAGGAATTAAGTGGACTATTTATTACTAGGAACTTGTGAGGCTTTAGATGTGACAGGCAGTAGCAAATAGTAGAGGACAAAAATGACATCCATCCTTAAAGCATAGCTGCTTTAAATTTCATGTTGTGACATTTGGCTGGCAGAATTATGATAGAATTTTAAAACATTTAATGGGCATGCAGCATCCCAACTCACCTTCCTTTCTGTCCTTGCTAGCAAATGATAAAGTGGAAGAACACTTGCTATTCTGAGGTGCTCTATCCTAGAGCCAATCAGCACCTTTTATTTCCTAACATTCTATGCCCATTGCTCCAGCTTGCAATATAACTTCCATGGAGAATATCTGCCTTGTAATAATGTACACAGACTAAGTTGAAGATCTTAAACAAACAGAACTATTGAAAGGAGATAATTATTACTACATTATTTCTGGGATGGGGAGGGTGAAACTATAGATGACAGGTAGATGTGGAAAAGAGGAAAGTTGAATACTAATTTTTACTGAAATTAAAAAGTCAGCTCCCGATTGAGAGAGCTTGGTAGGAAACCATAAGTAGAGCGATGAGTTAAGGTTTGGAACAATACCTGAACAGTCAAAAAGGGAGCCCATGGAACAAGAGTAAAAGGTTTGCTAAGTAGTTCTAAGGGTCAAGGCAAGTTTGGGAACTGCAGATTTGTCATGGCATGCATCAGCATTGTGCCGTGTTCCCCAGCAGTGCTTGCTGGTAGCAGTAGCACAGAGGACAGCTGGTGGTTTGACTCTGGGCTATTACTTGGCAGAAGTTCAAGGGGATAAGGGGGCTGAGAATGCTGGTGAAAAGCCTGATCATAATGTTTAGGCTATGCAGAGAGGAAAATGAAGAGGGTGGCCCAGAGAGGGAAAATCAAGAAGGGGTAGAATTTAAGGTGTATGGGGATAGAAAAACAGAAGGTTATGGTCAGTGAATGTACTTCTTATGAAATAACTTATGGAATCACATCACTGTTTCAATAAATTATAGTAATAATTCATAATTTTTTCTGCAATAAACTTTATAGCTGTTGCTTCTTGTCACTGCATAACATTCACTGAAATTCATGTGGTACCTCAAAATAGGCCTTATAACAAGCTATTCACAATGACCTCATCCAACATTGTGACATTTGATTTTAGTATCTGTTAAGAAAAAGCGTGATTGCTCTATAATTAGAGAACTCAGAGCAATAACATTTTAGTGTTAGTTTTACCAGTAGAAAATCAGATTAGTCTCATTAAGCCAGATCTCCAAGAGTAGAGGCAATTATTTTCATATTAAAGCAGAAAAACAAAAAAAACCCCTACAAATCAAATCCCAATAAATACAACTTTCCTGTACTGGTACCCCCAGCTTTGCTTCTGGCAAAAAAATGACAAAATACCTTAGGGAGGAAATATGAGGACATTCTGGTCCTTTCTGACCCAGTCCAGTCCAACCCTTGAGATTATAAAAATTCCATAAACTGAAATGAGGAAAGTGTTGGCAAAATTATAATAACAAAAAAATTGCAAGCTCTTAAATATCACCCACATCCTCTGGTGCTGTTGGTTATGACCATTTTGTCTGTTTGCTTCACTCTAACCCTTGCTATCACTGTCCCCAAGTTAGGCTTACCTGCATTCTTAGTGAGTCCAAATAGTTGAAAAAGATTGAGATAAATGTTAGGACTATTGAATTCTCTGTGTTTTGCTAAAGTCCTTTTGAAAGTAATGCACTTTCTCAAAATGTCCACATATTCAGCGCAATGATCTTTAAACTGAGGTATATGAACTTTCACAAAGACTTTTTAAGATGTGGAAGCAAGGATAGTTTTCAGGGACTCTCTTCTGAATCTTCAGTTTCTGCAAGTACTCTCTAGTAAAATGAATCTTATTGAAAATATCTTGGCCTCTTTTCCCCTATCCCTTTTCCTAATCACACACTTCTCTCACTTATTAAAATGAAATGCATTTCAGCCATCTGGAATCTTCTTCAGAGATTTTTTTTTCGAGTGTGTGGGTAAAAATCTGCAGGGCATTAAATGAACCACAATTCCAAATGTTGGTGTTGGTGAAAGAGACTGAAAGGTTGCTAATGACTAGATGACAAATTCTTTTACCGGTCAGGTGGTTTCCAGTTCTTTGCTTTTAACAAAGTGAAAGATGATCTAATCAAATGATCAGCTTAATTTCTTAAAACTATAAGCTTTGATGATAAACTGCTATATAGATTTTGGTTTATAGTTCAGAATTTCAAAGATATAAGAGACATTGCTATACTCAAGAATCTCCCAATCCTATCTACATATTTGTGTAAATATATTTTCACCAGTGAGTATTTTATATAAAAGAAAAAATAGGAATAAAGTTGGTGCTATTGCCTGTCTTAACCTAACAATAAGTAATATTCATCTATGATTACATGAACTGAATAGAGGGGGGAAATCTACCCATCAAATTAGTAGAAGCATTTCCCAAATGACTTGTTACCCTTAAAAATTACTTTAGAAAATATATATTTGTGCTTCTGTTAATTATATACTACTAATAATTGCAGTGCTAATGCAATTCTAAGGAATTGTGAACACTCTGAATGCTTTAAATTTTAACACTTAAACTTTGAACCTTACAGTCACAGGTAATAAAAATGTAAAATTTCAATGTCTATGTGTATTTTTCAGAAACATATGAATGGGGAGACTTAAAAACAAAACAAAACATTTCCAGGCATAAAATATATTGCATTTGAATAAAATTCTCTGCAGGAATTGGCACGGAAACATGAATTCAGGGAGAATAAGGGGAAAAGTGAAAAAATAAAAATTGCTAAAGAAGAGCTGGCTCATTATTTAGATTTGATTGGATATGGATTTTTAACGTTAATTATATCTATTAAAGTGATATACAAGATATCATTGAAAATGTCAATACTGTAATATACCAGAAAGTATGTTTTTGTAACCATTATAGATTTATTAAAAAATAATCGAAAGTCAACCAAAATCATGTGACACAATACCTACTTTTCCAACACTCTTTTAGAAAAATCAAATCAAATAAAAAAACCATGGCTCTTGGGCAGTGGTTCTCTGACTCTGATGTGTTTTAGAATCTCCTGGGAAACTTGAAAGAGCTACAGAATTCCAGCCTCATTCCCCAGAGATCCCTACTCTTGTCATCTGGAGAAGGTGACTTTTTCAAGAGCAGTCCCTGCTGGTTTTGACATGTGATCTGTGGACTGGTCTCTGAGAACTACTACAAGTTTTTTCAGATCACAATGCCTCAGCAGAAAACTGTTGACTGATTTTTTTTTTTCCCCTGGGGTATCTGTAAAACTGCTTCTTCTGAATGTTCTGTGTCAAACCTTTGCCTTTTACTTGGGATGCCCTGAGGACATTTTAGGAAGATTTCCTGCACTTGTAAAGAAAATGATCCAGATATAATTTTCATGACCAGGTCTCTGCCCAGAGGTGATGACACATTGTTCATTTCTTTTAGAATTTAGTACTAAAGAAAATGTTGCTGCTTCAGGGAAAAATGGCATTTTTTTTTCCTTAGGGGTAGATTGGTAAACTAGTTTTGTTACTCTTTTCTTTTGGTTGACTAGGAAACCCAAAGATAATTTTATGACTTTGGATAGTTGGGTCCTAACCCTTGCTTAGAAACTTCTAATGTATTTCTTGTCTTGATTTTTCAGATCAGTTTTTTCTCTTTTATTATTTTCATAGGTCACCTCAGATCTTTTGTAAGGAATTAGAAATAAATAAATGAACAAAAACTATTCTTTATATATATTTTAAAAAAATAAATGGATGTGACTGATGGGAACAAAAAAATTTGTAGTTGTGTGTGAGTGTGTGTGTGCACACTTAAAAAGGGAGTTTGCTTTGCTTGTGGAAGTAGAGAACTGACTGATGGGATTTATTATTATATTTTGGCTGTACTCAGCTATAAGGCATATTGGAATTTCAGGTATATAGCTGGGTAAAGGAGGGGATAATAGGACAGACTAGATGGACTTGCGAGGCTAGCTGAATTCAGTTTCATCGTGAAACACAGCAGATAAGGAAATGAAGTCTCTGATGTTGGAGCAGTTCAACCAGTTGATAATGATACAAAGTTCCACAGAATTCACCTTAAAGGAGAATAACAGGTCCCGCAAGCTGGTGACTATGAAGGTACCAATATTTCTCCACATATACCCTAACTCTTTTGAGAGTCCCTGAAAATAAATTTTGATATAAAGTAGAAGGTAGAAAATGTGTAGGATTCAAGAATCACTTATTTGTCTTATATTTAAAAAATGCTATTATATGTTATAGACTTGCTGAGCCTCAGGGTTACAAAGTCACGTGAGACAAAACAAATCCTGCTCTTAGGTCTTTCCAGGCATAGGGCGAAATCCTGCAAGGGCTGCTAGCGTAAGTCTCTTTTTGTAAATGATTTAAAAAACTGTCCCCTAAGCAATAAGACTCCTCAGATTCAAGACCGCTCAGATTCAAGTCCTGGCAAGGGAAGCGGGTAGGGCAGCCCTCGCTTGCCTATTTGGTGAGAGTCCTTATCAGGGTGTCACTGCATAACTACATGCAGAGTAAATGCCTTCAATCAGACAAGCTGGTTGGGTAAGAGTGCTGGGCGGAGCTCCTTGCATGGTGGAGATTATGCCTGGATGGTGCCACAGAGGCCTGGTCCATAGCGGAGTGAGTGCATGGGAGCTATACCACTCAGCTTCACCTGAAAATACAGACCCAGTTCTGCCAACTCTTCATGACTTCCCAGAAAAACTGAAAACTGGATTTCTAGGTGAACTCTTGACTTTTACATGTGGACTTGATCAACATATTGGTGGGTTTCATTTGGCTTGCAGACTGCTGTTTTGATACCTCAAATGGAGATATATCTATCCAATAACCAATGTTATGTCAATTTTAAAAAAAAGATAAATTTTTTTCTGTTCTAAGTTTCTTTCTGTTTTTCTTGATTCTTACCTTGAAAGGACCATTTTAAAAGAAACCATTTAATTCCAGATAAGGCAAACAATATTTTGCTTAAATTCGATGAAATATCAATTTGATCTCTTATCTATTCAATGGATTTAGCTTCAGTATGTCAGAGAATGAATGACAGAGGTAATATTTTCCAAAATAAAATGAAAACTGATCCCTAAATATCTATTTTTGACATCTGTTGCAAGGCATTATGAGGGACATATATACAATTACATAGATAAAATGTAAAATGTGTAAAGACTAGTGGTATGTTTTGCATCTCGATTTAGGCAAATCTAGTCATTTTACACAGCCAGAATCAGAATATTCCTCTATTGTAGTTTCCTATTTAATAATAAACATCTATAATTTTAGGTGTTACAAAGTAAAAAGAAAAAAACAAATTATGTACCTTTGTCACCTGTGTTATTCAATGATCAAAAACTAAAAGAGATGACATTTGCCATATTGTCTTCTGTATAGCAGTATTTTTTTAATTTGCACTTGCAAATAAATAATTAGAGAAGTATAATGAAAATTTGGAAAATAGAAGTTAAATCTGAGCAAGGATTGCAATTTTTGAAGGCAATGTAGTTTTAGGTGACAAAGCTGAAAATCTTTTGACTTTATAAGCCTCCCTTTTCCATGCACAAAAATATTTTATTCAGAGATTGTTTAATATACCAAATGAGACTTCCTTCCAATTTCAGTTTGGATGCAATGTAACAATCTTTCTGAATGTTACAAAATAAGGCATTGATTAAAACATTAGTTCTGAACTATAGCATTATTTGAAATATATTTATTGTTGTTACTTCAGAACATTTATTATAAATGAATTTGTAATTAAACACCATTTACTAATATACTAATAAATAAAACAGTACATTGCATAATAGCATGTCTTGATAATAAAAGTCCTGATTCAGACACTAAATTTTCTAATTCATTAAAGGTTATTTACTCATGTGTCCAAATGATCACACAGTTTGACTTATGAGGCTCATATTTAGTAAAATTTCTTTGGAAGTTATTATACAGATTGACATTTAAAAATAATATGGCCCTAAAAATATGAAGTTTAAAACAGGTAAAGTATATTAATGACTCTTCTGGGAAATCCTCTGTAAAGCTAGTCCTGGTCAGATATCATGATGAGAGAGAGACAGATCCATTCCTTTGTCTTGCCCATTGAACAGATTCAATAATTATCAAATTGAATTGGATTAGATAGTTGTAAACATCAGCATTTTTCAACTTGAAGTCTCTTCCTGTGTCGCTTGTATGAATGCTACTTTCTATGGTACTAACTACGCTACTTTCTCTTTCTTCCTTCTTGTCCAGTCATAAGATTAGAATTGCAGTTGGACCTGACCAATTGTGACAACTCAGACTCTTTGCCAGTCGTGGGTCTAAGCATGGGCATGTGAGTCCTTCCTGGTTAACAAAGCTAAGAGGAGGATGGCTGTGGTTTCTGGGCAAAGTTTTTCTTGCCTAATAAGAGGAGGGAAATAAAACAAGAAGGAAGTGTATTTACGTTCTACATTTTCTTTTTCTTTTGGACACTGTCTCAATGGGGCATAAACTTGGAGATACTGTAGCCATTTTACAAGAGATGAAGGATCAAGAGACTTACGAAGAAAGTATGGAAATATGCAAACAATCTTTGAATCACCAACATCCAGACTTCTTGTCACATGAAAAATATAAAATACCCTTATTGTGAAGGCATTGATAGCTGGATTTTCTGTTACTTGCAGCTTAATGTTCTCTACTTGGAAAATCATATAGATGCAGGGCCAATGATATGCCAGAGCTGGTTCACATTAACTTAGGAGACAACTGTGTCTATCTCTTCCCATTTCTGCTTTGAATGACTTCAGTTAAGTAGCTTTACATCCTCTATGGTGGGAATATTTACACTCTGGAAACAGGTCAGTGATGCATATCAGGGCTTTTCCCCCATACAGTTGGTTGTTAAATAGCAGCAGCCTACCACTGGGTGATTGACCTTTCTCCTAAGATAATGTAATAACAACTGACATGTCCTCTATCACCTTTTAGGGTACTTTTTAAAATAACAAATAGGTAATTAATTTTTCAGTTGTGGGATTTTAAAACTGAAAGGGACTTTCAAAAATTTAAGAAGAACAAAATTAAATCTTCTGTGACTGTACAACTAACCTAAGTTTACATAGCTAGTTAATAACAGAGTCAAGTTTATACTTTGACTCTATAGTCCCATCTTAGGGGTCTTTCCAATATACCATAGAGGTATTATATTATTTATACAGTAATAGTAATAATAGTTTATTCTTCTTTATAATAACTTTTATTTATTCTTTATGCTTCTGAACTTCTGGTTTCAAATAAAAATAATAGACAAGTGAAATATTCAGATTTTCTATAAGTAGACCAACTTAGCTTTGATAAAGTGATGTTTAATTATATATTATGAATTTAGTCTGTTCAGCAAAGATGCAGATCTTGAAGAAGGCTGGTATATGGGAGCTGTTATCATGAGAGTAGAAGCTGGGCTTGGGCTCAGCAGAGCTTGGGCCACCTGAGAACAACAAGGGTCCACTCATAGCGAGGGAACTGCTGCCCACCTCCATTCTCCAGAGGCTGAGAGACTGTCAGCTGAAGTCTGAATTCCTCTGCTCAGCCGAAGATGGGCAGACAGTCCTGAAAAACTGAAAATGCATTGTAGAATGAAATGAATTCTCAAAGGGTCTGGATTGGACTTATAGGGCTATGTAATGCCAGATTCTGACAACTTAGGTTTGATATAGCTGACCAGATTAGCCAGCAAAGATTAGATACTGAAAACACTCAAGTCTAGTTCAGGGTGCTTATAGGAACTCGATTTTCTGGCAAAAATGAAAATTGCTACATTTCTGGAAAGCAATTAGACAACTACTACAAATCAAAAGCTTTAAAAATTAAGATGTCAAATGTTGATAATTGTCTCCTGTGGGTGTTATGTATGAGGGAGTATATTATACTGGTTTCTCTATTTGAGGGCACGATTGAAATTTTTCATAAAATTTTAAGAAAGGTTTATAGTATTTGGTTCAGAAATTCCAGCTTTTAGTGATCCATTTCAAGGAAATATCATGAATGCAAAGATGAATGAACATTCATTATAGAATTATGGAAATGTGCAAACAATCTGAAGTTCTTATAGTAGGGAAATAGGTAAATAAATTATGATACAGCCACACAATAGAATGCAATGGAACCGTTAAAACCGCATTTTAAAGAACATCCTTGTGGAGTTGTGGATAAGTCAGTCACCTCCAGTCGAGAGGGTAGGTCACATATATCGCAAGGACCCAGGTTTGTGACCTAGGGTCAGAGGGAACAACCAATATAAACAAGTAACAATAGAATAAAATAAAAATAGAAAGAATGCTTCTTCTTCATCCATCTTTCTCTCTGCCTGCCTCTGCTCACCTCCATTCCTGCCTGCATCTTTCCTTTAAAAACAAATTTGAAAAGAAGAAAAAATACTCAAAACACAAAATAGAAAAAATTACAAAACAATATTTTCTCTCTCTTAATCTGTATTTTGAAAACACTTTGAAAATCAAAGTATTCTCAGTGATTGTGTTTTACCTCTATTTTTCTGGATTTTCCAAAATTTCTCTAATGAACATGCAGAAACTTTAAAAATAAAGCATGTTTATTTATTATATGATTAACACATGCTAATTAAAAATAGGAAATATAGAGAAATAAGAAAATATTTAATATCTATATTGGGAAAGCATAAAATTAAAAAAACAGAAGAAATGGAAATATTTCAGGTCACTTGAAGATACTTCCAACAAAAAGGGATATCTGTCTCAATCAACATTAAAGTCCATAAGCGAAAGATGTGCCCAAAGCACTGAGTAAGGAGCAAAGCAGAGTGACTGATAGTGCCATCAGGGAGTTGAGGAAGAAGACGGCTCCAGCACCTGGGTGTTGGGAACTGAGAGTGAAAGTTTTCTGGAGCAGTTGCTATTTGTTTGAGGACATACAGAAAAGAGCAACAATGGGAAAAGGACTGGAAAGATGCTTGACCTATGTTCAGAATGGACTCTCTACTTGCGGTGCTCAAGAAATAATGGAGAGGGTATTGTATTAACTGCTTTGTGACTTTCCAACTGCATGCCTTTGACTATTATAAGAGGGAATCAAGTGAGGCTGAACACAATTTATTTTAATCATACCACCATCCTCAAACTTAAGACCTTGGTTGTCCCACATATGCAATTACTACACATGGCTCTAGAAATCTGACCAGCTTTCTCATATGACCTAAAAAGTCCTCGTCTAGATTAGCAGTTTTCAACATCTTTCTTTTAGCAACACACAGGACAGATGATGGTCCCATTTAGAGCCTCTTCTCGTGTTTGTAGCCAGAGTTAAGAGACATTTATCTAACTCCAATTCTCTCTCCCCATATTAAGAAAGCAGTGCTAGAGAATATCATGTTGTTACAGAGAAATCCTTGACTGCACTTTGATCTATTTCTGAAAAATGCTGATTAACTCATAAGTGTTGCTGTCTCAGTCTCATCCCACAGGTAGGGCAACTAGAGCAAATATCCCAAGCCTGGTACTTAGAGGCAGGGGTGTGTAGGTGTTTGCACCTTAGTTCTCTTTTCTGAATGTAATTAAAATAACTTCCAAATCTTCTACCTATAATGATATCCCAAGAGGCTTTGGAAATTGCTGGCAGTGCAAATTCCTTTCAAGTTAGATTACTGTGTGCAGGCAGGACATGTTGAGTTGCTGGAGTCCCCACCTATATGAGAGCAGACTTGCTCTTTAAATCTTCTCAGGGTTAAATTACAAATAATCTCTTGAGAGTAGTCTGCACTATCTGTCACCTTAAATAACCCCTTTGATGCTCCCTGGTGGAGTAGGGGTTGGGGTCCCAGAACTGGGAGGTAGCAACCAAGATGAACAACTAAATAAAATTAAGTGCTGCTTTCTCCCCTCTCTTCTTGCCTGCCTGCCAGCTGGCTTTCATTCCTGCCTGTACCTTTCCTTTAAAATATGCAAATAAATAAATAAATAGGCCCGTTTACCTTCAAGTTAGAACTGAGTCAGAGGAATATAAGAATGATGTCTGATACGATTTATTCATTCATTACCCGATTTATTTAAACATTCAGTATATGCAGGCACTATTCTGGGCTCTAGGGATTCATTGGTGAACAAAAACATAGAAGGCTGATCTCTTCATGAGGCTCTCTTTCTAGTGGGTGGTGACTGGCAGACAGGAAACAAAATTGAAAGCATTATTGGTTCATTTGCTCCCTCATTCAATTCATTCATTAGCTAACCTGTACCAGAATACCTAACATGTGCTAGGCATTCTAGATGTTTTTCCATAAATAATCTCATTTAATTTTTTGCAATAACTCTGCACAAAAGTATATTGTTATCTCCTTTTCATAGAGTCATCATTACAGTTCATTGTAATAGTAAAAGATAAGAAGTAATCAATATGTGCAATATAGTAGACTTACTAAGTAAATTATGGAAATACACTCAGTAAAATTCTGTATTATGCAGCTAGGATTTTTTTTTATTCAGCTTTTATAAAGTTTTCTGTGTATGGATATGGAAGGTTGCCCAAGGTACAATGTTAATCAAAAAAAGAAAAACAAAAAAGAGAATATAGAAAAGGGTTTTCAATCAGTTCTTGTTTATATTTTCTTTTAAAGAAGTAATTTGTATACCTGTTTGTACATGAAAAGTATATGAAAGACTACATAAATAATTCAATAGTGATCACTTCTAAGGAAGAACAGTGATTTAGGATTTGAAGAATTATTACTTTTAATTGCATTTTCATCCTGTGAAAGTCTAAAATGTTAACCACATGCATTAATTACCTTTTTAGTGAAAACTTTTGTTAATAATGCTTTCGAAAAGGATATCAATTGATCTTCTGGAAGCTTAAAGGATATGATTGACTTACTTATTCAGAGTCATGGGAATTCAGTTTCTAGGTCCTCAACTGAAGAATGAAGATAGGCAAATGTCATGTAAAGGAAAAGTATATTAATTTGTATCTTGTGTGTGAGTTTGCTTTGTGTGTATGTGTGCAAGTGTGGAAGGACAGGTGGGGTCCTAAACCAAAACTGAGGGACTCAAGGTAAACTGGAATGTTTAGAAAAGGTGCTGTTGTTTCATCCCTTGTATTCCCAATACTTAGTACAGTGCTTTGCATTGGAAGATAATTAAAGTTTGTTAAAAATATGTGCAAATCCCTGAGATTAGGAGTGAGAATGCAATGTAGTTGATCTCCATGAAGTTAAAGCAATTTCTAGGGTTTAGAATATGGTTTGATCATCCCAGCTCGATGGAGATGCAAGAGAAAATGTGGTTCGAATATAAATTACTCAGTTCCTTCTTATCCTCAGTAGGAAAGCATATCCCCCAAGTTTGCTGATTTGGAAAATCCTTTTTGCAAGGACTGAATTCCCTTGCTTACTATTTATCAGAATTCTGCTGACAAGTATTTTTCCTTCTCTGTCCTTAGCCCCTTTTTGTTTTTCTTGTTAAAAGATCTATTAAAAAAAGCAGCTCAGTAGCCCAACTATTTCAAAATCTCATTTCATCTCATTTGTCATTTATTAATGGACCTATTTTCTCTCTACTGTTTCTTATCACCCAGACATAGTTGAGGAAACTCTTTTTTAAATCCCTGGGCTATTATTACATCACTAGTTCTTTCTACTGTCCTTAAAAAAAATCAGATTCAGACTTTAATCATTCCATGTATTACTCCCCAACGCCTCTATTTCTATTTCAAGTTTTTTTCTTTCCTTCTAAATCTAGTACTTTGAAAAATTCCTAGTGAGACCAAGCTGAATGTATTTTTGTTTTGAAAAATTTAAGAGATGAATTATAATTTATTACTGCTTATCTCCAGGTTATTTAAGGACAGTCCAGTCTTTTTTTAGCTAACAGTTCTTTATATCTTCTTATGAAGGTTCACAAAGATGCAGCTAGTTTTGTACATTCTTAAATTTTCACATAATTTTACCTTGCTCTTGGTTTCTTAATTTTTAAAAATAGACTTATTTGGAAATCATTTTTAATAAACAGCCTTCTAAACATGTCCCTTATCTGTGGACAATCCTGAGTCATTTTCATGTTCTTCTTTTGCATTTCATTATGTACTTGGTACTACAGAATAGCAGACTCAAGAAAAGAAAAAATCTTTGCTATCATAAGGATAGTGGAAAGAACATTGGGTTCAGAGCTAAGAATCCACTGGTAAGCTTTTTGTTCCATACTTTATTTTATTTTGGGGGTGGTTAGGGGTGGGTATTCAGACTTTGCCTATTCTTTCCTTATTTGCAATCAATCATCTCCCCTCTTCTTATCTGATATTGAGAAAATGCATAAGAAATTTTGCAAAATCCTATGAATGCCTGTGAAAAAAGGGCATTATGTAAATGTCCAGAATTATTATGCTGGAATTTTGCCGTTATGCTGTTTGCAAAAGAATAAGATTTAGAATAATATCATCTCCTTTCAACCTCCAGTCCAAGTAGTTTTGCTTACCAAAATATCAGGAGGAGTGGTTCTTATATGATAGGCCCATAGCAAAGCTCCAGGATTTTAGATTTACGCCTTTTTTTTAAAAAAAAGGTAATTATTGTCATCAGTATTATCATGTTCACCTTGTTGTGAGAGTCATAGCAATGGAAGGAATTGAGGGCAGGATATGCTACCTTTGGTTACTTTGCTTAGATGAAGGCAAAGCCTACAAAGGAGTGGGTCAGAGGAGGAGGAAAAATCATGTTGCATAATGCAAATGAAATTTGTATAAATATTGACACTACATACATAGGGTATATGAATATGCACTGCCTCCAGAGTAACTAGAAGGTGCAGGACTGTACTAGATTTCCTAGAAGTAAAGGAGCTAGCATTTTATATTGGGCAATTTAACCCCAGCTTCAAAATACTTCTTGCTTTCTCGTGCCACAGTCTGAAATCTCCACCAAAAGTCCTACTCCTCTGGGTTACATTTGCAGTCATCTGTTCTCTTCAGAGCCCCTGTATAAGATGTTAAATGCAACCAGGAGCTAGCCTATTGCTGTAAGTGTGAAAAGGACTGATTCTCAACTCTTCGTAGAAAAGATGACTTTTCATTGAGAGGTCTTGAAGATGAACAAGGATTCACAAACTCAAATGCCTTGTTCAGTTAACATAAATATGGGAGTAGACTAGATACAGTCCCATAGGTGCTAAACTGCTTATTTTACAACGTCAGAAACAAAAATCTGCCTCTTTGCCTATTGTAGATCCCATGAAATGCCCAAACGAAATATATCCAGGATCCTATAGAAGTTCTAGGTCACTAGTTTGAGACCCTTGATTTAAATAGGTGGAGAATATGTTGTGAAACATTACAGATTGAAAGAGTAATATAGAAAAAAAAAATCACTAAGACTTGCTTTTGATCTAAGAACTCTACAGCATGGATTAATTTATCACAACAATTGGCAATGCTTCAGATGCAAAGGTAATAAGAAATAACCTCTGTGCTTTTGAAGAGAAAAAACTGGTAGAGCAAGATCTAGAGTGAACAAAGGTTAATAGTTCAAGGGTTCCAAAGAAACACAAGTATTTTACTCTTTATGCTAATACTTTATTTAAAATGCAGGTGTATACACAAAAAATTTAAATCTGATGACTTTCTGTAACCTAGCCGAGATTAATCTTAAAGAGAATAAAAAATTACACAGCAGGAGAGAAGAGGAGCATTTAGAACGTTAGAGTTTTAGTCTCCAGTGAAAGTGAAAATTGTAGGTGGGTGGGAGTGCCCTGGCAAGCTGAAGGCAGTTGGGGAACCCTCCAGGTATGGGGGTGGATACTGCAGGGGAGGGAGGAGGCAAGCTTTGCCTACTGTGCAGTTTCGCCTAGGGCAGCTAATTGCTTGTGCCCAGAAAATTGCCTCTGGAAGCCTTGGGAAATATGCAGTAGGTTTTCCCTGATGCATACTTTATCAGGTTGTTGAAATTTGGTAGGGAGGAGAGGAAGAGAATGATGAGCTGAAAGATTTCCTGAGCTGAAAAAAACCTCAAAGGTCACCAACTTTTTAACAAAGTTTCTCCAGTGACAGGAGAGGGAACTTACACCTTCAGGAATCAGAGCTTTTTCCAAAGTGCAAGTGGGCATATCTTTGAAATCTCTTTATCTTAAAATATGCAAATCCTATATTTGGTTTCATATATCCATTTTGTTTTAATATTAAAAGATCTAAAATGATCACACCTGATTCAACAATCTCCAAATATAATGATCTAGACCCTGCCCTTGATGCATTGAATAACTTGGTCAAGATATATAGCCAGCAAGGGCCAGGGATAGAATAAGAATTCAAGTCTCACCACCCTCAGATCTGAGCCAATGGAAAGGAGTGAAAAGGGGCCAAGTGGTGAAGGAAGTGAGCATCTGGAAAAGAGGGTTTTAAAAAGGAAAGTGGAAGGGGGCTTCACTATAATTTTCTAAGATTGACTCTGGTGTAAAGAATACATAAAGCAAGGGAAGGGATCTAACATACTTTGAGAGTTTTGTACTGGACATGTATTTACTATCTTATTTAATTTTTATAGCAGTTGTAGAGCAAGTTATAATATAGGATTAACAAATGCTGAGATTAAAGAATTTGTTCATGACTGCTCAGCTGGTAAGAGGTAGGCACAGAATTCAATTCAGATGGGTTTGATTAGACCACACTGTTGCTTTTACATTGACATTGATTAAATGTCTTCTATTAGCAAGGTACTATGCTAGGCACTTTAGAGATATAAAGGAGATGATTTTCTCCTGGGTCTCAGAGTTTAGAGTCTAAAGAAGGAATCCCTTAATAAATTAGCTGGTTACTTTGCCTTTCAATCTGATAAAGAAATGAGGGAAGAACATTCGTAGTCACACAAATTGCATGATACCTCATTGTTCATAAAACCTTTAAAAAAATCAGGTGAACTGCCACACAGGCCCCAAATCCTTCTTATTAATCCTTTATAACTTTGCATGGTAAATAGTACAGTGTTCTCAAACTGTCCTAAATTATTAATAGGCTCAGCAAAAACCAACCCTAAACCAAAGCCTGGGGTGCAATATTTTCTTCAAAAGTGCACTTCAAAAATGTATGTAAGAAAAACACTAAGTGCATTTCAATTGTTCTTCTAAGAGCAGGAGAAGTTGCCTCTGTCATTGAAGGATAAATAATTGGTGCACAAATTGTTAGTTACTGCAGTCAGACTTGACCAACTTAATTTACACATGGATAAATGTTGACCGTCCATGGTCTTCAGCCTGTATTATGCATATTTGTCATGTGGATAAATTTTTGATTATGTCAACAGCAGCTCTGTTTTCTTTGAGACCCTTTTTTTACTGTCTATTTTAATCCAGATGTCTATTATATTTACGAGCTCATGTTGATTTTTCATCATCATGTTTCCATGAAATAAAACATGTTTGGGAAATACTAATCTAGAACTTGCTGCCAAGTTACTACTATGCTCTAATGGTCAATTTCCCAAAGGTACACCAGTCTTCTTGGTTTAGTTTTCTACTTTTTAGTACTTCATTGGAAATAAAGGTACAGTGTCTAGTGCACGTAAATCCGTGGTATTAAATACACATAGTCCTGACATTTTCTTTACTTGGTGACAAAACCTATATTACTGAATGGTTAAAATACCAAGTTTTATGTTATTGATCCCAATTTAAAAACTGCAGCAGGGGTGACAATGGTATACAAATAAGCACATAAACATACACATTGCAAAAAATAGTATTTTTTGTGTCATATATAAAATAATAAATACTATTTTGAGTGTGGAAAATAATAAATAAAAGTTAATGTCACCTATAACCTAAAACATGAAATATACTTGTGAGAATATTTGCATAGACTCATGTGAAAAGCTGAACCACAATTTCTTTGTAGAAATTATTTGTTGGTGTGTTCTTAGCACTTAGAATAGTGACCGGCACATAGTATGTGCTCAACAAATAGTTGTTTAAGGAATAAACAGGATTGTTTCAACTGTGGGTCTCTTTCCTTCAGGTCCCATTTAAAATGTTTACTTCCTGGAGCAAGTTACATAACTTATACTTAATCTTTCCATCTTCCTGTTTCCACACAGTGAGGCTGAGCAGTGTGATTGTAAAACTCTTGGTGAATCTCAGATTTAAAGCAAACAAGCAAAAAAACTTATCTGTTGTATGTATTAAAGATGAGTAAAATTAATTGCTTAACATATTTTCAGGAGACTTATTTAAAAAACAATTTATGACTATTAATATGTTAGGATGAGCCACATGAAATTTTTTTGTAGTTAAAAATTGGCAATTTTGTATAGTTTGATATTCATTTATAAATCACCGACTATTTACTATAGGTATAAATACCTATGGTTTCTAGTGATGGAAGCATTGAAGCTTGGAGAAAATGTGCATTGATGTCTGTTAAAAGAGCTCTTCTTTGCTTCCAAATGCCAGGGACTGAAAGTGATCTCAAAAAAATCAGAACAAACATTATAGCACTTTCATTAAAATATGTTAAGCTGACATATTCATTACTATCTTTTATGGTTAATCACAAATCTCCTACTGGCAGCTATGGAATGACCAGTTGAATGTATTGCAAAAAGATTTAATGACCTTAAATATTGATTACCTTAACACACAGCAGTCTCTTCCATTTCTGAACTTAAAATAAGCACTTTTAAGAATGACAAGAAGAATGGCAAAGTCATGTATTTCATACTGAATAATAAAATGGATCCACCATTTGTTTTACAAAATACTAATGATAATGATGAAAGACCGGGAAATCCATTTTGATCATTCACTTTTTGGCAATTTTAAATCTTAAGTGATCATGATGCTTTGAATGCCTTACAACAGGATTAGAACTATGGGTCCAGAGCCATAGCAGTGACTGTAGGCTAAAGGAGATACACAGGAAATATAATAACTCTTGCTGCAGTTGCCATCCATGACACCTTTACCTACATGTGGAGATGGTCACAAGAGGACCCCAGGGAAAGCCCTCCAAAACCGAGAGCTGTAAGAGGGAGAATTAGAAAGGTACAGATATTATTCCTACCTACTAGTTATAATCAATGTCTCTCTTCTAGTCACTGCTTACTTAGCAAGGTTAGGTGAAGTTACATAGGAATGACCAGTTATCTAGCCTTCCCTCTAGGCCATTCTAATATTAGTGAGAAGTGTGAGTGGATAATACACTATATGCATGACTATAAAACCTTCCAGATATTTTCTATGTGTATATGTACTTACATGTTTTTTAAAATATCATGTAATACATGCTATATCATAGTCTGCTTTAAAAAATTTGTTTAAATATCATGAACTTCATTTTCTGTCAATCATTTTTATACAGCATTCTTTATAGATTGCTTAAAATACTATTGTGTGAGTGTTGGCAAGGGTGGGAGGCAGGAATACTCTACAATTTCCCGACCAGCCTTCTATTATTGTTTACTAAGTTTTTCGTATTTTCTCTCTCATTAACAACACTGAAGCTAAACTAAAGCATATATTCTTAATTCCTTTAAGAATAATATAGCAAATGCTCTGTGGGTTTTCCTCATCAACAAGGAAGATCTTGAGTTATTTTCTGGAGAAAACATTTAGCTGCCAACAGCAGAGTAAGAGCCAAGAGGGCGGACTCTCTCTTACTAGGGGAGCTTGTGAAGAAGAGTCTAGCCTAACCCGTCTAGTTCCGTGGAAGAAATATTCGTTACTTCATACTTCAGACGATTCTTTCAGACTAAGGCTGGAAAGACAGGTGGAGTGAGGAAATCTGAAATGATTAACACTTTTTGAGCATTTATTATGTGCTCAGCAGTGCTCTAAGCATTCTGTGGTTTGTTTTCTCACTTTATTCCTACCATAAGTCTAAAAGATAAGTAAGTAACGGGAGCAAGAGATGCTAAATAACTTTCACAGGGCCTTACATCTAGTTCATGGCGGATCTCGGAGCCTTTTGTGTTTTTAACTTCAGTGCACCATTGCCGCCATCCGATACACCAGGCTGCTTACACAGACATGCTAGGAAAGCCCCAGAATGAGAGTCTGCAGTGCACACTGTATCTTTCCAAAATCTCCTATCATTCTTTTCTCCAGTGGTTTGAATTTTCTACCCACGCCACATTCCTCCTTGCTAATAGACACAGGGACAATAACCTTACATAATTTACTGTTTGTCACTAATCCAGGAGAAGTCATTTAATAATTGATCTAATTATGAGCATGAACTGTTGCTGCAGTTTGATTACTGCACTTTCATAGTTGCTATAAATAAACCATTCTTTCTGTGGGACTTTGTTGCGTTCTCATAGGACTTACTCTCTATGTGCCAATTAGCTTGAAAGTTAATCAAGGATACACAGACATGACAGAGAAAAAATGGGAAAACTGTCCTGTCTGGGAAGTAGTGTTACACAGGTTTTTATTTTTACACAGTATATAGAAATTTTTGTGCTAAATAAATACCTCAAAGTGTCCAAGCCAACATATTCTTCAGAAAACACAATTTCCCATCAACTATTTTCTCCTTTAAAATGACTAGATATGTACGTGTAGGTATTGAAATTACTTAAAGCATACTTGATTGAATAAATAGGAATCATGCTTATATTAGGGAACAATGATTAATTGGAAGAGATGTTTTCCTTGCCCCCACTGTTGTTTTCTTTCTTAATTTTCAAAATCCTCCTTTCCTTTTAAGGGTTCATGTGTAGTACAATATAGTGGCTAAATATACTGCTCTGGAGCCAGACTGTCCTGCCACCCTTGGTTTCAATCCCAGCTGAATCTCCAAACTTGCATCTCCATACTTGACTCCTTCTCAGATGGTGAATTTGTATGTCAATGACCTAGCTGGTATCTCAGTGGGACTCTCAGAAGGGCATCTTAAATGTAACATCACTAAAAATAGCTTACCTCATTCCTACTCCTTGACATGTAAATGGAAGCACTATACGCTTAGCTCAAATCAGACATTCAGCTGTGAACCATCAGTGAACCTCATTCCCTTTACTTCCCAAACATAACTCAGTTCTGCCCACTTTTTCAAGTTCTGCTAGCCCTGCTTTTTCCAAGTCACTGTTCTCTCATGTTTGAGCTCCTACAGTAGTGTCTTTACTGTCTCCATTCTTCTACTCTTACTTCTCTAAAGTTCAATTTGCTCATAGTTAGAATGATTTTTTTTAAGTATAAATCATATTAGTCACTTCCTTATTCCAAATTTCCCAATGGATTCTTGTCACATTTAGGATAAGAGACAAACTCCTTAATATGGTTTTCAAAGTCTTACAAATTTGGTACTGTAGTAAGTTAAATAGTACCCCACCCCCCAATTCAGGTCTACTTGGAACCTCAGAATGTGTCCTTATTTGGAAATAGGATTTGCAAATGTAATTTAATTGGGGTGAAGTCATATTGGCTTAGGGTGTGCACTTAATCCAAAGATTGGTGTGCTCAGAAGAAAAGGAGGGGACACAGAGACAGAGGAGATACAGAGAAGAACATGTGATGATGGAGAGATAGGGATGAGACAACAATGAGACAAGAAACACCAGAGATTTCTGAGAGCCTGCATAAGCTCGAAAGAGGCAAGGAGAGACTTTGGAGGAAACAGGGCCTGTCGATACCTTTATTTCAGACTTTTTAGGCTTCAAAACTGTGAGAGAATATAATATAATGTATGTTGTCTTAAGTGACCTAGTTGGTGGCATTTTGTGACAGTAGCCATAGGAAACAATGCCTTTGCGTTGGTAACTTCCCTACTTCAACTTTGTTGTCCGTCCCTTGTTCTCTGCCGCCCAGCCCCGCTGCTCTCTCGTTTGTCCTCGGTGTTGGAGCGCTGAGCTGTTCCCCACCCGAGGGATGTTCACCAGCTGTTACTTCTACTTGGTATGCTCCTCTCCTGATTTCTGCATGACCCTTCTTGTCACCCAGGTCTCACCTTAAAATGTCACTCTTATATGTCATTTCTTCCTCAACCATGCATTTTGAAATAACTCCCCAAACACCCTCTGTCACTTCACAATTTTAATTTTCTGCTTGTGCTTAAAACGATTTGATGCTTCTTATTCATATATGATAAAGGAGTCTCTCCTACCCCCTCAGTACACACGCACACTCACTAAACTTCACTGTCTAGTGTAGCAGCCACTAACCACATGTGGCTATTTATATTTATATTCATTAGAATTAAAGGAAATAAAAACTAAAGTTTCCAAGCTACATTAGCCACATTTCAATTTCTTAGTAGCCACATGTAGCTAGAAACTAGCTGTCATGCTGGACAACATGGATCTAGAATGTGTTCATCATTGCAGAAAGTTCTGACAAAATGCGGGAAGAGGAATCTTGTACCAGTACTTTTCATTTGTCTGACATGTAGGTAATATAAAATAAGTATTTCTTAAATGGAGAACAAATGAGCTTTCTTTTATATTTTATATTGCTTACATATCAGACAAATGCAAAGTACTGGAGGTACAAGATGCCTCTCTTCCTGGAGTTTATCAGAACTTTCTGCAATGAGTCTTGGTGTGATAAACTTTGTAAAAGTAAATATGAGGCACCTCCTGGTAAGCTCTGGCACTAAGTCTGTGACTTCAGTGTAGTCCACATAAAGCCTGAGGACCTGGATTCACAGCCTGCGTGCAGGAGGGACAACCAAAATGAACAATTAAGTAAATAAAAAATGCTTCCTCCTCTCTCTGCTTTCCTGCCTGCTTTCCTCCTTAAAAAAATATGTAAATGAGAACTTCACTGCTAATGGACAGGCCTGTAGGAAAAAGATGACTCTGGTCTCTTATAATCCGATCTGCCTTTGATTCTTCTTTTTGTTTTGTTTTGTCAACTTAATACACACTCAAAAATAGTTCTGGTTATAAGGAATTCAACAAGTTCACTTTGAATGGTGGCTTCTTTGGCTTGCAAATGAAAACATTTAGCAGGGCTCTGTTGAGAAGTGGAAGGAGGGAATATGGGTGTGAGGGTTGAATATTATCTTCAGTGCAGTACCATGCTCTTGATGTCAAAAAAGACAGTGTTATCAGTCTCACATCTTTCTTAATCATGTCTCTGTGCTTTCATTAATGTGGGTGTATAATGTGTCTGAGGTATCAGCATGTGTCTGAAACATTCTAAGAAGAGTCGAAAGTATTTTAATTTTTAAAATGAATTTTAAATAAACTACAAAGGGGTCAGATTATACAACATAAAAGGTAAGAATCTATATGCCTGTATTAGAATAAAAAGCATAGGAGTCTATCTTTGTCAGGCTTGTAGGAAAAATAGACTCATGTTGTTTTCAAACCATTAAATTTTTAGTTGCAAATGTCTTGTTCTGTTTTCAAATCATCACAAGGAAGTTAAGATTATGCCCTATGAGTGTCTGACACGGTGCCTACATAAAAGAAAAATCAATACATCCCATTCCTCTATTTTAATATTCAGATATATGTAAAAGTTTTTACAAGGAAGTTCATTAATTAGCTAGTGGGGAATTGTTATTGATTAACTAATGGAGAATTATAACTTCAGGGGCATTTGTGATTGAAAAACTAGGGACTGGCAAGTATCTGAAGACCAGTTCAGAATGGGTGAACTTGAATAATACTTAGTGAAACTTACCCATTTCCTATTAAAGTAGACCACAGAGTGGGGTTGGGATACTGGAAATGTAGTGATCATAACTTGGTCTGAAATAGTGTACAGATGCTCTATACACTGTTGCCTAAGTAGAGTCTAGGATTTCCAAATCATAAACTTTATGACTTTAGACTCATGGCTGATGTTGCTACATGCAGTTGAAATGGAGGAAAACACAGGGAACTAGAATAGGACTTCTTTGCTGTGAAATGGAATAAGGAGAAGAGAATAAAAATTAGAAATGATGGCAATATATCTGATCTCAGAAATCCAGAAAATAGAATCTTCGAAGGACTCAAAGTTCTGTTCAGACTCTAGATTAGATGATCTTCTAACCTTTCAGCACAAAAAGGCATCTCAGCATTTTCTGTGCTATGTTCAGTGATACAATTCCTTGGTGGAGGTCAGGCAACCTCATGGGATGAGAATCAAGAACGGAGCATGAAGTCTACAGCCCAACAATTCATGGAACCCGATGAAGAGTGCTTTGGTGAGTCATCCAGTTCAGCTCCACCAACAAAGGAAAAAGAGAATCCTTCAGCCATGGACAAACATAATGAAGAAATAAGAGTGAGCTGCTTGAAGCTTACCCTGCATAGCCCACCTTTTCCAGAAAGCGTGTCTCCTCTGTTAGAATCAGTGTTTCTTAGGGAAGTCTTCCTGTCTTCCTTTACTCGTGTGTTTTTCTGCCATGCCTGGGAGATGAGGGAAGACAGCAAGGAGAGCAGAGTCAGGAAGGGAGGGAGGGGAAAAAGAAATGAGAGACGAAATATGGCAGTAAGAGATGTGAGAAGTCCAGATGGGCGTGGAAGTCAAACTCTCCCAGGACCCTCTCTGCTTATGAAAGAGTATCTGGTTAATATATATTTAGATAGATGATAGATATTTAAATAGATCGATACGTAAGTATAAAACATCATTTTAAACAAGGTCCCCCCCTTCAAATCAAATGTCAGCCCATCCTGTGCACAGCCAAAGGAACTCCCTCCTTTTCCCTTTGAAGAGTTACCACAGGTCTAGATACAAAAGAATTGGCTTCTGGCTGAGGAAAAGGTTGTGGGATGGAGCTAGAGAAAGAGGGGCATACCGAAAAGGAAGAACAGAAGGCAAATGTCTACTGTGGGTTTGCTCGGAGTTTTCTTAGATGTTCTAGGCAATTGCAGAACTGAACTTGTGTCTTGAAATGGCCCCAAGGCTCCTCTCTTAGATGTGAAAATGGGGTGAATTTTGAGTAGAGCCCACAGCCTTGTAGATTCCACTTAATCCTTATTTTTCTTATTTACTGCTCCTCCTTTCTTCATTTCCAGCTCTTTGTAATGGGAGTGCAGAGAGGAAAGTTGCTGTGGCAGCCCTCATTTTGATTCTATCTTTGACCTCCAACTTCTTATCCCAGGAAATGCTTTGAGGACCCCACAGGACTCATAACCGTATTTCACCTCTGTCAGGTACTCACTGCTTTGCTTCGAAATGAAAGGAAGGAAAAGGATTAATGGCATTATTTTGCTTACTTTGTTTTGACTCATCCCTGAACCAAATGTAGATAGGGAAACAGTGAAGAATAAAAGTTGGACAAATAAACAGCTCTTGTCTTTTTGAGAAAAATCTTTGGCATTTTCAAATTGGACAAGTAGGATTAGCACTTGATATTACATAAGCCATCTGTCACAGCAGTTCAGTAAATCAAATAACAGCTCTAAAATCTCTAAGTGATATGTTATTTCATAAATGATAAGAGCAAAATCTGTGATTTGGGTGTTGCAAAAGTTGGAAATATGGGACCAGAAGGAGTCCATCTCCTCATGATCTGGTTGCTGTACCCTAACATCTAGTCAATATGCCATTAAGAGACAAATCTCTCTTGAACCCCTTTTATCACATGATTTTCCTACTCTAGAAATTCCATCCTCTTCCTATTTAGTATACTTACTTTCTTCCTACACATTGTCTTCTAAATTGACATTTCTGAATATTTTAAATTAGGATTTCAAACCTCACCTCTAGTCAGTCTATTAAAACCTGTTTCAGTGAACACATATGCCTGAAAACACACCATGATCAGCTTCTGCTCCTTGTCTCCCTTTCCTCTGAAATATGATACCTTCTACCCAACTTCCACCTTTTCCAAAAAATTCAGCATTGACTCAGTTCAAGTCATCTAGCATTAATGTAGCCATCCCAGAAAGTAGCCTGATTAATATCTCTCTCCTCCAATCTTCTATAGTTCTTAAAAGACTATACAGTCTAGTTTTTGATTATATAGACTTGCTCAGTCTTAAATAACATAATATATGAAAGGGCCGTCTACTCTAAAAAACATAACAGTGCCTGGAATACAGTAGCCAACCAATAAATATTTACTTATTCATTCATTTCCTTCTTCATTGTTATTGCATAGTAATTGTTTTCTCCCCAACAAGACTGTCAGCTAGTGAAAAAAATGATCATTTTATTTCCCCTTCTGTGTGTCCCCCAGAGGACTTGGAACCCTGGAGAGCACTCAGTATATAATCAATAGATACTTGCCGACTAAATGATTGATTGACTAATGCACTTTGCATTTGAATTCCAAGTACAAAGCCCTTAAAGTTGTTCTGGTTTCCCTCATCACGATCTGAAATTGACCTCTACTGCATGGTGGGAAGTTTGCTGCAGATGACAAGTTGTAGTACAGAGAGAATTTAAATACTCCCACAGTCAAACAGGGCTTTTGTGATAGATGCAAGCTAGAATTGGAGACCAGTCATCCTGACTACTGGTTCATTGAATTTGGAATTATTGAGCTCTTCTTTTTTTCTGAACTGGATAGCTTTTGCTTTGTGATAACTGCTAATATCTGATACATAAATTATAAAATAGAGCTACATAACTATATTTCTCTATTATTTTGTTTATGTTTGATTGACTCTTACAGGTAAAAAGGTGTCTATAATGGTGGATACTTTTTGTTTTTCTGTTAGCCTTTTAAGGACAGGAAATGTGTCATATACACTGCTTACACTTCTAGTATCTAGCAGAGTACCTGACATATAATAAATGCTTAATAAATATTTGTTGAATGGATAAATATTATTAGAAAAATCATTTTTAGAATACTGGACAATTAGCAAAACTGTAAGCATTTAGGGAAGTTACACTTAAAAATATTCTTATTTCATTCATAACATTTATTCTCAATGTTGAATTATAATTCAGTTGTGTAGTTATTATCCTTTAGGGACTAATAAGATTGAAAGATAGAACCTATGTTAACACCATCCTTGATCTGATTCCTAAACTATAGACTAACCTAGTCCTTAATTTTCAATCCACAGGTTAAGAGATAACCTTTGCACACTTAAGGAAAGAAAATACCTCCTAACTGAAATAAGAGGCAATTTAAGGAGACAGAATTATTGGTCCCAAGTTAGCAAAAAACATTTTATCCCTGACTCATCTGTGCCGTATGGATTTCATAAGTGATGATTAGCTTCTCTTAATCAGTTGAACATCCATTTAAGGGACAAATTGATTAGCTTCTTGAATAATTAACAGAACATTTAGTACCATCACTTTGAGTTGGTGAAATTGTTTTGATTAAAAGCAAATATGTTCAGTTGAACATTAAGGCAGTAAATCATGTTACTGAAAATCATCATTACTCTTTTTTTTCCCCCCAACATGTTAAGGAGGTGTTTGTAGCTGGTTTAGTGACCATTTGTAATTCCCAAAGCATTTTCATTTTTCTGGCTGGCATTTAATTTAATATACCTTTTCCAGAGAGAATCAGAATATAAAAAACTGTATAAATAATAGCCAACTCTAGTATGTGATCAGTCTCTCAATTTGTATTCTGTACTTAGTGAAATGGCAAATAATACAGTTCTGAGATAGAAAATAGGAAAATAATTAAATAAAAACTTTAAAAAAGCATTTCAAAAAGAATTGATGAGTAATTGGAGGAGGGCTGATAAGAACGTTACAGTGAAGAGAACGGTTATTAAAGGTGTCAGGACCCATATAGGACAAGATTCATGAGCCGGTAGAAATCACATAACTGAGCAATGTGCAGATATAAGGGTGGTGAAGCAAACAAGACGTTAGAGAAATGAAAGATTCAGAAGACTTCTTGCTGAAGCCAGGGCCACGGAGGTATTCAAATGGGGAAGAGTAACTGAGAAAAGGATCTTATAACCACCAGGGGCGGGGGTCAGCAAAGATACTTAGAGATGTGTTATGTCAATAGTCCACAGAAAATTGCATGAAATTACACAAACACATAATTAAAGCTAAACATCCAGAATGTGAAGGATGCACCATTTCGAGCCAGATGGTAGTTGATTTTGACTACACCTTGGGCACTGAGGACCTAATTAGTGTTTTCAAGAACGTGTGTTGGTGTCAGTCAACTCTGGAATTAGTGCTGAGCAGCACAGGTTATTGGAGATACTGGAATACTTTAAATTGATGAGGCCTGAGGCAAGTTTCAAATACTATTTGCAAAAGTTTAGCAACTTAGTGAACATGCAGGAAGTTTGGCTTAGGCCTGTTTCTGAAAGTCTACATGTGCTAAATGTTCATCTTTTTAATTCATCTCAAGTCACTACCCCCAGTCAGGATGAGTTTAGAAGAGGACCTATAATGGTCATGTTATTTTCATATTATTACAGTTAGTATTACCTTATTCACTAAGATATGTTTGGTGTGACTATGTGAATGTTACCTAAATGCTAGCAGAGACCTCATAATTGCTCAGAAACAGTTAGATGTTGAACAAGAATTCCACTAGACCAGCTTCACAAACATTTGTTTTCATAACTCCTTGTCTATCAAGTTGAAAATCCAGATTCCCAGGATTGTCCTGGGTGGATTCTGATTCAGTAAATTTGAAGTGGGACCTGGAAATCTGCACTTTTAACAAATAATAATAGGAAATCCAAGGACTTTCCTTGGAAAATCACATACAAGCCAAGAGTTCCTAGAGGGTAAGGACCAATATTTATTTTTTATAATCTAATGTGATGATGCTTAGATAGTAGTTAATAATGAGTTTCTGAGTGAGAAAGAAATAAGTAGGTACATGATTTTTATAATAATTTTTCACTCTGGCTTATTCTCACTTAATGTCAAATCTTCCAGCTTCTACAGTTTTGGTCTAGAAGCTCTAGACTTACGTTCTTCATCATCAACAACAGAATCATGTCTTGTAGCTTGAGTTCCTGTGCATTAATTCATTCAACATTCAAAAATTTTTCATTGGGATCACACTATATACCAGGGATAGTTCTAAACATTTGGGATATATCAATAAAATAGATAAAGATCTCTCCCTCATGGAGTTTATATTCTAGAAGTAAGCATGTAACCTACATCCAACTCTGAAGTTTTAAAATTATTTTCTAGGAATACAATTAGGTGTTATAAGTTCATCCCACCAAAGACTTGCTTATGAATTAAGTAAAAAATTCATTTTGGTTAACTTTCAAAGCTCACTGAGGAGAAGAGAGATTGGCTTAAAGCACCAGGGAGTTTCATTTTTGCACATAAATATTTATGTGTGTAAAGGGTGTGTGGTTAATTATAAGTGACGGGAGGAGAATGACAGATGCTCAGATCCTCTGTCCCCATGGAGAGACAGACCTTGCTTGTTGGAATGTAGTGGCACATCGTGTGGTCTGTGTACTGAATCACTGATTTAAATATTGCAGCAGCTGGAGTGCAAAGTATATCAGCAAATACTACAGGAGGAGGAGTGCGTGTGTCCTGAATGCAAAGTAAGAATGGAAGAGGTTTGCACTGTCACATTGAGCTAGGCTGTGGAAGGCTCTTTTCTACATAAAAGCCTCTTTTATATTTCACTTTCAAAGGAGAGCTGGAGAAGGGCAACTGGACAGTACAGGGCACACGAGCAGATAAATGAATAGAGGACCTGGTGTTGCTTTCTAAATTCTAAATTTTTATTCCAGAGAGAGAGAGAGAGATTCTTATCCTGCCAGGAAAAATCTATTCAGAGAATTCATCTCCATAATGAAAGCACTAAACCAAACAACTATAGTTCCTACTTCAGTGCTCATGGGGAAAATGAAAAAGAGAAACTAGTTTTCTTTAGTAAGTTTTCATTTATTGCAGCTACTTTTGGTCTAATATGCAGTTCAAAAATCTTTTCTCGATTTTCCTCTACTAAATAATACCTGTAAGGTTCTACTAATTTGCATAGACTATACTCTACCTCATTTACTATTTCCCCCTAATTTATAGACTCTGCCTCTGAGGTGTGAAGAGTGCAGTTGTTTCAGAGAGATCACTCATTTAATAAGAAGCAGAATGAAGGCGACATCCTGGTTCTCTGATTGCAAAATTGGTCTGCACCATCACACTGCTGCTTCTTACTCTTACTTGCTTTTTTGTAGTTATTGTTGTCTCTCTTTCCCCTTTATAGTCCCCAAAGTTAGAAATGACAGGAAAGCTGAGGGAGTGAGGTATTGTGGGTGGGAGGTGAAGAAAATGGTTAACACTGATGGGTAGAAATTTTCTACTTACAGATCTGGTGCTGAAAGGAGTAGGAAAAAAAATAAAGAATAGCTTTAGAAGAAGTATGAATTCAAATAGTTAATGTATAAATACATTTTCATACTTGAAACAATGCGATAACTAAAAATGTGAACTCCTAGTCTCAGTTTTCCAGATCTCTTGTAGCTGTTCTAAGGATGTTACATCATTGTTGAACGTCTTAGCGGAGAATATCTGATTAAATGTCCCTCCCAAGGTACCGTGATATCACAAGAAGAGCCACCTTGGTCTCAACCTGAAATGTCAGTGGTGATCATCAGAAATTATGACTCAGGCTCACTTCATATGTTAATTTCTTGTGAGTCTGAGTCACAGTTCACCATCCATGTTGACGTCAGTGAGTTTTGTAGTGTTCATGTGGAAACAGCAGGGAACAGTGAGCTGGATTCCATTCTGCCTCGTGCCTTATGCACCAGATGGTTGACTGTATCAAAGCCAGTAATGCTGATGTCAGAGGCGAGAGAGCACAGCTGGATTTTCAGGTTCAAGGGGAAAAGGGAATCCATAATGCTAAGAGTATTGGAGGAAATTGCCTTTGGCCTAGTGGATAGAGCCAACTACAACTGATGGAGAGTTTTTTATGTTAAGTTCTGCAGCAACATTTCTGTGTAATTGCTTTTTGGGTTGTGGTAAGATTTGAATCCTTTTTAGCTCACACCTGCTAAAAGGCCTACTGGTGCCAGTCAACTAGTTATTGTGTACTGGATCTCGAGGAGAATTTAGCACTGACTTGTTAGACTCCAACAAACTTCTTTATTGTAATATTGTTGGGATTTCTGGTGGCCAGTTTAAAATCCAAAAGTACAAGGATTTAAAAAAAAAAATTGAAAGGCCAGGTCCTAGGAGCTAATTGGTGAAGATTTTATTTTTACCAGTTTATCACCTTGTAAAAATTATACCTTGAGTATAACTTTGCACATTGACTAGACTATAAGAAAAGTCAGATGTGCATTTTCTGACTTGGTCATGCTTGCTGCTTTCTAATTTGGATTCCAGGGATAGCAGGAAATCTAATTGCAGGCAAATGGGACAGGGGAGCAAGGACAGCCCTGTCTTAACCAGGACTTAGACAATATAGCAAAATTTGAGACAGGGTCTAAGTTTTTATTCTGTTATGGTTATTGCTAAAATGTTCATTGCCCAGTCCTACTTGGGCAATATGAATATGAACACCCCTTTGCACCAGACTTGATCATGGCTCTGTAGGACATAGCATCTGATAACCAAGTGCTGCCACATCAGAGGTCCTACCATTCCTGGTCTACTGCATGGGAATGAGGTGCAAGATTTCTCTCTATACCTGGAATACACAATACATTCTACTTCCTCCAAAAACCTTCCACTTTACAAGAATCCAGGTTCTCTTTCTTTCTAGAGTTAGGTCACTAACCCTTATTATCCAAGCACCAGCTTCCTCTCAAATAAATATCTGGGGGTGAGGTTGGGGGAGCTGGAGGGGGACTGTCATCAGGGTCTCTTCTGAAACATAAAGAAGCTACTAAAGTAATTTCCACAAAGCTAGGAAGGCAGATCACAGGGGCATGATTATTTTTTTTGCAAGGACGAGGGAAATTTCTCCTTCATTCTTTATATTCTTCTACTGCAGCAAGTATGAGGTCAAATGAATATCTCCATGAATCAGCCTGCCACAGAGAAGTAGGTGACTTGTAGATTACTGAGGTTCAGTGAAGACTTGTGGGATATGCAGATGCTATCTATGATTGAATCAAGTTTGAGAATGTAGGTCTGGAGGATGATTGAGCAATGATTTGCAGATGAGTGCTTGATCCAGAAAGACTCAGGCAGTATCTCACTGGGACATTAATTGTGGCATTTGGTGTCAGGAGAGTAACATATCCAGGGAGAGAGAATTATTGAGTCCTAAATGTGCAGGAACAATAAATATTATTTCTGTTGGCAGGTGAGCCCACATATTTGTGCATAAAATACTTAAGCACTATAATGCTGCAAAGCATTCTCCCATAGCTGCCACAGCAAAAGTGGGTATTGTGGATTTTAACCCCTAAGAATTAACCTATGTAAATTACTTCTGGGTAGCAGGGAAGGTTTTTTTCAGAAAGCACTCAGCCCAGAAGTTGTTCTTTTCTTGCCAGCATTCTGAGTGATTTATACAACTGTTCCCACTTAAGAATGCAGAGAGGAAATTTTGCAGCAGAACGTGATTGTGGAACTGGAGGCAAGAGATCTCCCCTGAAGTTGTAATGGTATCACAGAGTAAAAGAGCTGTTGAGTCAAGAGAAACATATTTATTTTAGCTATAACAATATACTAAAGAGATAGAATGAACAGTTAACTCCTCAGCTACTTGATTTTGATTACTCTTTATTATTTGTCAGTAATACCTGCTACTTGCTTGTTGTATTTATAATATATTATAGTAAAATAAAAACATAATAGATATGCATTAACAGTTGCAATTTTGCAAAGTGCCTGTGATGGATTGCAAATATGGCCATACATTTTCCCCTTCTTTTTATCTTTATCTCTGATGGCTCGTTTCTCCACTGACTCTGGGCTAAGTCATGTGGTAAAGGTAATTCGTAGAATAAAAAACTTGACTGAGGCAGAGACTTGACAAGGATGCAAGCAATGAAGTGTGCACTATGGCTGCTTTTAAAGCCCTCAGCAGTTCTGGGAAGAAGACCAGTGTACCATGTGAGAGGATGAGGGGCATGTGGTCTACGTACCCTCGTTGTCAGAGCCAACAATAAGCTGAAGCCCAGAAACAGGATTAACTAGCCCATTGGAAACTGTCTTAGATGCATGAGTAAGCTATAAGAGACCAACAGAACTGCCCAGAGGAACCCAGTAAAAGTTGTGTTCTGCCAAGCTGTGAGCTAAATAAATGGCTCTCATTTCAAACCACTAATTTTTTTTAAATTTATTTTCATTGTAGTAATTATTCAACACATTAAAATAATTTCCTATGTATTGGTTCCCTGTTTCTTAGATATATTTTCAACACACCATGCCCTCCACCAAATCATCTGTGTTCTTCCCCATTGTCCAGGGGCCTCCACCACCATTTGCCCCCAAACCCCCATTCCCTTTTGGTCACCTCAGTCCTGTTGCAAATGTTTCAGGGTTGGTTATGTTTCATCTATTCCTTTGTTTTGTCTATTCACATTTCACCTATGAGTGAGGTCATTTGGTCTCTTCTTGTGACTTGTTTCATTTAGTATAATCCCCTCTAGGTCCATCCATGTTGATTCAAATGACAGGGTTTCATCTCTTCTAAGGGCTGTGTAGTATTCCATTGCATATACTTACCACATCTTCTTGATCCATTCCTCTGATGTTGAGCACTTAGGTAATTTCCAGTTCTTAGCTATTGTGAATAGGGCTGCAATAAACATGGGGATATATATATCTCTGCAGATAGTGATTTTGTATCTTTTGGGTAGATGCCCAGAAGTGGAATGACAGCATCATATGAGATTTCCATCTTCAGTTTTTTGAGGAATCTCCAAACTGTTTTCCATAGGGGTTGTACCAATTTGCACTCCCACCAACAGTGCAAAAGTGTCCCCTTTTCTCTACTTCCTCACCAGCATTTGTTGTTTCCAGACTTTTGGATAATAGCCAGTCTTTTAGGTGTAAGGTGATATGTCATTGTTTTAATTTGCATCTCCCTGATAGCCAGTGAGTAGGGACATAATTTCATGTCTGTTGGCCATATGCTCTTCAGAAAAGTGTCTCTCCAATTCCTCCTCCCATTTTTGATTGAATTTTTTGCATTCTGTTGAGTTTTATGAGTTCTTTGTATATTTTAGATATTAAGCCTTTGTCGGAAATATCTAATGCAAATATCTTCTGCCAATTAGTAGGTTTCCTTTTGGTTTTGGTGATGTTTTCTTTTGTTGTGAAGAAGCTCTTTAGTTTGATGCAGTCACAGTTGTTTATTTTTCTTTTTGTTTCCCTTGATGGTGGAGCTGAGTCCCCAAAGACTTCTCTATGACTGATGTCATGAAAAGTCTTTCCTATGTTGTCTTATAAGAGCTTTATAATTTCTGGTCTTATGTCCAAGTCTCTAATCCATTTTGAGTTAATTTTTGTGAATGGTATTAAAGAGTGGTCTCACTTCTTTCTTTTGCACATGGCTGTCCAGTTTTCTCAACATCATTTGTTGAAGAGATTTTCCTTTTTCCATCGAATATTTTTGACTCCTTTGTCGTAGATTAACTGACTTCATGTGAGTGGGTCAGTTTCTGGTGATTCATTTCTATTCTACTGGTCTGTGCCTCTGTTATTATTCCAGTACCTTATGATTTTGATCACTATTGCTTTGTAAAATAGTTTAAAGTCTGGGAGTGTAATCCCTCCAGATTCGTTCTTTTTTCTAATGATTGCTTTGGCTATTTGGGGTTTTTTGTTGTTTCACACAAATTTTTAGATTTTTTTTGTTCTATTTCCTGGAAATAAGCCCATGGGGTTTTAATGGGGATTACATTAAACGTATATATTGCTTTGGATAAGATGGCTATTTTAATGATACTGATTGTTTCCAGCCATGAGCAGGGAATGTCTTTCCATTTCTTTGTGTCCTGTATTTCTTTTAAGAAGGACTTGTAGCTTTCATTGTATAGATCTTTTACTTCCTTTGTTAGGTATATGTCCAGATATTTCATTCATTTAACTTCTATTTTAAATGGTATGATCTAGCATGTTGTTTGTGTATAAAAAATGCAACAGATTTTTGTTCATTGATTTTGTAACCTATCACTACTGCATTCGTTGATGAATTCTAGAAGTTTTTTGATAGAGTTTTTGGGTTTATCTATATATAATCACATCATCTACAAATAATGAGCATTACTTGCTCCTTTCTAATTCGGATTCCTTTTATTTCCCTTTCTTGCCTAACTTCTCTGGCTAAGACCTCCAGTACAATATTAAATAGCATTGGTGAGAGTGGACAACCTTGCTTTTGTAAGATCTGAGAGGACATGCTTTCAATTTTTTGCCATTGACTATGATGTTGACTGGGTTTTTCACATATGACCTTCATTACATTGAGGCATGAACCTTCTATTCCCATTTTATGGAGGGTTTTTATCATAAATCAGTGTTGGATCTTGTCAAAAGTTTTCTCTGCATCTACTGACGTGATGTGATTTTTCTCTTTGCTCTTGTTGATATGGTGTATGACATTAATAGGTTTATACATGTTGAACCATCCTTCCATCCCTGGGATGAATCCCACTTGGTCATGGTGGATGATCTGTTGATGCATTCTTCAATTCGATTGCTAATATTTTGTTGAGAATTTTTGCATCTATCTTCATTAGAGATATTGATCTGTTATTTTCTTTCTTTGTGACATCTCTGTCGGCTTTCAGTATCAGTGTAATGTTAACCTCATAAAGTATATTTGGGAGAATTCCCTGTTCTTCAATATTCTGGAAGAGCTTGAGAAGAATAGGTATTAATTCTTCTCTGAAGGTTTGATAGAACTCATTGGAGAAGCCATCTGGTCCTGGACTTTTACTTTTGGGGAGGCCCTTGATTACTTCTTCAATTTCTTTGCTTGTGATTGTTCTGCTCAGGTTTTCCAATTTTTCTGGTGTCAGTCTTAGTAGACTATACTTTTCTAAAAATCTATCCATGTCCTCAAGGTTGTCCATTTTGGTGGTGTAAAGCTATTCATAGTAGTCCCTTATGAAGTTTTGAATTTCTGTACTTGTTGCAACTTGCACCTTCTCTGCTTTCATTTATGATTCTAATTATGAGAGTTTTCTCCCATTTTTTTCATTGTGAGTCTAGCCAATGGCTTGTCAATTTTGTTTATGTTTTTCAAAGAATCAACATTTCGTTTCATTGCTCTTCTGGATTTTGTTTTTGTTTCCTATTTTGTTTATTTCTGCTCAAATTTTGATTAATTCCTTTCTTCTGCTGATTTTTGGCTGTAATTGCTCTTTATCTAGTTGTTTTAAATGTACAGTTAAGCTGTTTATTTGTGATTTTTCTTGTTTTTTGAGATAGGCCTGGATTGTGATGAACTTTCCCCTACCACTTTTGCTGCATCCCATTGATTCTGGTAGTTTGTGTCCTCATTCTCATTTGTCTATAAGTATTTTTTAAGTAAGTTCCTCTTTGATTTCCTCTTTTACCTAAGAGTCCTTCAGGATCATATTGTTTCATTTCCAATTATTTTGGTGCCTTCCAGCTTTCTTTTTGTGTTTGATTTCCAGTTTTAGGCCATTGTGGTCATAGAAGATGCTTGGTATGACTTTAATCTTTGTAAGTTTGTTGAGAGATGTTTTGTATCCCAGCATGTGATCTATCCCTTAATAATGTTCCATGAGTGCTTCAGAAGAAAGTGAAATCTGTAGACATTGGGTGAAGTGATAGGTATATGTCTATTTGACCTATCTGTTCCAGATGGTCATTTAAAGTGGCTATTCCCTTGTTAATTTTCTGCCTGGTTGATCTGTCTGTTGTTCTAAGTGGGGTGTTGAAGTTCTCTACTATTATTGTGTTGCTGTCAATGTTTCTCTTCAGATCTAATAATACTTGCTTGATATATTTTGATGCTCCGTCATTTGGTGCCTATATGTTAATAAGTGCTCTGTATTCCTGCTGGATTGATCCTTTAATGATTATATAGTTTCCATCTCTGTCTTTTGTTATGCTTTTAAATGGAAGTCTGCTTTACCTGGTATGAGTATAGCTGTTTCTGCTCTTTTGAGATTGCCCTTTGACTGTAGGATTGTCTTCCAGTCATGGACTTTGAGTCTTTGTTTATCTTTTGTAAGAAGGTGGGTTTCCTGAATGCAGCAGAAGTTTGGGATATGCTTTTTAATCCATTCATCCACTCTGCATCATTTGACTGGTGAGTTCAGTCCATTAATGTTTGGGGTGATTATTGATTTAATAGCTGCTTAGTGTCATCTTATAATTTGTCTTTTGTATATTGCTCCAAATGATGACTTTGTTCTCTTTCTAGTTTTAGGTCAGATGGGTGCAGTTATGTTTTGATTGATTTTGCCTTTTTTCTTCTTTGCTCTCTCCCTGGGGATGCATTTTGAGGTTACCCTGAAGTTTGCATTCACAGTTCTATGTTAACTACCTAATTTTATTTGAAAGCAGATTAGTCTTCCACTCATTCTAACTATCCACATTTTTGTTCTCTTCCTCCCCATTTTTAATATTTGCTATCATACTATTTTTCTGTGTCATTTATTTATGCTTTAGAGAGCATCCTTTAATATTTTTTGCAAGGCTAGTTTTGTGGTGATAAATTCCTTTAACTTTTGCTTGTCATAAAAGTTTTTTTTTAATAATTCCTTCATTTCCAAATTATAATCTTGCCAGATATAGTATTCTAGGTTGAAACTCCTTTTCTTTCAGCACTTTGAATATACTCTGCCATTCCTTTCTGGCCTTTAGCATTTCATTTGAGAAGTCCACGGGTAATCTTATGGGGGTTTCTCTGTATGAGACATATTTCTCTGTCTGCTTTTAATAGTCTTTCTTTATCTTGTACTTTTGACATTTGTATGAAGATATGTCTAGGTGTATTTCTGTTGGATTTTTTTTTTACTGGGATCTCTTTGAGCTTCCTGTATCTGGGGGCTTGCTTCATTCTTCAAACTGGGGAATTTCTCATCTATTATTTCTTCAAATATGGTTTCTGCCCTCTTTTCTCTCTTCCTTGGGACCCCTATGATGTAAATGTTGTTCCTTTTGATGTTATCCCAGAGATCTTGAATGCTGTCATCGAGTCTTTGAATTTTTTGATCTCTTTGCTGATTTGCTTGATTGAGTTCCTTTGTCCTATCTTCCAGATCACTGATTCTATTGGAACTTTCATCCATCCTATTATTAGTCCCTCTATTAAGTTCTTTAATTCAACTATCGTGTCTCTTACCTGCTTGAGGTATTGTTTTAATTCTTCTCTTTGCTTACTGACATTCTCTTTTACTGCCTCTACTGCTTTCTGGATTCCCATGAGTATGTTAATCACTGTTACCCTAAACTCTTCTTCAGATAATTTACATATGTCTGCTTTATTCAGATTTTCCCCTGGGTTTTTGATTGGCTTCATCATTTCACATATATTTGTCTGTGCCTTTGCTCTATTCAGCATTCTGTTTATATTTCTGAGAGTTCAGTTTCCCTGGTGTTGCGTAGGTTTGACTTGCCCAGGATTGGCAATCAGGCTGCAGTTTTGCCTCTACCCACAAAGTGGCGCTAGAGGGTAGCATTGAGGTTTGAGACTGCCTTCTCACTGTAATCCAGTGGGTGGGGTATCTGATGGGCAGGTTTTCTGGTGGGTGGATATGCAGTGGGCGAGATTTTCGCTCGGTGTACCCCAGGCTCTGGTGTGAAATGGTTGTTGGAGGGGTTTGAGCTCTTTGGCTGATTTCTGCTTATGGCTGTGCCCAGCACAATTTCACCGCATGGGCTCCAGCTCATGTCCTGATTCACTGGGTCTCCTTCACCCCCTCCCAGGTCAGCCTTCGGTGGCTCTGCATCTCAGCCCCACTGGGCCTGCTTCTCACTACCTTTGCAAATGGTCCTAAAATCCTTAGCCTCCACCTTACTGCATGTCCAGAGCTCCATCCCAAATCCAAATCAGCGGCTTAGCTGAGAACCACACTGGGTGCCCTCACCCACCTTTAATCTTCAGCTGTTCCAGGTGAAGTGCCAGTCATTTCTTGGTGTTTGTCTCAGGAAAATAGGTGATTTTTTTGTTGTTTTTCTTCAGTGTCTGTGCGGAGCAACCCAAAAGTGCATCCTATCGAGTCACCCTCTGGTAAACCACTAACTTTTGAAGTATTTGTTATGCAGGCTTGCCATGTAGCAATAGATTATGGATATGGTGCCATGTACATATGGCTGGCTAATATTTAATGTTCACAAAACTCTATAACTTAGGTAGTATTATCACTATAATTTTACAGCTGGGAAAGCAAAGGTAAAGAGGGAATAGACCAGTCTCATACAGTTTTAAATGGTAGCAGAGCGACCGAGGCAACCTAAATCCAGTGTACATGCACTTGACTGCTATGCATGATCAAACATTAACCTATATCTTAATTGTTTATTAAATCACCAAAACAAAACAACAAAATACATATTAAAAAAACTGTTCTGCTATTTTTAGTCAATCCTTTTCTTGTTTTCTCAGATATTTTACATTAAAAATAATCCCTTAGAGAAATTCTGGCCATGATGGAGTGACAGGACCATATTTACTCACCTTCTTTAAACAACTATAAATCTGGACAAGAGATTAATCAATGGGTTTCAGACACTGGACAACAGGTAGAATAGTGCAGGGATCTTTGAGACAGGAAAGCAAATGACGTGAGACCTACAATCATAAGAACTGAAGAGAAAAATCCAGATTTCAGTATAAGGAAATGGAACCCAAACACAGTCTAGCTGTTAGGCTGAATTAAGAAAGTGAGTTTGAAGTTTGGGCATAAAAAGGCAGTTAGAATTTTCAGGTAAAAAAATGAGAGAGGTAAGAATTTCCAGAGAAATCTTTATGTATTTGTAGAAGGAATTCCTTGAGAATTTGACTAATTTATTATCTCCTTACGTATGTGAGAAAATCATCTGAGGTCATGGAAAGGAGTAGGTAAATTTCATGAGGCTTAGAATAAGCAAAGTGGTAAGATCTCTTAAAACAGAGTGCACATTAGGATCCTGAGGTAGGTATTATGTTATTAGTTAGGCCAAATTAACCCCAGGTTAAAGGCTGCCTTGAATTCACACTAACATAGTCTAAAACCAAACCTAAAGAAGCCAAACTTATTATAAGCATTTGTTTTGCATCCTTGAACAAAATTTAGCAATAGTTAAAGGTATACAACAAAACTCATATACTTCAGTATGTTCCACACATCCAAAGAAGCAGAAAAATATCATCCATAATTAGGAGAAAAATCAATAGAAGCATACCTAGAAGTAACAGAATTGATGGAATTATCCATCAAGGACATTAATATACCTATTTACATATGTTTAATATAGGAGTTGAAAGCATAAAAATGATGACGAGACAAAGGAAAGAAAGATATATAAAAACACTCCAGTTGAACTTCTATAAATGAAAAATTCATTAAATGAAATTGATGGATAATTAGAACTCTGCATAAAAGGAAATCAGTGAGTTTGAAGACATCGCAGTATAAAATATACAGAATGACGCATACATCAGAAAATGTCAGCAATGAGACAATCAATGATTGTAAAACACTATCAGCTGTATTAATGCATGTGTAATCAGAGCCCCAGAGAGAGAAAAGGAGAAAATTTTTTAAGAAATAATGATCAAAATTTATGAATCCTATAATCCCACAAATCTAAGAAGTTCAATGTACCTCAAGTAGAAGAAACAGAAAAAAATCATTTGGGACTTATAATCAAATTGCTGACATCCAGTAATAAAAATCTAAATCTTAAAACAGTAAGAGATGAGAAAAATTATATATAAAGAGGGACAAAGATAGAAATGATAAAACTTCATGTTAAAAGCCATGCAAGTCGGAAGACAATAGAATACTATTTTTATGGTATGAAAGGAAAAAAAAAATCTGTCAACCTAGGATTTTATGCCCAGCAAAAAATATTTAAAAAATAAGACAGAAAAGAACATTTTCATAAAAAAGAAGCAGAACAATTTCAAAAGACAGTGCAAAAAAGAAAACCATGAACCCACATGTCTCACAAAAACAGATATAAAAGTTTTTAACATTTTAGAAAATCTTTTCCAATTGTTTTAAAGAACAGCAACAACAAAAGCACCCTGATAATCAAGTGTGTTTTACCACTGGAACATAGGTTTGCTTAATATTTGGAAATCAATTACCGTAATTTACTATATTTACAGAGTAATATGTATATGTCCATATGCACACACATATATAATAACCTCATTCAATGCAGAAAAAGCTTTCAAAATATCAATCAATCAGTAAATAAGAAATAGAAAGAACTTCTTTTACCTTAATGATAAGGACTGAATACCTTATCCCCAAATATCAGGAACAAAGCAAAAACGTCTACTCAAAAAAAAAAAAAAATGAGCACCTCAGTGCTGAGCTGGTTTTTCCTCTGTAGATTTTATTTTGTGCTCTGGAGATTGTATTTTAGGACAAAATTAATTTCTCTTTCAGGTTTGACTGCCAAGGTAAAGATTGTTTCTCCTAAAAATATACTGTGATTACTTTCATCAGAGAACAAAAATGTATAACATATCATGTTTTCTTCTTTTTATTTTGCTGCAGGGAAGCACATAAATATATTTAATGCTTAATCATAAGAACTGAGTTTTGTTTTCTTCTATTTTTATTTTCTATTTTTACAGCTTTGTATTACTTAAACGTTTTTTCCTTTTTCTGTTTTTTAAAGAGGAAGGCAGGCAGGCAGGAATGAAGACAGGCAGGAAGGGAGAAGGATTTTATTTATTTAGTTGTTTGCTCCCACGCTCCCCCTCCCACCAGTCCTGGGTTGTGAACCTGGGTCCTTGGGCTATAAATAGGCTGCTCCCTAGGCACAGGTGTAACCCCTAAGCCACCAGGTCAGGCTATTCCTTCCTTTTTTTTTTCCATTAAAATTTTTGTTTTGAAATAATGGCCATTCATTCACCTGTTGTTGCAAGAAATAATGTAGAGGGATCCTGTGAGCCCAGTTTCTCCCAATGTTAATATCTTGCAAAATTTTAGTACAATTTCACAACCACAATATTGATATAGATCCAGTCAAGATACAGAATGCACTATCACTGTAAGAATCCACAGGCTACCTGTTATGGCCACACTTATTTCTCTTCTGCCCCACTTTCTCTTAATATCTGCCAATGACTAATCTGTTCTGCATTTCTATCATTGTGTCATTTCAAGAATGTCATGTACATGGAATCCTTCAGTATGTAGCTATTTGGTGTTGGCTTTTATCACTCAGTGTCATTTACTAGAAATTTAGCCAAGTTGTTGTGCGTATTAAGAGTTTATTCCATTTTATTACAGAATAAGAGTGATGCTGTGAACGTACCATAGTTTGTTTAATTCATCCTTTGAAGGATCTCTGGGTGACTGATGTGAGCTATTACAAATAAAGATGCTACAAATATTCATGTAAAAAAAGAAAGAAGCAGAACAAATTTATCACCAGCAGAATACATTTCAAGAAATGTAAAAGGAAGTTCTTTAAACAGGAAGAAAGTAATACTAGATGGAAATCTGTATCTAAACAAAGGAATAAAAATGACTAGCAATGGCAAATAGATTGTTTAATTAAAAATTCTTTAAAATGTGATTATTTAAAAGTACACCAATGTATTTTTGAATTGCTAAATATAGGAATAATTAAAAAATACAGTATCAGAATAGCACTGTGTCTGGAAGGGAAGTGGAGAAATGAAAGTATCTTCTGGTAAATTTCTTATACTATACCTGAAGTGGTATGTTATTATTTGAAAGTAAACTGTGGTAAGTTATAGACATATGTTTTAAATCTGAGAATAAAAACTTAAGCAACCTACAAATTTAGGAAAATACTTTGATCATGGTAAAAATATACCAGGCAGAACTGGTTTTAATCAATTTAACCAATCAACAATGCACCTCCATAAATATGCTTTTATAATCCAACCAGTTAATGTCAGCCGCTCTCTGCGGCAGTGAGTCAATCTAGGATGGAGTCACTTATAAACGTGCCACTGAATGCTGACCAATTAACAACAATTCCACTTGAGTAATCAAATTTTGACTTACACTTCTCAAAGTCCACCAATCCTTGAATTCCAGACTTCCCCCAATTAATAGTGATCTTCTGCACTCTGATAAACTGTGCTTGATCAGCCTCATTCTTTTCTATTGTCTTTTTATTCCAGGTGGTTTTATCTGCCCTTGACAAACCCTAGAGCAACCTACAAAACAAAAAATAAAATAAAATGAAGAAGTAAAAGCTAATAAACCTAGAGTGAAGATAAAGTTAAAACATTTAATTATTCCAAAAGAAGACAGGAAAAGAGAAAAAAGGTCCAAAGAACAGATTAGGCAAGTAGAAAACAGCAAGATGGTAGATGAAAAATCAACTATATAAATAATCATATTAAATGCAAATAATATAAAAATCTAATGAAAAGGTAGAAATTGTCAGACTGGGTTAAAATCAAGTCCCATTTAGATGCTATCTATAAGAAATTCTCTTTAAAGATACAGAGAAATTAAAGATAAAAGAATAAAGATATACCATGCAAAACCTAATTTTAAAAAGGTTGGAGAGATTATGTTAGCATCGGATAGAGTGCATTTCAGAATAAGAAACATTATCAGCAATGAGGTAAATGAATCAGTCATCAAGAGAACATAGTAATTCTAAGTATGCCTGTGTGCAATAACAAAGATTCTAAATAAATGATACAAAAACTGATAGAAATGAAAAGAGAAATAAAAATCCATAATTATAGTCAAAGATTCAGTATTCCTATTAGAGTTGATACCAGAAATAGAAAAAAAAACAATGAGGAAATAGAAGACTTGCAGACGACATGATTATCTATATGGAAAATCTTAAGGAATCTCCCAAAATTACTAGAAATTATAAATGAGTTTAGCAATTTCCCTGGATAGAAGATAAATGTCATTTGTATACATAATTAGAAAAGTCGATTGTATTTTTACAAATAATTGATGCTCATTATTTGTGAATTCTAATATTTATTTGTAACCCCAAAATTAATACTCACAATGCTTTTGTGTTCATTTATGGACATGAACAGCTCACTGGAAAATTTGAGTCACCTTTGTTCACGTTCCCAGATGGATCTGAACAAGGCGATGCTCTGCTTTCTTGCTTCAGTTCTCATACTGTAAGCTAGTGTTTCTTCTGGGGGCTCCAGTGTCACATCTTTTGCATTTTTGTGCTTTTTATTGATAATTTTGCTTTTTAAAATGACAGCCAAGGATAGTATTGAAGTGCTGTATAGTTTTCCTAGTTGCAAGAAGGCTGTGATATGTCTTAATTATTTTGATTATAAGTTTCATTTAAGCACGCATTAAAGTGCTATTGACTGTAAGTTCAGTGTTATTGATACAACAATGTATAGACAAAAACCAAGATTATATATTGATTAGTGATGAAAATTTGAGCAGAATAGTGTTTCAAGGTTAACTACTTCATGATTCATTGTGGCTTTATACAACGCAACTACGTGCAAGGAACAATTAGAAATTTAAATAGAAACAATGCCATTTACACTAGTATTAAAACTATAAAATACTTAGGAATAAATTTAATAAATCATGTATAGACCTGTACACTGAAAACACACATATTAATATTAAATTGTGAAAAATTAATGAACTAAATAATGGGCAGCTATACATGTTCATAAATGTAATGTTTGAATTCCATCAAGATGTCAAAATCCTAGCAGGCTGTGTGTATGTGTGTGTGTGTGTGTGTGTGTGTGTGTGTAAATTGGCAAACTCATTCTAAAACTTTTACAGGAATATAAAAGACCTAGTATTGACATATCAATTTTGGAAGGAAGAATTAAGTAGAGAACTTACAATATCTGATTTTAGGACTACTGTATAGCTAAAATGATCAAGATAATGTGATTTTGGCATAAAGATAGATAAATAGGTCAAAAAAGATAGAGGGCCTAAAAATAAATTTCAATACATGTGGTCAACTGATTCTTGACAAAAGTGCCAAGGCAATTCAATTAGAAAATATCTTTACAACAAATGTGCTAGAACAACTGGATATATCTAAGTAATAAAGAATCCATCAGGTGTGGTTTAGAAGAGAGTCACTGTATGAATTGGCAATTGAAAATAAGCTTCAGTTTTTTTTAATCTGGATGATTGGATGCTGAAAAGAGGCCTGGCATGTTTTCATGTGTGGTAACTCAAGTTTTGGGAATGACTTGTATTTCTAAAGAAGACTGGTATTCTTATTTTGATATATTTTACCTAATTTGCACCTCTTTCCCTTTTGGTACCCACTAATTTGGTCCTATAGACTAGAAATCTATTTTTGCTTGATTTGATTCATTTGTCTGGTTTCTCTGTATACCATACATGAGTGAAATTATGTGCTTGGTGAAGGATATAATTGAACTGTTGGTGGTGAATTTAGTGCATAAAATTATACAGATGTAGATTTGCTGACCTGTGATGATGTATATTTCAAACCTATATACAATAATATTATAATGCAATGTTCCTTAAATAAAATATTTTTTAAATTAAAAAAATAAAAGAAATAAATGGTGTTCTTAAGTTCAGAGTATATTACTTACTATCTTGAGTTGAAGAACTGCTTCTCTTCTAGTACTAAATATCTGTTCTCACTCACATATGTGTAAAGTACTTATTTTAATAGAGAATACATTAGAGACTTCTGACTATATTTTGAAAATGTTTAACCTTTGACTGGACATCTACATACTGAAAGAAGAGACTTGCCAAAGACACAAGAGAAATGTGTATTTCATATATCATGAAGTATAATTCTGGATTTAGCACACCCAGTTTAATGATGTATTAATACATTAGCCATAAGCTTCAAATATTCTGTCTAAATGTCTGTTAATATTTTATCTATAGACATGATTTTTTTTGTATTTTGATTGTGGTAATATATGTAACAAAAGCTACCATTTTAACCATTTTAAAATGTATAGTTCAGTGACATTCATTATGTTCACTATTAAATTTTCCAAACCCTTTTATTATCCCAGTCATAAACTCTCAAGTATTAAGCAGTAATTTCTCATTCCTTCTCCTTCCAACCCCTAGTAGCTTCCAATCTACTTTCTGTCTCTATGAATTTGCCTCTTCTATGTATTTCATGCAGGTGGAATCACACAATATTTATCATTTTGTTTCTGGCTCATTTTGCATAGTGTCTTCAAGATTTGTCTGTCATAAATGTATCAGAACTTTTTGGGGGGTATGGGGGCTAAATAGTATTCCATTGTATGCCATGTTTTATTTATTCATCTGTTGATGGGTGATTAGTTTGTTTTGCCTCTGACTGCTGTGTGTTGTTGAATCACATGGTGGTGATAGGATGATTTCTTTAAAAGTATAAATCATGTATAACCATTGTAGAAGAATAAAATATAGAGATAAACTTGAAGAAAAAAACAAAATTTGCCTGCTAGTAGTAAATCACTTTTCCAGTCTTGTTCTAAATTTCTTACCTGCACAGCATGTTTAAACATAAAGTTGTGTACATGTGGTACCTGAAATGAGTTTCTGTGTTGAACTCTTTATGGTTGAAATTCTCATTCCATACTCAGAAGTGAAATGGCTACCTATATAAAATAGAAGGAGACAAGAAGGAAATCATGTCTAAGAGAGCTTCAGAATTGGGGCGGGGTGGGGGGGCATTCCTCCTGGTTTGCTTAGAACTATTTTAGCACCAAGCATCCTACATTCTGGGAAAATCTTCATTCTCAGGCAAACTGAGACAGAAAGTCATCCTACTTCAGAGTCTGTCAATAACCTCTGCTCATTTACACAAGATTATTATGCTGTCAAAAACAGCTATGGTAATTAGAAAAACGTGTTGAATATTGGTTTTCTCATTTGTTTAAATGGGTATAACATTTTCTGTAAGTACTATGTGGAAGTTTTTTTGAAGAACTTAGTAACATGACTGGTGACAGTGGCATTACTGTCTTAGAATAATATGTGTGAATTCTCCATCTTATGTCTAAATCTCACATTTTTACCAATAATTTCAATCCTTTTTTAATCAAATATTTTCCCAAACAACTGATAATTAGGCAAACTTGATTTATTTTTGTCTCCTTTCTTTTCCCCCCATCTTTACCCTTGTTGAGTTAAATGGCTAAAACCTGGGTTTCAGGAGCAGCTGCAAGACAGGTACACACTTAACATGAATCTAATCAGTTGAATGGGTAGGTTACCTTAAGCCTTAGGTACTGAAATGATCTCTGTAGCAAAAGCTGGTGACAGGTGAATCTCAGGATTTCTAGATATGATCGTGGATTACAGTATTTACAGGCCACTGAAAGGGAATCACACAGGCCATGTACATTATATAACACAGCCAGCAGGATCTGTGGCAAATAACCCGTAATCAAATGCATAAATATTTCTGCAGTGAAATACGTAAGGGCTATAAATAGCTTCTCAGATGTTCAGGGTAGATTTGTGAACAAACGAGTTATGAAAAATGTTTCAATTTTAAGAGCACTTCATACTTTGTAATTGTAGATAAAGGGCTGCACAGCTTTCAGTGAATCAATCATGCCAGTGTCTTTTGGGTTGAAATCATGAAATATTAAAAAATAGAAGAGAATCAGGTGCCACCCTGTCTAGCCATTTTTATCAGTTAGGAAATAAAATAATATTAAATGAGAATTAAGAAGCTAGTCCTGAATTCTCTTTTAATCTTGCTTGACCATCTCTATAGAAATGTCAGTATTAGCCTCCAGTAAAGATCCAGGTAATATTTGGCTAAATAAAATAAGTTTGGTTACTAAATGACACAGAAGGAAATCAGCATGGCAGCAAAGTTCCACAGTGATATAGAAATCTAATCTTTTGGGGTTCTCCTGCAAGGGCACCCCAGTGGGTAGACAGTGGTTGAAATTGCTTAGTTTGAATGACTGAGCATCATGGAGACATTCACTTTATGAAGGTAGCTCTTCCTGCTCCACTTAAAATTAATGTTCCTGCTTGACTTACTCTTCAGCTTCATCGATTTCTTATTTTCTATTAGAAATTCTGTTTATAACCAACCATAGATAACCTTTATTAAATGCCTACTAGGTTCTGGGAATATTATCACTTTTAATCCTCATAGCATTCAAGATGAATATTTGTACTGCCATTATTAACAAGTAAGGAAACTGGGGTTCCAATAAATTTGCCTGAGGCTGCACAGAAGAGGTATTACTGGTATTTTCACATGGGTTTATTTTTCCTTTATGGTCCAGACTTGAAGTTACCCCTTTAAGAAAAATACTCTTTGGATACTAAACATAAACCTAGATAAATTAGCCACTCATCTATATTACAGAGTAATATTTACAAACAAATTTTTCTTGAATAGCAGGATTTTTTAAAATTACAGTTTCCTCGGCGTATTTTGCGTAATGGTCATTAGTTACTTGATGGAGAGGCTGGGGGAAACCACTGCCAAATGCTGATCAATCAGAAATGAGGAAAAATAATTTCTGAAAAAATAAAATAAATCACTGGGAAAATATAGCTAAATATATTTCCTTTTCCATAAATATATGTATCCTAGAAATGGATTGATTTGGTCTGCAAAGCTATTCTTGCTTATGTAGTTAGAAAACATATTTTAGTAGTCTTGCATTGAAATGAACTCTGTCAGAGGTCATTAAGAGAGTCACTTCATCCAACTGAAAACTGGAGACAAGATTTTTATTTATGAACTAGGAAGACCAGGTAAATAGGTTATGTGAAATGCTCTAAGTAAGGAAATGTTGCTGAAACCCAACCAAAAATGTTGCCATGGTTATTTTTACTTTACTACATCTACACTTGAAGATCCGCTGACTCCTGTACTCACTTCTGTTTCAGACATTAGGTATAAAACGCCCACGTTCTACTCAAGAAGTACATTAATTAGGACCATGGAAGTTGATTTAAAATCACAGAAAAATAAGGATTAGCAGAGAAAATGAGATTGAGTCCATAAAGGCATATTTTGAGTAAACAAAATGAGCTTTCTTGTAGAGGATTCACCAGAATGAGAAAATGACAAGAAAATAAAAAATAATGTGAAGGGAAATTTAAAAAAATGAACTCCTGCTTTAATAAATGCCTGTGATTAGGTAACAAGATACATGCATGATTAAATAAGGCCCAACCACTGAGACATTCAGGAAAGCAATTCTTCCTAAATACTCCATTTAAAAGAATTTTTCAGCTCTGCTTTTTCAGTTTCATCAGTCTCTTATTTTGTGTTGTGTCTCTGTTTTTCACATCTAAGCATTTAAATGTATCATCATATTCATCTTAAGCATGCCACCTTCCTCCTTTATATAGACTTCTCTACTTTTGATTTCTCTAGACTTACAAGATATTTAAGTTTCTTCCTCTCATAATAACAACAGCAAAAACAATCATGATAGCATTTGCCATTTGTGGACTTCTTTTTAACTAGATGTGGGCCAACTACTCTATATTATTAATTTTCATCTGATCCCCCAACTGAGGAAAACTGATGTTTAGAGGGATTATGTGATCTATTCCAGGTTATACAGATGAAAGGGTAGAACCAGAATTTGAACACAAGGTGCTGCTTGACTTCAGAACACTGCATAGCAACAGCCTCCCCTCTGGGAGTAACATCCTTAGTGATGGGGGCGTCTAAATTCCGAGATCATAAACTTGAGACTACTTGTCTTGGGAAGGGAGGGAGGAATGAAGAGAGGGAGGAGGACAGTCGGCTCTCCAAGAGACTTTAGGCTCTGTCATCTAACAACGTGGCAATAAATATTTGGTGCCACTCTCTACTTAGACATGCATCCTTAATGCCGGATTATTTTTAGAATATCTTTGAAGGACTAGGTAAATATCTATTATTTTAAATATCAAAGTTAAGTGAAGAAAGAAAACTAGTCAAAGATTAAATGACTTTCCAGGGGAATGGAATTCAAGGGTATTGATCTCCCCTGGGCTAGGTTCTTTGGGAGAGAGCAAAACAAGTCGGATGGGATGCTTACCCTCACCCTGCCTTCCTTAGTCTAGTGGGGTTTGGAGCTAGAGATCATGGTCCAGCCTGCTCCCCACCCCCAATAATGGATTGCTTCTTTATCACTGATCTTTCCTGAGCAGAACTGTATTATCTGTGCTAACTGTGTTATCCAGCTGTATCTTAGTGTACCTTGGGACTACTCATGGAAGCTTATTGCATAAACTTACACAAAGTAAATTGAGGTCCATGTTTCTACAGTGGATGGAAAGAAAAGCAACAAAACAAACAACTCATTATGTTAAATCTGATTTTAATTCTCCTTAAATAATAAAGCAACTGGCATGATATTTTGGCAGCTTTTTGACAGCACCCACATTTGGTTTGATGAGATGTGTGCTCCTATTTGAGATTGTGTCCAAAAGAGGGCAGACAGATGGAAGGCTTTTACAAAAGGGAAAAAAAAAATATCCTGGTTAGTGTAAGCCTGGAATTCCTAATTTGCTTTTAATTTTTTTCTTTTAAAAAGCAATAAATAGGTCTTACCAGATGGGCTAACACTTGAGTTAGAAGCATCCTTTGAAAAATTACAAGCAATGCTGCCTTTTACAGATGTAGAGAGTTTAAACACATGCAAACAGTAGCCAAGCATATAGGATGAGGCTAGAGAAACAGAAATTCTGTGAAAAAGAGCTTTAGAAAGATAAATATATACCTAGAGCTATAAAATAATCTGCTGTGACCCTCCAGCACAGTTTTTCAGTCTGTGAGTCATGACCCATTAATAGGTTATAAAATCAGTTTAATGGGTTGTGATCAGAATTTGAAACAAAAGGTGGTAATGGGGCTCAGGAACAGGAAGTCCTCAGGCACCATGTATGGTGTGAATAAATACTATTTCATGATGGTTTGTTTCCAAATGTACTGTCGACTGAATCATGATGTATTTCTTACTCTGGGTCATGGTTAGAAAAATGTTTTTTAAAAGATGCTGGTCTAGCAGATGACTAATGCATCTATATTGCAAAATGACTCCATTCACAAATAAACAAGTTTTGTTATGTATTATGTAGCATTAACAAACTTGATATGTGCTTCTGAGAATGCCAAGTATAGTCAAGGAAATCCTTGTTGGCTTGAGTAGAGTTGGCCAGCGGTGGCCTGTGAAAATGTCCTACCTGCCAGACATCCCTGGCAATGTTGCCTGGGGCAGACAGACTCAGAGAACTCCTGGCTGTTGGCGTGAAATGAACACCCAGAGAGCAGGTTGTCAATTGCTTTTCTTTTGTAGACCCAACTCAAAAAGATGCTTTTGTCAGATGGAAGGGGTGGTGTGATTAGTTGTGTGATTAGTTCTCAGATGCTAACCAATGAGAAAAACAAGCAAACAAGAAGTGACAGCTTGTTTCCTGTAAATAATTGCTAATGAAAAAAAAGTAATGGAAATCTAACATTTTTGGGCATGTATTATATGCCACTACTGTGTTAAGTATTTTACATGAATTATTTAGTAACTATCCTAGTAGAGAAGCACTCATCACCAGAAAATGAGGAAATGTATGGTCAAAGATGTGGGGAAATTTGTCCAGAGTTCCACAGTTAAAAGTGGTGGAACCAGAACTTAAACTTTTCTTTGCTGCCAAAGCCTGAGTCCTTCCGAATTCTCTGCACTGACTTGGTTGCCTTGATTTACTGCTTACTTTGTCTAGGCTTCTCCAGATAAGGCAGCAACGACTTAGCTCCATGAATTTATACTTGAATCCCTTTCTCTGCCACTCTCCACATCTAGTCCATTAGTTCTCTGCTCAAAATATGGGATATGCCATGTCCATCCACTTCTCTCCAGTTTTACTGCTTTCACCCAAATCCAAGCTATGATCATCTCTCATTTGAGGCTTTACAATAGTCTTCTAACTGGTATCCCATCTGTCGTTTATGCTGCCCTGCAATCCATTCTCCATATGGCAGCTACAGAAATCTTTTAAAAACATGAATCAAATGGTAATAGAACTAAGGTGACCAATAGGGAATGGGATGGGGGAGGGGGCAACTGGAGCCCAATGAACAGTGGTGAAGAACACTTGATGTGGTGGTGGGCAGGGGGAGTTGACACATATCTGAGGAATGGGAAAACTGCACATATAGGGAACTACATATATGAGTTTATTTTGATTTGTAACACAAAGTTACAGCAATTAAAATAGTAAAAATTAAAATAAAATAAAAACATAAATCAAATAATGACCATTGTGCTTTCTCTTTGAAACTCTGCATTGGTTTTCCTTTGAGCTTGGAACAAAACCTAAACTTCTTAGACCGGCCCCTCCTATCTCTTCAACCTCATCTCCCATAGTTCTGACTTGCCTTAACCTCACTTAGACCTTGTATCTTCTTTTCTATTTGCCTGGAAAGTATTTTGTCTTGTTCTCAGCAAGGCTGTCTTCCTTCCTGCAATGATTTCTGGTGCTGTGCAGAAGGTGTGTCCTCCGACCCACCAACCTCATGATGCTGAATGCTTTCTCAGATCCCCTGTACCACTGACCGTAGATTAACTGTCTTGGTGGCATTTAATCACTGTATGAAGATATTTCTTTCTTTACTTGTTTATTATCTGTCTCCACATCCAGGTGCCAAAGCACTAGGACTTTATCTGAGTTGTCCTTGGCTGTCTCTGGAATTTAGAATAGGGCCAGCCTGGCAATACAGGCTCTCAAAAATATCTGTGAATGTGTAAATAAATGAATTGACAAATTTGCTTCAGGATTTCCAAAGGCCATATTCTGAAGATGACAAAGCCAGACAGAATATGAACAGAATGCATCTAGAATGTCCTCCTGATCCTGTAGTTGGATGTGTCATTTTGAAGCTAAGGGTTTTGTCCAAATGCAACTTCCTGAGTTACTGCCATATTTGGTTTTCTAATCCGTGAAGACTACTTGCCATCACCTTGACATATTAGAAAGTCTTGCAATATGGTATCAGAAAATCAGTTCTGTGAGTATTTTGAATCTTGATTCCTTTATTTGTAAAACAGAGCTATTAAATCTTCCTATTAAATATGGTCAGAAGATTTGGATCTACATCTTTTTCCAAAGAAGACATACAAATGGCCAACAGATACATGAAAATATGTACCATAAACATCACTAATCATTAGGGAAATGCAAATCAAGACTACAATGAGATATCTTGTCAAACCTATTAGAATGACTATTATCAAAAAGACCAGAAATAACAATTGTTGGTGAGGACATGTAATAAAGGGAACCCTTGTACACTGCTGGTGAGAGTGTAAATTGGTGCAGCCACTATGGAAAATAGTATGGAAATTCCTCAAGAAACTAAAATTATAATTATCACATGATTGAGCAATTCAACTTCCAGGTATTTACTTGAGGAATGCAGAAACACTAATTCCAAAAGACATATAAATTTTACATGTCATTGCAGTATATTTACAATAACCAAGATATAAAAACAACTCAAGTATCCATTAGTGTATCATTAATGAATGAATGGAGATGCTGTGATATGCACATTTATAAATATACACATAATAAAACATTGTTCAACTGTCAAAAGAATGAAATCTTGTCATTTGTAACTACATGGATGGACCTCAAGGGCATTGTGCTAATTGAAGTAAGTCATATCGAGGAAGATAAATGCCATATGATTTCACTTATTTTTGGAATCTTAAAAAACAAACAAAAAAAAAACCACCATTGGAAAAAGATCATAGATATGGAGAACAGTTTGGTGGTTGCCAGAGTATGGGAGGTGGAGTGGGTGAAATGAGTAAAAGGGCTGAAAAGGTACAAACTTTCAGTTACAGAATAACTAGGTCATGGGGATATAATGAAAAGCTTTAAAAAGGTTGTTAATAATACTGAATTTCATATTTGAAAGTTTCTAAGAGTAAAAACGGTTCTCCTCACAATAAAAAAAAAATTTAGTAACTACATATGGTGATAGATGGTAAATAGACTGGTGATCATGTTGCAGTATAGACAAATATAGAATCATGCTGTACACCTGAAACTAAGATAGTGTTGTATGCCAATTAGACCTGAATGAAAAAAAAAAAAAAAAAGAATAAATCTACCAGGTAGGAACAGTTTGAGGATTAAGTATGAAAAACAAATATTTGCTATTGTGAATACCTGTCTTTTAAGTTATAGCAGAGGAATGAGAAGTTCATGCTTTGTTGATTCCAAGCTTGGGAAATTATCTTCACCCTGGTGTCACCTTCACATCCTCATTTCTCTTTAGGCTCATAGCCAATCATTCGCCAGTTTCTATCAGTATTTCCTGCTCTCTGTAAAGTGGGGACTCTCGTTGAACCCCCTTATCATCTGAGGTCTAATGTAAGGCACAAGAATTTGATTTGGTAAAGTGACATATATGGAGATAGTTTTACAATATTCATTTCCTTTCTGTTCCTTAGGAAAATCCATTTGTGCCCTTCCCCAAGACGTCTTGCTTTTCAGTGCCCTGCAAGTCTCTCACATGCTGTGAAGATTGGGGTGGTTTCTTGGGCTTATCAACCCTCAATTGTTTAGTTGCAATGAAGGAGTAAAACCTCTGAAGTTTCACCACTCCTGGCCCTCATGTGACTTAGTTGCTGAAACCTTATACAATTCCACCTGGTGCCATAAGTATCACTTTACTGGAATCACAGGCTTTTCCCAACCAGTCTTACAGGTGCAAGCTCTGTCCAAGGTCTTCACAAACCATAAAACATAGACTACATGGGTAATAATCCATCTTAGTTTACTCTGATCTATGTACACTTAAATTTTAAAAAATATTTTTATTCCGGTTGCTGGTCATTCACTGCCTACATTCTTCTAATTCTTGGTCTTTTACCTTTATTAGATTTTTAATTTAAGAAATTATTGAAGTAACATTGGTTTAAAATGTGATATGGGTTTCAGGTGTACAGCACTATAATTCATTATGATCACTACCAAACGTCTAGTTTCCATCTACCATCTACCAGCTGACCTCGTTTACCTGATTTACCCACCTCCCTTCCCCTTTCCTGTCTGATAACCACCAAATTGTCCTTAGAACCTAAAAGTTTCTTTTTGTTTTCTTTGTTCATTTATTTTGTTTCTTCATCTTTAAATAGAAATGAAATCGAAGGGTATTTAGATTTTTTAATAAACCTCAGTCCCCATTCTTTCTTCCTTTCCCATCTAATTATTTGCCAGTTGGACTACCGTAATGGCCGCTAAGTGGTTTTCTTGCCTTTAATCTCACACCTCTCCAATCTAACTTGCTGTTATTGTTATTATCTCATCCCCTTAGGCCCATCTCCCAACTTTCATGGTGACAATCAGGTAACCTGGGAAACAAATTAAAGTCAGTCACAGAGCTGTGAAGTGTAGCTCTTAACTTTCTTATCCATCTCAGAGGAACTACTTTAAATGTGCTAACCGTGGACCAAAGAAGAGGATATGGCCCCAGCTGACCAATTCCAGGTCTGACTGTGTGCTAAATTGCTGGTTAACCTGGGCAGTTCCCATCATGTCAGGAGCCTTAGTGAGCTCATCTGAAATGATGAAAATAAAAATGGTTCTTTTTTTTTTAATTTATGGGAGGCACCACTATAAATACATGGATCTATTTATCCTTCTAATAATCCTTTGAGGTAAGTAGTATTACTACTGTCTACATTTTACGGATGAGAAAAATGAGAAACAGAGAGGTTAAGGAATTGCTCCAAAGGCACAAAGGTAGAAATTGTGGGTACTCTGATTCAAACACTGGAAGTGCTTCCAACATCTGCACCTGAATGCTATAAAAAGACAGAGTCGTATTAAATGAGATTCTGGGGTCTATCTCTAAAAATACCTTAAAGTCATATGCCAGAGAAGGCTGCTGTTTCCCCCTCCACACACAAAGGGCAGGAGCAGAGTTATGTTAAGGTGTGACACTCAGCCAGTACAGTTCATCCTCAGGCAGGGAACGTTGTCTAAATATAGAAACTCCCTTAACATTGGAAGGTCTGATTAAACTGGGTTAGTTGCTGGGCGAGGTGCTGGAGGCAGAGCAGGCTGAAAGGTGTGCCAGCTGCGCAGTAGCGCTGCGTAACAATGTAGGGCAAGGTTTCTCCCTCAGCTCTGCCCTGCTTGCATCATTGCTTTCATGGCACGTCCTTTTGCGGGATTACATAATGCTGATTAAGGTAGATTACTTTATGAATCAATCTGCCTCGCAGAGAAACCAGGGCATTTTGCCAAATTCTTTTCCACCCGGATGACAATTTCATGCCTTTAAGATGATTTTCTTTGTGTTTGTCAGTTGCAAGAAAAACTCTGGCATATGATCCATGCACAGCTAGGCTATCTTTGGGCACGCATACCTTACCACAATGTGAACTTCCTTCTTAGCGTGCCCTTTGAAAGACATTTCTAGGCCCTTTAAATACTGTTGTAGGTTGAATCATGTCCTCTCCAAGTGACGTGCAAGTCTTAATTCCTGGTACCAAAGAAAGTAGCCTTATTTAGATACAAGGTCTTTGCAGATGTAAAGTTATGATGAGGTTACACTGGCTTAGGTTATGACCCTAATCCAAACACTGGTGTCCTTATTTTAAAAAGGGCATTTGGCGTCCTTTGGCCTGGCAGTCTAGTGGTTTAGTTCACTGGGAGTAGTTCACATATATCCCAAGGTCCCTGGTTCAAGACCTAGGGCCTGAGGAACCAACCAAGATGAACAACTAAATAAAAGACTTTTTCCTCTTTTCCCTGCCTGCCTGCCTTCTTTCCTTCATTCCCACTTGTATCTTTCCTTTAAAAAAAGAAAAAAAGAAATAAAAGGGAATTTGGATACATATACACAAGTGTATAGGGAGAAAGCCATGTGATGATGGAGGCAGAGATTGAAAGGATGTTTCTACAGGCCAATGAATGCAAAGGCTAGTGGGCAAGCACCAGAGGCTCGCAAGAGGAAGGGAAATGTTCTTCTCAAGGGCCTTCAGAGGGAGCCTGGCCCAGCTGACAACTTGATTTCAGGCTTCTGCCACCAGAATTGTGACAGACTACGTTTTTGTCATTTTTGAACCAACCAGTTTATGTTACTTAATTATAGTTCTGGAAAACTAATATAGATACTTCTTCACTCTCTTTCCAAAGACATTTCAAGGACTTTATAAACATTAATTCTGTTAATCCACACAACATACATTCACCTGTGTGGAAGGAAGAGTGGCATGGAAATAGCACTAGAATACAGGACCGAAGACTTGTGATGCATCTCTAACTCTGCTCTGTGATTTGGGAACAAATGACTTAAACTTTATGAATTTTTAAAAAGTATTTTAACAATGTAATTATTACAAAAATACTGACTTGTCTTCTTTATAAAGTTGTTATAAGGATCAATAGCTTTACACTTAAAAAGCACTAGAATGTTTAGAAAACATCTAAGTAAAAACACTATCCTATTTGTTCTTCCCAAGTACCCTACAAGGTCGGTAGTTTTCTTGATCTAATGATGCTGATCAAAATTTACAGAAGCTCTTTACTTGCCAAAGGCAACACACCTGGTAAATAATAGAAACAGGACTTTTCGGTCAACATTCTATATGCACCACTCTGTAGTGCTTAGGAAAACACTTGGTTTGTAGTAAATGCTCCATATATGTTTGTTCTGACTCTAAAACACATGAGTCTTGTAGAACACTTTAGCCAAAAGAAGATTAGTGTATTAAAGTATGCAATACACAGTTCCATTCATTCATTTATGTGCACAAAAAGATTCGTTGAATGTGTTTATCAGGTATGAGGTATGGGTCTAGGTGCTGAACATATAGCAATGAGAAAACAGACTGAGTTCCCGTTCAGTTGAGGTTATATTTTAGTGGGAGAGTTAAAAAACAAACTTCTATTCTGATATGAAATTGTTATAGAGAAAATTAAGCAGGGTAGTGGGATAGAAATTATGGGGTGACCGATAATGGAGAAAGGGTGCTGTTTTACGTTGGTCAGTCAGGAAAGACCTCTCTGATAAGGTGAACTTTGAACCAGACTGTGAAGCAAGTGATGGGTACCTAGGGAAAGACTACTGATATTATTTAAGATTAATAAATAGCAAATAAGAAGCAATCCCAAGAATTTTTCTTGAGATTTTCAAAAATACATCAAAGAAGCCAGTATGGGAGAGGGGTGAATTAGAGGCCCAATCGTATGGCCTTGTGAAACAATGACAATTTTGGTTTTTACTCCAAGTCAGGAAGCCTTGGGAGGGTTTACAAATAGTATCTAATTATTCTTCTGGATAATGTTTACTGTAACTGTCTTTAAAGGATGTATTTAGAAGAACGGTGATGGATTATTATGATAGTTGCTTAGAGAACAGATAGGTGGAAGGAAAGGGTGGGAGTAGGAACACTAATGTAGGCAAGAGGTGGAAGCAGTGAGAATGCTCAGATTCTGAATTCATTTTGAAGTTATCATTGACAAGAGTTTCTGATTGACTGAATATGGGGCGTGAGAGAAAATGATGTTTTAATTGTCATCAACATGACTCCAAGATTTTTTATATGAGTGCCTAGAAGAACACATTTAAGAGTAAATAAGATGGTGAATTCTGTGGGGCAAGCAGGTTTGGGGCTAAGAGTGTGGTAATCAGATTTATTTTGGACATTTACATTTGAGATTTATTGTAGACTTCCAAGCAGAAATGTTATGTACACAAGATGACATATGAGTCTGGAATCAGGGGAAAGGTTCAGACTAGAGATAAAATCTTGGGAATTGTTAGCATATAGAAAGTGATTAGACAATAAGATTGGATGAGTTCTCCTTGGGAGTGAGTGTGTATGAAGAATAGGCATTCCTATATTTAGGGCTCAGAGAAATAAGAAGTAATAGGCAAAAGAGACTGGGAAGAAATAGACTGAGTTAGGAAAACCAAAAAGGAGTGATGAAGTAGAAGAGTAGAACATTTCAAAACTTACTACACAAAAGAGGGACAATAGTTAAAACAATGAACTCGAGCCACATACCATTGACTGAGCTAGGTGAGTTATTACTGTTTAGTATGGCAATTTGGAAGTAATTATTAGGTAACAATGGTAAAAGCAGTTTATGGGTATGTACAAATCCTGATTGCAATGGATTCAGAAGAAAATGGTAGTTGAGGAAGTAGAGACAAAAATACAGCCCCCATGGAGTTTTGTGGTAAAGGGGGCAAAAAATAGTGCTGTAGCTGGAGAATAATTTGATACCAAGGAGAGGGCTGTAAATACGTTTGTTTGTTTTTGAGAGGAGAAATACTGGTGAATAAGAATGGAAATGGTCCTATAGAAGGGAAAACATTGTCTCTCTAGGGGAGAGAATGGAGAATTGCAGCTATGATATCCTTGAGTCAGTGGGGGAGAGCAGGTCCATAGAGAAGAAGCCTTAGAAAGGAGCACAGAGCAGATTCATTGTCCCAGGAGGGAAGGTGGAATATATGGGTACAGACACCAGAAGGGTCTTTGTTATACAAGTGGGCACATGTGGATATTTTCTCCAAATGTTTCCATTTTCTCAGCAGTGTGGGAAGCAAAGCCACAGCTAACAGTGAGGAGGGGGAAGAGGTGGAATTATGAAAAGGGGTGACATCCAGAAGAGTGAGGCAATGGATGGACTAAGGAAACATAGTGGTAAGATTTACAGCAGAATTATTTCAAAATGTAAGGAGTTATTTTGATGAGTAGAAACCCAGGACTGGAAAATATATACATTTGTTGACAGCCCACTCTGGGAAGCCAGGCTGTAGACCTTGGGAGACAAAATGGAATTCTGACCACACTGAGTTTAAAGTCAAGTATAAGTGACAAATACATGAAATTTCAAATAATAATTTAAAAGAATAGAAAAGATGTATGTGACAAGGCAGTGTATTAAATTGCTCTATATGTTTAAGGAGTTCAGAGGAAGGAGAGGTGTTCTAAAAGTGGTATGATGATTGAGTCTGATAGAATGAATAAATTCCAAAAGGGTCAGTGAAGGTAAAGGAAATGATAGGAACAAAGACAAAAGCTTGGATGGAAAGAGGCAGAGAAATATCAGTATAGTTTCCAGGTAAATTATAGGCTGCACAATTAAATTTGAATTTGAAATAAACAACAAATAATATTTTAGTACAAATATATGATATATGATGTGCGTATTTATCTGAAATCAAAGCTGACTGGATATCCTGTATTTTTATTTGCTAAATCTGGCAACCCAATCAACCCAGGTTAAAGGTAATCCAATGAATGTTAATTGATCCATGGGAAGGGAAACTCACAAGAAAGCAAAAGGTGTTTAGTGGTGGCAGATGCTTTAAAAATGTCCTGAAAATGAGATTTTGTCATTAGGACACAATAGTGTCCTCATGGAGCCATCTGACACAGCAGTGAATGCAGAGGCCCAATGTAACAGATATGCCTCACTCAGGAGAGAAGTTTGATAATAAGAAAGGAGAGAAATATATATCTAAGGCCAAATACAGAGATGGACCCCAGGCCGTAGGCTCATAGTCACTGGGATGCTATATGTATTTAGATATGTAAACAACTGAGATCCTGTCCTTAAGACTCTCTGTAAAAGCCAGAGACTGGCTCAAGGCTAAGGTCACAGCTCAACTGTCTTGGTACTCGACGGCTCAGAAGTCTCTGTTTCAGGATGAAGACCAAGGAAGAAGACAAATGATTGCAAATGAAATATGAGAGAAAGAAAAGAGTGGAAATCCTACTGTAGGCAAAATGTTTGCTTTAATTCAATAGCTGACCGAATTCAGATACTCCCAGATGGAAATTGGATTGTGAACTTCCAGATTATAAATTGCTTAATGGAACACACTCTTTGCCCAAGAGGCTTGCCCTATATCGGATTTTATTTCATTACACCTGGGTAGAAAAAAGTGTCAAAGACATTCCACAAGAGTGAAGCACTGATGTGAAAAGGTTGTGGCAGAATTGTTCCTGTCCGGCCACTAGAGGTAGGGGTTTGGTCCCTGGGTGTAAGTGTTCAAGTGAAAGTGACATGCTTCCCAGCGATGTTTTATTCTCAGGTGCCTCAAGGTTCCATAGTATCATTATAGAATATTTATTGCTGAAATGTCTGCTCCCAGGAAAAAGCAGTAGCAGTTTTTAGAAGGAGTTATTAAAAATGAGGGTTAACAGAGTGACGTTTGACAATAACTGTTAATGGATTAGGGTCAGGGATAGCTCAGTGCTCACAGACCTTAAAAATGTTGTCATCTATCTTTCTCCCTGAATGGAGTGTTCATCTTGCCAGTTCCTATAGTTAATTAGATTGTTAACTCTGTCTATTTATAGCAGCAAACACTTCACTGGCATGTAGCAAATGCTGATTATTAATCAGGGGCTTCTACTGACTCAGGGTGGAATGAAACATAATTATTCAAATTGGATTTAAGCCAAGGTCCAATGACCTCACAGGCAACATCCTGATTCTGCAAGCACTAGTTTCCGTAAGCTGAATCTCTGAAAGATACAGAGATTCCAATCTTCGGGAGCCTGGGGGTGAATGGTGATGCTGAGTTTAGGCCTCTTCCGGAATCCTCAAAAAAGGATTGCGTTCTCTGCTATAAATGTACCTGTGCACCTGCCAGCTCATGACTCAAAATCAGCCTTACTGAGTAAATCATTATACAAAGTACTTATGAATGTAGAATTTTAATAGGAAATCAATAAAAGTTAATTTTCATAGATCCTATTAGGAAGGGTGTTCACCCAGCCTGTCTTCTATCATATATCACATTACTTTATACTGTGGGAGAAAAGCTAAGATCTTATATAGGTGATTAAAAAAAAGACAGAAATTAGAATGACCCAACCCTCTCTAATATATTTGGCTGGATAGCCTCCCTAACATTTGTGATTTAGGCCTTTAGTGGGAAGAAATGACACCCTCAGAATAGGTGGGGTGGAGGAAGAAAACGTGAGAGGAGGTCTCTGGGGCAGTGCTCTGAAGGGATAGACTGTCTTCAAGCTCTGACTGAAGCTTCAGAGGAGAGCAGCATCTGCTGTTCCCTTCACCCCTCTGAGAACCTGCTATATTGAATCTCCCTGCTTTTCAAGTGAAAGTACACCACCCAAATGAAAATGAGCTTTGCTTTTCTTCAGTAGAGTCAGCTGGTTCTTGAGGGTAATTCTCTCTTTATCTGGAAGTCCTGAGAAATCTGGATGTGCTTTTCCTTTCTCGGTAGGTGGGAAGGGGAATAAGTGCTTTCACTGTATTGTCATTTACTTGTTTTAGACAGAGATTGGTTCCAAGTCACAAGCCCTCTCAAACAAGCTTTTGCAAGAATAGGGGATCTATTAGGAAGTTGAGGGGCATCTCCTGAGGGAAGGATATTTAGCTGGATTCCACAGGATTCACACTAGGACTTGGAGTGGTTTGCCCTCCTTGGGGTTGCCGGTCACCTTGTCTCTGCAGCCTCTGAGATCTGCTCTACGATTTTCCCTACAGACTGACGTTCTCTGCCTACCTTCTGTATGGCTTCTCAGGGATGTCTCTGAGTGGTATCCTCAGTCACTGAGTTATCAGATATTTCCATTCCAGATCCCATAGACTTTTTACTTAATCTAAATGCTTTTTAAAAAATAAGGCACTTAAAAAGTAGAGGTGTATTTCACATAATATAAAATTCACCCTTTAAAGTATATTCAGTGGCTTTTAGTGTTTTCATTATATTGTCCAACCATCATCACAACCTAATTCCATAACATTTCCATCACCCCTAAAAGAAACCCCATGCCTATTAGCAATTCATCCCTATTAATCTTCTCCTATCACCTAGAAACCACGAACTTACTTTCTGACTCTATGGATTTGCCCATCCTGAACATTTCATAAAAATACAACTTTATGACATATGGCCTGTTGTATCTGACTTCTTAGCATAATGTTTTCAAGTTTCATCCATGTTGTAGCATGTAACAGTAAGTTATTACTTTTTATGGCTAAATAATATTCTATTATATGGATTTACCACATTTTGTTTATCCATCCGTCAGCTGATGAACATTTGGGTTGTTTCCAGTGTGGGGTTATATTCAGAATTCCTATTATAAATATCTGTATACACATTTTTGTGGGAACATATGTTTTATTTTAAATTCACTTGGCTATAGACTTATGATAAAATTGCTGAATTATATGGTAATTCTATGCTGAATTTTTTGAGAAACTGCCATACTATTTTGCATAGTATCATTTTACATCCCACCAGGAATACATAAGGCCATTTAATTCCAAATTTCTAGGAGATAGAGTCTGGTGACCCCATGTCAGTCTTGGGGTAGTGTTCTTCACGTCAGCTACTATTATGATCGATATGGCTCAAGATGGAGGTGGGCAGTGACATGTGGGAGTAGAATGGTCACATGGCCAGTCACACAGAGGCAAGCTGTGAAACGGTTCTCAGAGAAGGGGTATCTGAGTATTTTTGGAATTTCTTCCTTCCTGTCTAACACCCACCTCATTTCCAACATACCTCTATTAGTGTAGTCCTGAGTCATGGAAGTGGTCCATTGATGACAACTTATTTTTAAATTGAACTGAGCTTTGAATTTTTCTTTAAGAAAAGGCTAACAATTCTCTAGTGGCTAGTAAAGTGTAACATTTGCTCTGAATAGATATTTCTTAAATCAAAGCTGTCAGGCAAATGAAAACTCCAACCCAATGTGGCTCTGTCTACCCACATGGACGAGATCGTAAAGTGAGTTAGTAACCACCTTGGAATAAGCATTTGGAATCTCAGTACTGCTGATTAGAGTCTCAGGCCACTTGTGGGATGGAACTGTAATTATTGTCCTTTCTTGTTATTTTAGGACCCGAATTCCCATTCTTTATTCATGCCTTTGGGGGATTTGTAGACAAAACCTCACTTACACTTTCCAAAATGAGTTGCTTTATAAAAATCCCAGAATGCAGTTAAGTCCATCTGTTTCCTCTTTTACATTAACTTATTTGTTGCATTTAAGCCCCAGACAGTCTTCAGAGAGATGCAGTTATAGGAAAGGAAGCTGATTATGAGGGAAAGATTTTAGGGTCATTGAGATTTATTCCCCCTATTTGCAAAGTCTGCGTAATGTGTGCAATAGCCTGAGATCACCTTGGCATAAAGCATGGCTCACGTTTGAGCTGCCTGCACATGAGGGGAATAGTAAGCATAGGATTCCCAACACAGAAGGTTTAACAATCAGGAGCTTAACATATTGCAATGGAAATGAGACTGGTTGTGCAGCATTTTAACTGAGCATTGCTCTGGAACTTGTCTCCTAGTATTAAGGCTCTCAAAAATTATTGATTTGGATCCAAATGGGGAGAAGGATTTAACATTTGCCTTGTTTTCTGTGAAAGTCAAGATAAATGTACACCAGCAAACCTGAATCTGAGTTACACTCTGTGTGTGTGCCTGTGCTTGTGTGTGTGTGTGTGTGTGTGTGTGTGTGTGTGTTGCAGAGAAAGAGCGATACATTAAGTATTAGATGTAGCAATCTGAGGGTGGAAGGCAAATAATGGTGGATAGTAACTCATTGAAATAATTGATTTATATTATTAATATAAATTACTTTATGCATGATCATTTGTTTTATTTGTAGGGCAAGGGGAACACGGATTATTTCTATTTCCTAGATAGGACTTTATCTGAGAGGTGGAGTTAAGTGACTGAGTCCCCTAAGAATGACAATTCTGATGTTATGGGAAACTGTTTCTCAGCTCACAGATTGTGGGCAATGTTGCTTCTCCCCTACTCCCATCTCATACAGGCCTCCAGACACAGCAGGTGACACTGATGGATGGTCCCCACCTGGCTCTTTATTGAAACCCAACATTGTACACAGAACGGGGGAGATAGTTGATGCCTCAGTCAGGAGTGGACAGCTAAACAGGTCAATAGAAACTCAACCCGAAATTGCTGTCACAGCAGCTTGTTATAGCTTTTGGCTTTGATGTACAGCTCCAGCACTTTGTAATTCAGCAAATGCGGTGCTGCGGGACTGCTCCTTTAGGTGTAGCTGTAACCAGGAGTCAGGTGATCTGGAGCCCGGTTCCAGCTGGAACTCTGTGACCTTGGGAAGATTTCTCAATGCTTCTAAGACTGTTTCTTCAGCTGCCAAAGCAGTGGATTGGGTGTTAGACTTTCCCACCCAGAATCGATTAAGAAAAAAAAAAATCAGGTGAAAATACTTTGAAAAAGAAAAGAACACTTATTTTTAACAGGACAAAACTAGGCAGGTCAGAATTCCCTTGCAGGCATTTCTTTTTTCCAGGCTGGGAAAAGGAAAAGGAAGAGAACGAACGTTCTTCTGAAACAGGTATCACGTGTTTTGCTCATTTAGCCTCTTCAAGGTGGTCTTGTTCTTATTCTGCAGATGAGTTAACTGAGCAGAAAAGGTAAAGTGACTTGTTCAAGGTTGCTCAGTCAGTTGCTACTTAGCACAGGCTAAGGTGGAAGAAGTGTGCCTGATTTCCAAGTTCGTGTGACCCCTGCCTCATGCATTAACAACTCATTCCTTCTCTTGCTTCTGCCTCTTAACCGTTTAAATGATCCTGGGCAAATTCATCCCTTTGAGTCTGGTCCCCCATCTATAAAAACCACCTGCCTTGAAGGCTTCAGTGAGGATAAAATGAATTAATCCATGAACCAAGCCTGGTCAGGTGTGGCACGGAGAAGGGGCCTCATCCCTCCCCACCTCTGGTCATCTGCCTCCATCATGCTGCTCTCTCCAGAGTGCTCCCCAAGTCTGACCTGGGGCTCGAGGTGTCCCTTCTCCCTTCTGCAGAAAGAATGAGAAAATGTCACTGCACCTGATCTTTCTATTCTTTATTGACATTAGAAAAGTTTGAAAATACCCTTAGGCTTTGTCTAAGGTAGGCATCTAAGCACATCCTGTGGGGAAGCTACTTTTTGACAAAGAAAGGAGTATGTCTTGAGCTGTTGTGCCATGAACTCTAAGGCTGGCATTTTTCATATCAATGATCATTTTATTTATATGTCCTTAAGAGCAGAAATCCATGACACCATTTTTGTTGCCTAATGCCAATGAATAGTCCCATTTAATATTCATCATAAATTAATATTGATAAAGTCTTTGAAATAATATTATTTCACTTTCAGAAGGGATTTTGATTCACAGATTTAACTCACTTTCTGTCACTCAAATTCCATTTGGAATAGCCAAAGAATGCTGGAAAACATCAGCAGCAGAGATAGAAAACAACAGAAAATGGTGCCACCATCAGGCCAGAAACTTTAAGACTAGAGTTAGGTTCCTGTGATTACAGTGATGAGAAACTCTTATGAATTTTTAAAAAAACTTTGTTATGAGTTGAGTTTTTGTACCCCAAAATGATATGTTCATGTTTCAATCCCTAGCACTGATGAATGCTGTCTGATTTGGACAATAGTAAAGTGCAATTTGGGATTCAGTGGTGAATGGCCAGGAAAGAATTCTTAGGCATTTTAAATCAGTGTGTAAGTTTGTTAGAAGGACAGATGACAAAGCCTGGGGACAGAGACCGGGGAGCAAGCGGAGAACTGCGGCACCACTGGGCCGAGAGGTGGCGGGAAATATACCCTAGCTGGGCATGGTAAGAGGGGCTTTTGGGCCGAATTAAGCTCCTAGGAAAGAATGCTTTAGTCATTAAAGGAATAAAAGAATAGTGGTCATAAGGAATTTTAAATGAGATAAGAAAACAGGTTAGAGGAGGGCATTATGTGAAACATCCCAGGGGCCTGTGAAATGATCCATGAAGGAACGGATGGCTTGTTTCCTGGGAGGCCTGAGGCCTAATCATTTAGCTCTGTCAGTTCTCACATGGGTTTGAAAACTTACAAAAACAACTACATTTCTTTCGATCTTTCCCTGATCAATAGGGTCTTTGAAGACAGAATCAAACCAGGATAAGGGCACAGCTAGATTAAGGTGGACCCTACTCCCATGACTGGTGCCGTGTAAGAGGAGAAATTTAGAACAGAGCACAAGCTGTAGTGATGGAGGCAGAGTGGAGTGGTGCAGCTGCAGGAAGGGTCGCCAGAAACCAGAGAGTCGGAAGAAATCTTCCTCAGAGTCTTCCAGAAAGCATGGCCCTGCCCAAACCTTCATGTTGAACTCCAGCCTCCAGAACTGTGAGAAAATACATTTCTAATGCTTTCAGTCATCCAGTTTGTGGCAGTGTGTCACAACAGAACTAGGAAGTACATATAAACTTGACCAAAAAGTTGAAGAAATGAATTTAGGGCAGTACTGCAAGATGCAATTCACACATGTGAATCTAAAACTTACCTGGAAAATAAGTGGGCAGATTCCCTCAGCAGAAGCCAAAAACGTTTCCAATGTCAGCGCAATAATCTTTCAAGTAAATGTAGGGCACATCTGAGTCCTACAAATGACCTTGAGAAGTTGAATCTTCACTCTACCTACCATGTCATATAATAAAATACAGGCCTCATTACAGCAGGTCTGTGTTGAAAAAAAGCTGTGTCAGACAGAGAAGGGGTTGGCTGGCGGGGACAACAAACACAGAAAAGCATCCACTAAGCACAGGGACTAAACAAACTTCCTTGCATATGCTCTGTCCTAAGTTCAGGGTAGAAACTAGACTATCATTAAACCTACAAAACGATGAAAATTTCTCTTTCTTCTTTGTCTGAAATGAAACAGTTTGAATAAAGACATCGTTTCTGATAAACCATCTTTGAATTCCCAAATGGAAACATGTAGGTATCCATTTATCAGACATGAATTTTCAATGAGCACTTACTATGTGCCAGTGTTTATGCTAGAATTCATTCAGAAGATTTATATCATATATAGACATCTGAAGGCAAAATAGAAAGAGATCATGGGAGTTCAAAGAGCTACAGGGATGGGTAACTAGGGAAAAAAAATCACTCTCCTGGAAAATTACTCCATAATTGTTCAGATTACTCAAACGAGAGAGATCAGTTAGAGCAATTGGAGGAAATGACCCCTCTGAAAGAATTATTGCAAGAAATTGAAAGAAGGAAATACTCAGGTGAATCATCAGTTCCTTTTAATATTTCAATGTAAGATTAGAGAGAACTCTGTATTTGTGAATACAGAACAAAGTGAGGCTAGGAAATATTGCTATAAATCATAAATATAATCCTTAAAAAAATGAAGAAAAGATACAGGTAGGAATGTGAGCAGGCAGGCAGGCAGGCAGACAGGAAAAGAGGAAGAAGCATATCTATTTTCACTAGGTTCTTCACACTGGTTATTTCCCCCTGTGCCCAGGACTTGAACCCAGGGCCATGTTGTCTGGCTCCTTTGGAGGCGATTGACCTAACCGCTGCTCCACCAAGATGCAACCCCAAATTTTAGATAAAGAAAACATAGGGAAAACTGAATCTTGCAATAAAATTGAATGAATGAATTAAATGATTAGGTTGAAAAATTCTCCTAGATCAGAAAGGAAAATATACAAACTTAACCATAATGCATGGAAAGGAAAATGGTATGGGAAGGGAAAAACCCAGCAGGTTCAAAATAGATATCATAATAAAGATTCCAAAAGGTGAGAGAATCTAAAGTTAACAAAACAGAAATGATAAAAAAAATCCTAAATTTAAAGAAGCATTTGAGTCTCAGACTGAAAGGACGTACCAGGAATCAGGTAAAATTAATAATTAGACTCTTACACTGAGACAGCGAGTAAGGCAGGTTTCTTTCTGTACTAAGGCAAACACAACAATCAGACAACACAAAACAGATATCTAGAAGGAGAACAAAATAAGACCATCAGAATATTGCTTTTCCATCATACTAATTGCTGGAAGACAGGGAATAATATCAAATTTTGAGGGAAAAGATTGTAGCTCAAATACTTCTCATCAGCTTATGCTGAGAGCAATACAAAAAATCTATTCTCAGGTACTCAGGAACTCAAAAAAAAATGTTCCTCTCCCTGAGAAAAATATCTTTGAAGAAATCCTATAGTAATTTTTAAAAAAGAAATAAAAAGAAACAATTCAAATTAGAAGCCAGAGCAGCACAAAACTTTTTGTGGGAAATAAAATTGTAAAATCTGTGTTATATATAGAAGTATATATATAAACATTTGCTATTAACATGAAATTTGACAAAAATGTTAAAGATGCTAATAATATGGATTTTTAAAGGTAGCTTATTCAGGTGAAAACTTGGGAGTGTAGAGGAAGAGGGAGGAAAAGATAGAGGTTCTGTGAAAATATGAATTTTTTCTGATTGGTTTACCATTTTACCCCCAGACTTAGAATAGTGCCTGGCATAGTAGGTGATTAGTGAATGAACGAGTGAAAAATCTACTAAATCTATATAATCAATTAGAATTTAAAACTCCTCTGCATCAGTAATAAAAAGACCATTCGATAGAAAGATGAAGCAAAAAACACAATTTACAGGCAATTAAGAAAATAAAAGCCACATTAAAAAAAGAGATACTCAATCCAACCAATAATCAGGAAAATGCAAATTAAAATAATAAAGGCATACCAATTCCCATATATCAATCTGAATGTCAATGATTAGTATGTCTGACAATACCACATGTGAATGACCAGACTGGGAAGCAGGAGCCCTCACTCTGCTGGTGGGACTTTAATACTAATAGTTACTTTGGAGAATTTGAAGATTGCCTGCCCCATGAATTCAGCAATTCTTCCTCTACGCATAAACCCAAAAGTGGTGCCCCTCCAGGGACTACTCCAAGGAAGTTCATTGGGAGGTGTTTGGAATAGTGAAAAACTGGAAACAACCCAATTGTCCTAGCTGTCAAAAGAAGGGTAAATAAACTGTGATTAATTTACATAATTGTATAATACAGATCAATTAAAATTAGTGAATGACATTTATGTTTCCACTAAATGTCAAACACGTAAAGATAGCAGAAGAGAAAATTCCACACTAGTGTATGCAGTGCATGCTATAGCATTCATGTGTAAGCAATAAGCACTCACTCATGTCCACATTAATACAAATTGTCTGTGCCTACAAAAATGTCTACTTAAGACAAGAAACCAGCACTAAGAGGAAACAGGCCAAATTTACGTTAGTGATGCCTCTGGGAAGGAAGGACAGAGAGTTATGAGATTCTGGATTGGAATAAGAAAACTTTGACTTTATAATGTTTTATTTCTTCTATTTAAAAAAGTTTGAAGTGACAGAATGTTAACATTTGTTAATTCTGAATAGTGAATACAAGGGTGTTTGTTATATTATTCTTGTAGTTTATTTTAATAAACCTGTCACACTCCCCCAAAAGTGTAATATATAGCCAACCTTATGGCCTGTCAACAATGACTCTATTAGATTGATGAGTTTCTAGGGGTGAGGGAGTGGGCCTATTTCACTTCTGAAATGATATTCAAAAACAAAACTTCGAGGGTGTGCTGTATATGGGCGTTGTTTTTTGGAGCAAGTACAACTCTATTCATTCCAAAAGCATTTGGAAATGTATGAGGGGGGATTTTGATTCTCACAATAATTGGAGAGTGCTGGCACTTAGTGCCTGTGGCCAGGTATGCTAAATATCCATTTTCAGATCTGTTCCTACACAATAAAGGATTGACCAGTCCCTAAATGCCAGTTGTATCCTTTTGCGAAATATTGAGTTAGGAATTGCATTCTACTAAGGATAACAAAAAGTCCCATTACTAGTGGTTTGAACACAGAAGGATTTATTTCCTTATGCAACAGGAAGCGCGGAGGTTGCTTGGACAGGTTCAGTGGTTCAAGGGTGTCAGGACTCACCCTTTGTGTTTCTATTTGCTTCTCCCCACAGTCTCATGATGGCTGCTCCAGCCATCACCCCTAGTGTCCAGAGAGGAAGAAGAAGTGCAGGAGAAGGAAAAGATAATAAGTATTTGGAAAGCAAGACTTTCTCAGAAATCCTCATTAGCTGTCTATTTATATCTTATTGTACCACAGGGACTTGCTTGCTTTTAGTTTTTGGCTTTGCAGCCCTGTGCTAGAGGAAGGCAAGGAAAAATTTGTTTGAAATGGGTGTTAAGTAAGTTAACTCACAGTATTTTCTGCAAAAATGAATAGGTTAAGTTTTCATGTTAAACCGCAAAGTTGGGTATATTGATGTTCAGCCAGGAAAACAGAAACTACTCAGAATATGTGCAACAGAGACAATTTAATGCAGGAAATAGGTGACACAGAGGCTAGAAGAGAGGCTAAACAGGGACAGTGAGGCAGTCCAGAGATTAGCAATCTCAGGAAGCCACTATCCAATGTTAGAAAGGCAAAGGGAGAGGGAGAATTGCAAGGATCACTTGGCAGAAGCAAAAATGGGACTGGCCTACGAGCTGAAGCCAGAAGGGATCTGCTGCTGCGGCAGAAAACAATACCTAAGAGGCAGGAGAAATGGAATAATCTGGTTTTCCCACTTTCTTCCACTGGTTTTTCTCATAGTCAGACCCAACCGTGGGAAGTCTGTAGATGCAGAACTAAGTGAGAGGATAGGAATAATTGGAGAGAAAAGCAGGTCCAGGACAAAGCAACCTGGGTCGAAATGCAAGATACACTTCTGTATTACAGTAACGGACAAGAAAAGAATATCAGGTGACAGAATTCTTATCAGGTGATGTTGAATTTAAGGCTCAGGCCATTAAGTGAGGTGAAGGAGTATTTTTCTTTTTCTGTATTGTGACTGGATGCAACCAATCCCTAATAAAGATGGAGGAGTTACTGAGACTTTAAGTGCTAAATAGTATGCTATTCTTACCAGTGGGGCTCGTCCCTCAGTTTCCTCCTTGCGGGTTCTTTGTGTCTCTGGAGAGAAAATTTGCTGCAGAGCAGGGCACTGAGAAGAAAGGAGCTGTAGAATGCAGAAGTAAAACAAGGTGTTTATTTAGGAGAAAGGGGAGGGGGAAGGTACATTCACAGATAGGTGTGGAAATGGGCCATTCTGCAAAGGAACCAGCAGCAAGAGGTAGGGACTGAGGTTTTAAAAGATTCCCTACATTCATGCTCTGCCTAATCCCTACCCAGGTGAGTCCTGTGGTGGGATAAGGTCCTTGATTAGCCTTCTTGTGGCTTCTTTTAAATTGATTGGAGGACTTCACATTGGTACCACTCTATGATTTATTTCTTTTGTCTGTAGCCCTGACCATCAGCACATAACTTCTTGACTGATAATTAACTGTAATTTAAACTTCCCTGGCTTGGGAATCTGTAATTTTGAGCATCAGCATTCCATTTTGAGCTTCCTGGTTAATCTGTAGCTGCATTTTTAACCAAATTGGTGCTGTTTTATGGCTCCCTAACTTGGCTTTCCTTCCCCTGCACCTTAGTCAAAACCCTACCTAATAACTTCATATATTTCTAAACCTCTTCGAAATACAAGGAGAAATCTACTAGAAGCATCATCAAAGGGGAAACCTTTAATCCCTATGACAGCTTGAAATAGGCAAAAATAAATAAGGGCATTCAAAAAGACTCACATTAAGACATGAAAGTAGCCAATCTGAAATGAGAGGTACTCCCAGCTTAAGTGTTTTTATTAATACACAAGAGAAATGAAAAGAAATGGTTTCAATTATGGCTTCAATTCAACAAGGCATACAAAATATAATTTTAGGAAAGCACGAGGTAGGAATCGATAAAAACAAAACCAGAAATTAATACATTGAAAAGAATTGAGAAATTTACCAAGAGCCTATTTCAAAGAGATGAAAAAAGAAAGACAAGCTCTTTGAAAACTGTATCATAAAAAAAGAAATAAAGGATACAAATACACAGCATTACAAATAAGATAATATAACCACAGATACAGAAACTAAGCACATTGTAAAAGTCAGACTAAATATGACTTAACTTTAATCCATTTGAAAATCTCAATGTAAAGATAATTTTATTAGAAAATAAAAAAATTGGGGCGAGACTGTGTAACTCAGGCGGCTGACTACAACCCAAGGACCGGAGTTCAAGACCTGAGGCCAGATTGAAAAAAAACAAACAACTAAATTCATGGAGATATTTGTTTCTCCCCTTTCCTCATTCCTTTCTTCTTTAGATCCTTCTTCTTCCTCTCCCTCCCTTCCTTTCTCTCTTTAAAAATAAAAATAAATTAATAATAAAATTGAAAGAGGCTTTATTGTGAGGTTTTTGAATCTCTGCAGTTACACTCTGTCATGGAACTAGCAGTTCTCTTCTGTGACATTTATCATGACAGAATGTAAGTTGAATTTACTGAGCTGTCTCCCCTCTTAGACCATAAGCTTCCTGAGGTTAGGGACTATGTCTTAACTTAATTTTGCTTCCCCAGTATGTAGCTAAGGTATCTGATGAAAATGCTCAGGGGATGTTGGTTGAAAACATGTCTTCTTTCCTCCCCCCATTAATTGCATCTCACCTTCTTTTCTTTCCCTTTCAACATCCCATAGAATAATCAAGAAGCAAGATCTAATTAGCTTAGCATAAAGAGTGTCCTATTTATGTCATTCTTTCGGTCCTCTTGGTAGCCTATTCTCTCTAGACCTGACGCCCTGTGAAGGAGGCTTGTGCAGGCAGTCTCCCGTGTGGTGTCCACAGAGGGTTCCTCAGCAGACAGCACTGCTTATCAGAGCTGCCTGGAGCTAGTGACTCAGAGAAGGACCCAGCAGGCCTTAGCTGTTGCTAGGAAACCATGGCTCCCTTGTGGAACCCAGCACAACACTCGCAGGTTGTCCCTGATAACTTAGAGAAACGAAGAGAGCTGTCAGAAAAGGTAGAGGAAAAAACAAAAAGCTAAAATGAAGAAAGTAATTTTCCTTGCCCAGCACTAAATGGCATGTATCTATGGGGATTAGAGACAAAAATAGTCAAAAGAGAGTTGGCATCGCTAACAAAAACCACTTTCGCTCTTGTAAACATGTGCTGTTGAAAACATGGCCCAAAAGATGTCTGTTTCATAGACAGTCTTGGAGTTTTCTGGAACTTCCGCTGGGAAAAGTCTGGGGAAGTGATGGAGAGTTCTCCCCCACGATCCCTGTCCAGCAACCTGGTTGGGATGTCTCCATCCACCTAGTCAGCTTACATTTGCAGTGTGTGTCTTCCTTGACCTCCAGTGCACTTTGAACCAGAGCCAGTGTCTCCTGGTACACTCAGGGAGAACACAGCTGGAGAGCAATAGAACCCTTCAGCAGTGGGTCTCACACTTGACTGAGTCAGAATTACCTGGAGGGTTTATTTAAGACAGATTGCTGGGTCCTATTCCTAGAGTTTCTGATTCAGGAGGCCTCGATGGTGCTGGGAATTGTACCTTTCTCGTAGGTGATGCTAATGCTGTCCGTACTGGCACTACGCTTTGGGATAATCTTCTTAGGCTATCACATCTCACAAGCAATTGTTAATTTACTTAACTGATGAGGAAACAGAGGCTCCAACAAGTGCAGTGGCTCGTCCAAGGTCACTTAGGTGACGATGGTGGGCCCTCACTCAGGTTTCTTGGACTGAACACAGGAGCTTCCTCCACTACAAAATGCTCTCCAAGCGGCATCTCTTTAAAAATCTTCCAAAAGACTCCAGATGGCCGCCAACAGGGGTGGTCCTGCCAAACGAATGCCAATTTGCTCAATCCAACCCTGATAGCTCTGACAGCTTTGACTACGAAGCCAGGGACAATTTTCAAAAGCCTTCGTGTTCTTCGCAGCATCGTCTCTCATCTTTCTAAATACTGTAGATAGAAAAGGAAGCATGTTGAGCAGGAGCAGACACAGCTAAACAGGGGATACATTTCCAAAGAGGCATGCCTCCAGTGCCACGTGCCAAGCTAGGGCTGTGGGTGGGAAACCCCATCAAACCACAGGCAGGTCCCCCTCTTGCCTGCTCCAAATCCCGCTCCCACTACTGGCCTCTGCGTCTGCCAAATGGCTTCAGAGATATATTTAAACCTTTAAAAATGCACATTCTTTCCACTTTTGCTTGAATATAGGCTTTGTCAGCTATCAAGGCTAATTGCAAGCTTGCAAGATACAAAAAGAACAATAGACAAACAACTTATATTAATAAGGCATGGTTGAAGCAAGACTTGGGTGGGTATGGAGTTTGTCTTTGGTTCACTGGTCTCTCTGGCCCGCCATGATCCTCCTCTCTCTCTCTGCACCTCTTGATTGCTATTCTTGTGAAATCTTGTTCCTTTGCTTTCTGAAGGAGGTAAACTCTGCTACAATGTGAGATGAAAGAGATTTAAAGGGTTATTTCCTTACAGGTCTTTTTTCTTTTTTTTTTCAGGAAAGATGCTGGCAGAAATAAAGTCATAGTATGCAGGCAGGCAGGCAGGCAGAGTGAGGAGAAAGAAGCACTTTATTTTTTATTTTGTTGCTCACACTGGTTGTTTGTTCCCTCTGGGTTCGGGACTCAAACCCAGGTTTTAGGTGGCCTATGTCCTTCAGAGGCGATTGACCTAACTGGTACCAGGGCCACCCAGTTATTTTAATTTAATAAAGGACACGTGAAGACAAAAACCTACCAACACTTGAAAAAATAAAACTCTAATGATAAAATCTGGGGGGCTTGGGTGGGAAGGATGAGTAACTTGGCCTGGACCCCAAATTCTTTATATTATTCCTTGCAGATGACCACTTGCTGCTGGTAATTCTGACAGAGGCTCATGCCTTAGGAGCCATTACTTGAATTGGCAGCACTTCCATTCTCACAATAACTGTGTGTCCACTAGATGGCATTCAGACAGAGCTGGTGGACATCTTATTTCCATAGCTTAATGAAGCTAAGAAAAATGAACTGGAGAGTTCCTATTTTTGCTAGGATTTTATCTTTGTTTATATTCTCTGTCTCATGAAGTGAACTCATTGTGTGTGACTGCTACTGAGTAAGTGAAGAAATACCCGGCAATTTACATGTGTACAGTACTTTATGACTTTTAATGTACTTTCCATACATTCTCCCCTTTGAGCTCACTTCTTGAACTTGTAGATATAAACATTTCCACTTCACCTCCGAGGAAACAGAGGTATCTGCTAGCACTTGAATCGAAACCTTTTAATTTCTGATTCCAAGTTGACCACATGTCATCTAAACAGTAAATTAGGGAGGTAGTGAAAAGGAGAGAGAGATTGGCTGACTGGATGGGCAGAGAGGACCTTGGAGGACTGACTGGAGTTAGGAAGCAGAGTTAGGAACTCTGGCCAAATTTTGAAAATATTCTAGTCCTCCCTCTGGTCATCCCAGTGGATGTTATGGCCTGTGTGTCTTATGTCCAGATTAACAGAGCAGATGACAACATTGTGTGGCCTCTGAGTTTCAGGAAAGAGGGCAGAAAAAGGTGGGTTGTGGTGTCAGAGAGGAAAGTTGGTGCTTAAATGGAGCAGAGGGTTCTCCTGTGGCATCTGAGATTCTACTCATGCAGTTAAGTCTACACCTGAGACAGTGCAGAGGTAGGCTCCTTCAGAATCACATTTCAGCAGGGAAGGCAAAAATGACCAAAGGCAAGTAGAAGGACTATGCTGACAGAGGCCTCACAAGAATTATCGGTTGTTTGCTCACTTACTGCTCTATATAAGTGTTACATAGTGTTGTGTTTCATTAATATTGTTTTGTTGTAGAGTGCTTGTCCTATATTTCAGATGTTCCCAGGGATGCTGGGAGAAGGCATTATGTTAACCAGCAATATTCCATGCACTTAATTACTCCTGGGAAATTAATATAGCAGTAGTGTTGACTAAGGAGTTAAGAGGAGGGCATTTCAGGTGTGTGGAGTGGCAGGCACAATGGTACTAAGAAGGGGATAAGTTTAAGGTGTGGAAAAGAATGAAATCCTCTGCCTCATCAAAGCACAGAATCTGAGAATACTGGAAATTAAGGAAGGACGGGTAAGTTGAGACTGGCTAATAGGACCGGTCAGGTCCTTCTGAAGAAGACTGCCTTGATGACGGGCATCTCACGAAGGTTATTAAACAATTGTCATTTGTGGAAGACTATTCCAGGGAATTCACAGATTATTCCAGCAACGCTCCCAGGCTCTTCCCACTGCAATTGGAAGGGAGCAGGGAGAAAAGACATAAGGCGACTGGAATAATTATAATGAGTTAATAAAGAGCTTATCTTCTATGGAAATAGGCAAGAAGAATAGACACGAAATACAATAAGATGAGTTCCTTTTATTTGCCAATGAGAAAGTCAATCGTTTGTTGAACACATTGTGCCCACTGGGATCTCGTGGACCAGAGCAGGTTTTCCTGCTATTCTCTTCACCTCACATTCTCGCTGCTTGTTTTCCCTATGTGTTCCCCAGGAGTGTGTCTTAATGGAGCAGTGGAGCGCTGCTCATTAAAACTGTGCAGTGCATTACAAGTATCATTCATTTTAAGTAACTGATTTTATTGCATTCCCAACCTGCCAAGTTGATAAATTAGGCACGGTACTGTCTTACACAATCTGGCGTCTCAGATTTAGGGAGTTTTGAAAATTAGCAAATCCTGTGGCAAATGGCAGCACCTGCTGGCAAATATGATATTACAGGCCAACTGTAGTAGACAATCTAATGACCCAGAAAACGAACAAAGAGAACAGCACTGCAAGAGCTGGAAGAGCTGAGGAGGAGAATCCACAGACTTGGGAGAAATTAATATATTTCAAAGAAAGACAGGAGAAGCAGCCAGTGACAGCAAGAAAATCCCCAAAGTTGGAGAAATCATCCCAGATAAGTTTTAAAGACTTAATGTTTGTCTGTCACTCTGCTAAGTCCTTTGGATAATATAAATGTGATATCAGACAAGGTCCCTGACCTCAAAGGCAATTACATGTTTAGAATGAGAAATTCTAAGGCTCCTAATGCTGCAAAAACTTCTTTTAGGATAACATACTCAATAGCATTTTAAGACTCTTTCTATACTCCCTAAACCTTCTTCAACAATAATTTTGTATCTAAAATGTAACTGAGAATTGTTTTCTTGAGAACTGTCTTCCCTGTAAAAACACTAATAGCATATTGAAAATTACTGTGTATATGAGGGATGAGGCATGGATTCACTTTCTAGATTTTTTTTTTTTTTACTAGAATTCATATATCCTATAGTTGAATTTCCAGACTCTATGATTGTCATACATGATTCAAAGATGACAAAATTATTCATAATGTTTGTTCAGAAATTTTTAGGGAGATGGTGTGTTGGAGACTTTATACTTCCGTATTTGTTTATATCCCAGCTTTTTTTTTTTTCCTGAAGGATTTAAACTAATTTATGGCAGATATGGTCGGCAAACTCTAAAAACTATGTGGAAAAATCTATCAATAGGAAAAAATCAAATGAGGCCTGCCGTTAAGTGACTACCCTTAAAGAATCTGCTAGGGAAGACAGGCGGAGGTGTGAAACACTAATGAATAATAAGATTATCTATTAGAATGTAGTAGAGGGAAGGGCATAGTTTCTGGAGTTTGACTGCTTGGGTCAGAATCCTGACTCTGCAGTTTTCTAGCTGGGTAACCTGGCCTAGCTTTGTAAGCTCTCATTGTCTGATCTGCAAGAGGGAGATAATAAGAGCACCTGCCTCACAGGGTTGTTGTGAGTTTTACATAGGTTAATATATGTAAAGCACTATACAGAGCTTGGCATTAGTAAGCACTCTATGTGTTGGCTACTATTATTATGGAAAGTGGTAAGTGAGTGTCATATTTAGCAATCTCTGCAGGAGTTAACTATAAATCCTTCTGGGTAATAATGACAGAAACACAAAAATAGTGTTGAGAAGGCAGGAGCACAGAAGGATGTGCTGGAAAGGCTTATTGGGAGGGAGTTCATGTAAGCTGAATTTTTGAAAAGAAGTAGTATTCAGATGGGAGAAGAGACAGGTGCAATGGCCTGAATAATAGTGCAGACAGAAATGCAAGGTGTCTGTTACGTGGATGGGGACCTGGTCCATGGACGGGAAGGGCGGCTGGTCTGACTAGAGCAGAGTGAACACGAAGGGGAAGTTATCCCAATATAGTTGAAGCATATATATATATATATATATATATATATATATATGTATACAATACATATATATTGTGATGATGGTGGAAAGCCTTAATACCATTTTGAGATAGAACTTTACTCTCAAGACTTGGTAACCACAGATGAGGTTTGAACGAGGGAGTGGGGCCCATTAGGAATATTAATCTGTGTTGGAAGGGTGCAGGATATTGTGAAGCTACTTGTAAGGGAGGAAAACAATTATCCTCTGCCTTTCTGAATTATATAATAGCAAATTATATATAAAAGAAGAATATATATGTAATGTGACCCAGCAAGATTAGGTTTTGAAAAAGAGCTGCTAATAGCATGAGAGCCAGTTACATCATAGATTCTTGGGTTCAGTCATTTCACCTGTGTTGACCATGTTGTGGGGAAAAATTTTTTTTAAACTAGAATTCAGGCTTAAATAACATCCTACTAAGGGAGAGAAGGAACAGCCCTCTTAGAGGAGAGTAAATGTTTTTAGGAAAGATGGATGGATTCTTAGAGGTATAGAGGGGTTTTATGATAGTCTGTGACAAAGTGTATTTGTGTGTATTGTTGACTTCTAGTCTCTTCACTTGTGATGAGCTCATTTTTCCTGGCTGGTAAAATTCCTGGGGTGGGGGGTAGGGCTCATGACAAGTGTCTTCCTTTTGGAGACTCTGAATTTAGACAGATGAAGGGAGTACAGAGAGAACCTCTCCTGGTTTTTGCTGTTTTTTAAGTGCCTGCAACTCAAAATAACCAACGTGATATATTTTGGAGTGATATGTTCTGCGACTCTTCAGGGTCAAGTGTAGGACTAGAAGTCTATTGATGAGAGTCTAGAAGGGGGAAAGGCAGATGGAAGGGTAATGAGATGGAACGACGACTTTGAATGTAGGGCCAAGAGAAGGGGTGAGGGGGATCCTAATGTTTTATACTGAGACCTTGGATGATTGAGCTATCCAGTGATCTTAAGGGGAGCTTGAGGAGGCCATGGATGATATTCTAGGCATGTTGGGGTTGAGATGATAATAAAAAATCCACACATAACATCTGGGACAATTTTCATCAAGGGGTTATGGCAAATGTCCCAGCAATTCTTGGGTAGCTGGTTTCCTTGATTATAGAGTATATCCCTAGACAGAGATCCAAGTGACTTTCTCAACTTTACATTATTTTGTACATGTAATAACATGCTATCACTAGTTATTTCATTGCTTTTAGGCTGAACTCAGGTCATATTTGCCTGAGCTCCTCAAAAAGCACTAAGCAATGTAAAGATTTCATCATTAATAACACTGAGTGTGGCCCATCTGTCTTGGCTAATTCACACTAAGCCTTTTGTCCTGACTTTCTGCCTGAGGACCCCAATGTCTCTCCTTCCAATTTAGCATTGATATTAATGATGTCACTAGAGCAGAAAATCAGAGCAGCAGGCAGAAACAGATATGTCCCTTTAAGAGTTCCCAGTTACCCAAATGTGGAGATCTGGAGGGTGCTTTGATCCTTCAGGTGAAGCCTGGTACATGATGAGAACTCCTTTCCTGGAGTGAAAGGCTGATGCCGTTAGAGATGGTTTGCTCTTTGCAACCTCATTTAGCACCTCACTGAATGGTGGTTCATTAAGCCGTAAGCAGCTGTGTAGTGCGCCAGAGGCTTCTGAGGGCACTGGGCTGAGATGGTGGCTTCACTGGTTAACTCCTGAGTCTGGGACCATTTAGAACTCTGTGGGAAGAGCAGACAGAGTAGCAAGTGCAGTGAAATGGAACACAGCCATTTTTGCCCTAACACTGAAGTAAGGCTATAGGCTCTGAGATCCAGAAATAGTAACCACATCACACATAAAACAAGATGGGGTAAAGTTTGCAAGGGATCATTTGTTTTTTCCCATTTCAAGGCTTGAGTGGTCAGATGGAATAGGAGCAGGAAGTAAGTAGAAATAAAAATTGTAAACTGCAGCCTGGCCCAGCTGCTAAATTGTGGTTAGGTGCAATTTGATAGGTCATAGGTTTTTACCTACTTGTTTTCCTAGGAGGCATTGTAGATAGGTCCAAAATTATCTTAAAGTTACGGGATTTTCCCAGTGTGTACTCTGATCTCTTGTTCTCCTTCCACTTGTAAGTCAGCAATGCCCCCAGTGGCAGTGAGCACAAAGAGCTCAATATGCTTTGAGTCATACTATCTATTTTTATAACTTTTGCTTGTTGTATAGGCTAATTTTAGGCCTGGCTTATTTTTCCCTCTCTCAGTACTATATTAATAAAATTCACAATGCCTTGAATGCTGCAAAGAGTCAAATGTTCATTGAATGACTGTTTCATAATTAGAGTAGACAGGAAAGAGCTCAGGAAGAGTGTTCTGGGTTTTGGTGGTTCTATTGTGTAAGTAGTGTAGGTATAAAGTAAGACACACTCAGGTTCCAATGCTATGTAACAACAGGTTATTAAACTATTCTTAACCTAGTTTCCTCACCTGTGAAATGAGAGTGTATGATCTTCAAAGAATCGTGAAGAATGAAGAGACAACATTTAAGAAATGCCTAGCAAAATAACTAGCATATTAATAGACACTTAGAAAGTATTTGCCAAAGGAATGAGTAACTCCCAAGGAAAATTTCAGACCAACAGACAGTGCCCAAATGCAGCAGAGCTTCTGAAGTGTAAGCTGCTGACATGACACCATCAAGTCTCCCACTCTGCATTACAATCCTCTCTCTCCATACATGTTTTTAATCACCAGATTCATGGTGAAAGGGAGCATGGCCATCTCCTAAAATGATGTGAAATGTTCTCTAAAAGTGAATTGAAAGGTTTCTGTACTTGCTTTTAATACTCTAAGCCAAGAGCAAAAAGGACCTTAATGAGGTCAATTCTGACTTGGTCTGAGAACTGAAGATTGTTTTAAATTGACAGGCAAACAAAAAGAAATATTGTGAAATGATCTCTATGAAGACTTTAATGTCAAAAGAGCATTTGCAAGCAATATGAGAGTATCATCATCTAAAGATTGGACCGCTGCCTCCTGAAAGCTACCAGGCATTTACGTGGTTTCATGCAACATCCCCGCTGGCCCCCCAGACCAGTGATGGACTCTGAGCCATAATGAAGAAAGATAGTATAGTGGGCCTATTTTTGTTTTAGGGCTTACTTTTTCTTCCCAGCAGAGTAAAATAGAATTATTTTGGGGAAAGCAGAGCTTTGAGCAGAGAGTACTGTTGACCTTTCCTATCAATTATACGTAACTCAAGATATTAGTCGCACCCTTATTTGGACTCTAAATATTAATTCACATTACCTCTCAAAAGGTTGAAACTTATCATTGTGCAGCACTAAACATACACACTAAAAGCTGCCTTACTAGGTAAATATCTAAGCTTTTATGAGAAGCTACCTTCATGTTAGCAATCATGTGGGCTGCCTGTTTTCTAGTTGCAAATTTCAACTCCTGGAGAGGTTTATGAGGCTGTAGCCATTTACTTGCAACTTTATTTAAATATGACGTTGGGCAACTCCTGAAGATGGCAGCAGCACTTTAAATTTCAGCAGCCCAGGAAGGGCCTCGGGTTAACAGCCAGGAATCAAATGACACTCCTAGTCTCTGTTTCTTCCTCCCATCCTCACACAGCATCTCCAGCCATGATTTTAGATTTCAGCTTTACCTCTTCGAGCCTTGTGCGGTGTAGAGCACAGAGAGAAGGATTTAAAACCCAAGGAAAGTCTTGTTTAATTGTCTTAAAGAAGGAAGGGATATTTAAACCTTTCAGTACCTCCACCCCGTTCCTTTCCCTCCTAGATGTGGATTCCAACTGCTTGTATGTGAAACTGAAAGAATAGAAACTGAGATTGTAGATGATACACTGATTTTTAAAATGATATTAGTCTCCATTGATTGGTTATTCTATTACACAAAGAACGAGCCAACTATTCCTTCTGCTTTCGATTGCCAGAAATGCCCATTAAAGAAAATTAATATTTATTCTATAATTGCTGAAAACCATCAATCACAAGGCTTGTACATAAGAGGTGTCCATAAATATAAATCTGAGTCTTTCACATCTGATTTGTAAAGCAATATTATTTATGCAATTTTCTGTGTGGAGCTGAAGCTCTCAGACATTTTCTAGGCTGATTATTGCATTTACATTTAAAATTATTTTTAAACTTAATTAGATTTTTAAATTTCAGAGACAATATTAGCCTGTATAAAAAGCCAAATAATATAAAAATATTTCATAAAAATATTTATAAAAATATTTACCTATCATAAAATATTCACAAAAATATAAAATATTTAAATTTTTAGAAAATTATAAAAATAAAAATATCTACCTATTAAGTAAGATTATATTGTACACATGGTTGAAACTTTCTCTGGATCAATAGATATAGATTGAAATCATATGTAATAGTTACTTATAGCTCAGAGTGTGGCTGTAATATCATTTGTTCAATCATAGCTTCTGGACATTTGTGCTATTTCCAGTTTTGTCATCACCACGAACAATGCAATTTCACGTAGAGATGTGTATACTGACGCTTTAATTTCTGCAGACGAGAATCTTCAAAGTGTAAGAGGGTTTTGTTCAGAGCAGAGCTAATTTTAATGAATACTACCAGATTACCTCCTTACATGGATATAGCAATACTTGAGAATTTGTTTTCCCACACTCTTCCCAGTAGTTGATGTCACCAATATTTAATTTTGTTTTGCCATACTGTTGGATTGAAAATGTCATCTTGTTTGAATTTGCACTTCCCTGGCAAGATTGCATGACATTGTGTCTAAGACAGCCCTGCCGTGTTGCTGACTAGCAGTGGACCTTAGCAAGTTTTGCAACTTCTCTGTGACTCAGTTTTATCATTCCCATAGAAAATGGGAAAATAATAGTACCTGCCACATGAGATTTTTATTGCAATAAACGGGGCTTTCTAGTGCTTAGAGTGGTATCTGAAACATAATAAGTGCTGAATTAAATGCATTCAAGTGATAGCAAACATATATTTATCATAAATATAATTTTATAATTACTATATATCACATACTTTATTATTATAATAGTATATTATATAAATATAATATATACTTATTAAAGCATGTTATGTTCAATAAAGATGTCAAAATGTTTAATTTTTGTTGGACAAGAAGCAGCACCCCACCCTTAAGAAATACTCTACTACTTGGAGTTGCTACATGTGGAGAAGAACTTACAGTAGGGTTTGAATGAGAAGGAAAATAAAAAGGTTTTGAAAAGCAGAAAAAGAGATTTCTAGACAAAAGAACATTCCAGGATTAACTCCTACTAATGCGAAAAATGACTTGACCTTTTCTTCCCTAATAGGAGGGACTTCAGTTTACCTGGGTAGAGATTTAAATGTATTAGGGCTTTTCAGAGAGAGAAACTAAGCAGTTGGAAAGCAATTTGATTGCCAAGGGTACAATTTTACAAATGAAAAATAGTCATTTGATATCTTGGATTTCAGAATAGCTTAGCCTTTCTGTTAAGATTACCAACTACATACTTCTCTTCTCAATTCATTGTTGTTGTTGGTTTTTTTTCACTTGAATTTGCCCTCTACAGGGAATCTTGTATTATTTATCAGTCACATAAATCTAAAAACACCAGCATCAGGCTTGCTTAAATGTCAGAGACAACTATTTCTTGTGTTCTTTCTCACAGCTTCTATCAGCAACATGTTCTTTTTATGTTTCCTCTACATCTTCAGTGCATGGGAAGATGCTCTTTTATTAGACATTGGTTTTAGTCTATTTCAGGGAAATTCACATTTGAGCAGTTTTATTCCATATTAGAATTGTGGGGGGAGGGGGAGGCAGGGGGAAAGTGTCAGGAGAGGGAGGAAAGAGAGGGTGGGAGGAGATTTTCTGAATCATTCATTGACATTTGTTCAGTAGTCTGAAACAATATCAAACTGAATTTTATTGAACCTTAGAAATGATGACAGACAATGAGATTGTTTATAATTTTATCTTCAAACATCTACCACCATCTCCCATTTTTCCAGTGCATTCCCTTTATTACTTGAATGCAGTAACTCTTCCACCTCACCTCCAGGCCTCTGACCCTTTCGCCTTAACACTCATTACCTCCCCTCTTGTCTTTAGTTCCCTCCTTGATTCCCTTGCACACATCCTCAGTTCCCTTCCAGTCCCTTTCTTTTTCAATCACCCTACTTTAAATTAATTACCATAAATCCCAGCAGATAGGGGAGAACTCTGATAGCTTTTCTTTACTGAATTCAATCCCTGCCTCCCTCTGTCCCAGACCTTTGACTCATACCTGTTCTCTCCCCTCCAACCCAAGTGTTCCCCCTCCTTACTCTCAGCCTATGACCTAATTTCTTATTTCACTGAGAGAAGATAAGCAGTCAGAAGAGAAATTCCACATTCTCTCACCATCAAAACTCATGGCCTAACTGCATCTGTACCCACAAGCCAGTCCTTGCTGCTGTCCCAGGAGTGAGCTGCCCCCTCACCTCCATGGGGCAGTCCTTCCTCTCCTGGGCCTCCGGATCTCCTTTACTCAAGGACACCTTTCTGCCATTTTACTTCTCTCTCCTGCATCATCGGTTTCCTCCTCTTACTTGGCCATTACCCTGAGCATACAAGCATGCTGCAATATCCCATCTTCTTCAGACATTCAATATGGATGTTAATCATAAGCTTTATAAACAAATTACTGTACAGTCATTTTAATAAGGGAAAATATTATGTGAAAAGGTACAAAACACAAAATTGGCTCCTTTCCCTTAGTGAAGCATAAAAATATTTTTTTCCAAAGCTCGAAATTAGCAACACAGTAAATAGACATTCTATAAAATACCCTAAAGCAAACCTTGTTAAATGTTATATTTAAAACTGGCTAAATTCCAATGTAAAAGCGGAACCAGGAGTGACTACCAGCTTCCTGTGGAAGAAATAATAAAATGAGCATTGATGGGTCACAGACTTCTAGTGAACTTAGGGAATCATGTAACATTGATACAGATAATGTTAAAATTAGTTTAGGATGGTCCTTAGGTCCCTTAGACTGTCAACTCCAAGATGGTACCAGAAAGACAATTACAAATGCTTAAATGTGACGCTGTGTCGAGCGATAGCAAACTGTGTGTGTGTACATTGCCTATGGAATATGAGCACTTCTCTTTCTCTAGGTATGAGTTCTATTTCTTAGGACTGAAAGGATTCATCACCTGTGAGGATATAAAGAAGCAGGTGTGTGGTGCCAGCTAGATTCTGTTCGAGTCACAGGCTCTTTGCTACCTGTCATCTTATGCTCCTGAAGTTTCTGGTCCCAAAATTCACAGGGGCACGTGGCTGCCTGTAAGTGACTGCCTGTCTCCTGTTGAACGCTAGGGTTCTTCCAGCTGTAGCCTTCATCTGGGTCACATCCTCTGTCCCTGTCACTGAATACTGAAGAGACATGCCTGGGGTCTTGTTTTGCCTCCTTGCAGCCCTCAGCACCTGGTCGTCTAAATGTATGCGATTTCAGTTCCATAAAGACTGGTTTTTATCAGAAACAAGAATTTTGACTACTGAAAAGACAACAAACCATGATTTTTCTAGCTATCACAGGTATTAGCTTTCTTGGTCCTCAGCCACGTGGTGACCACCCAAACTCCCAGCACAGGGGACTCCATGCAGAAGCGCTTCTCGCCAGAGACGATGGTGCTTTCTGGGGATAGAGTCCAACTTGGTGTCACAAAGTGTATGTCTTGGATTCTCCTGGACCGGGACCCACCGTGGCTCTTCCACACCATCCTGGCTGCGCCAGCGCTGTGTTTGCACCCCAGGACTGGAGCAGCCTCTGGCTGTGATGCGCGTGTTCAGTCTGGGGACAGCAAGCCGAGTCTGCCCTGGGGCTGCTTGCCGCTTCATCTTAAAGAAAACATCTCTCCTGACCCTAAGTCTCTCTCTAGCTACTGCCCATTTATACACTCCCCATGACAGTAAAACTGAAAGAATAATGTGTCTTTGTTCTCACTGGTTTCTCTTCTCACCTTTTTTTTGTTCTCCTTTTTCAGTTTTATAAAGGAATATTTGGTGTATAAATAAAAATTAAAATAATAGATACATTGCAGAATATGAACTTATAACACATATGTATTATGTAAACACATATGACATGATAGTCTAACCTAGACTGACACACTTTTTTCTCTAATGCAGAATTTGCAGCATCCAGGTACTATAATAACCTTTCTGAAACAATGGTACACTTCAGATGGACATAAACATAAACACGGGATGACAGCCGCAACAGAAGCCTAGGCTGACCTATCTATCCTGCTTTTCCACTAACACAAACTAAGTTTGTCCTTAAAACCAAGGAGGTAGTTCTCATCTGAAAGTCTTTCAGGGAACAGTTCTTGGTAACTCCAGAAACTTAAGTACTCGTCAGTTGTTCTTTCATTTTCCTAAACCTGCCCCAGAGTTTCCTTCCCCCACATCACCTCCATTTTGTCAAACCCAGTGCTATTAGTTGCAACTGACTCAGACGATCACTCCTTCTTTTTAATAACATTTCCTATCTTAGTTGTAGATCCCTGTTTCCTGTCTCTTTGCTGGCCCCTGCTCTTTTTTCTGATCTTAACACGGCGATGTCTCACGGCTCAACCTGGGGCCACTACTCTCTACTTTGTTCACACTACTTATCTCAGCCAGCGTCACGATTGAGCTGACAGATGAAATATGGATTGCCAGTCAGATTTGAAATTTCAGATGGAAAACCAATGATGGCTTAGTCCTGTAATTTTATTTTCTAAATCTATGAACCTTACTTAACAGCCTTTTCCCTATTGACTCTCAAATTTCTGTCTCCTCTCCAAACCACTCTCCTCAACTTTTTATAGATGGGGAAACTGAATCTTGCACCTTTATTGTCTCAACATCTCCGTTTAGATTTCCAACAGGCAACTTAAACTTACCATGTCCAAAACAAGCCTTGATTCTCGTTCCCTTCCCTGAACTTACGCTGTAGGCTTCCCCCTCTCAGGCAGTGGCAATCGTATTCTCCCAGGTGATGTAGTTATCTCTGACCCCTCCATCTCACTTGCTGCACATCAGTTCATTAGCAACCCCCAGAGACAGCATCTTCACAATAGAATCGGAATTCTCACCTCTGCTAGCATGCTGGTTCCAGCCACCACACTCTCTCTCACATGGATGTTGCAGCAGCCTCCTAATTGTCTTCCCTGCTTCTATCCTTGCTCTCCTCCCCCAATATATACTCCACAGAGGAGTCTTTTAAAAATATAAATCAGATCATGTCACTCATCTGCACGAACACCTGTAGTGTCTTTTCACACTGAGTAGAATGAAAATCCTTCCCATGACCTGCAAGACTCTATATCATCTGTCCCTCTGTCACTTCCCTAACCTCATAGGCCATCACTGCCCCACTGCTCCAGGCATACTGACTTCTTGGCTCTTCCTAGAATATTGACAAGTCTTCAGGATTTCATTACTGTTCCATTTGAAACAGGCTGCCCCGCTGTATCTGTTTGACTGGCTGTCTCGCTCTTTTCAAGTCTCAGTTGCAATGTCACCCAGCGAGAAAGGTGTAACAGGCACTCTGTCTACCATATCAGCCCCATTATTCATTCCTAAGCCCACTTTATTTTTCTTCATGCTGCTTAGTACCACTGGCATGGGTATCATTTGTTTCCATCCTTCCCACAACTAGAATGTAAACTTCCTGCAACTAGAATGTAAACTCCATAAAGCAGGTCTTCGTTTTTTTTTAACTGCTGGATACCTGGGACCAGTAATAGTGCCAGTGATCATAATTGCCATCAATTATTGTTGAACAAATATCTGGGCCAGTTAATTAATGGAAGAAAGGTGGTGGTGAAAGAAATGATTTTTCCTTTCATTGTGTATTTTAATTCTGTGTATAATCTAGAAATCTCTCTTTTTGTTGGCCTAAATTTTCAGCTCTGCAAAATTTTTGTATGGGAATAATGTTTCCCTTCCCCTAAAAATCAGTAAACACTTTCATTATGTATAAGCATTAGAATAGAAGGGAGGGTGCATGTTTCACTAAGATAATTTGGAGGGTCGATGACTGTGACTTATCAAACCAAATGAAGGGGAAAAAAAACTATTTGAGTGTTTTCCCAGTAGTCTTTTCAGGACATATACATTGACTTAGAATATTACTACTACATCAGAGTTTACAAAGAGCTTTTATTTCACATCATCATTTCCATTTCACATGGGGAACTGAATCTCAGAGAGGTTGCATCGTAAATTAGAAGACTGGAGTTACTACTGGAGTCTGGAAGCTGCCTCGATTCAGCCCAATGAGATAAAGAGAGAGGACCTTGGAAATAACAGTTACCTAAGTCCACTGAGTTTGGAGAAATGTCTTCTCATAAAAATTACAGATAGAGATTGGGAATTGATACTGTCTAAAACAATGTTGAGAATTTTCATAGAAAGATTGAGAAAACCAATTCAAAGATATTCTTACTTTGTCTCTTATCTTGTTTATCTGTATCTGTTATCCTGGAGTTTGTTTTATACATTTTCCCATGTTTTTCGGTCAAAAATGAGCTGTTTTTATGGACTTCTCAATCTTTCGTACATTTTTGAGACTTTAGAAATCTGTGATCAAGAATATGCTTGCCTTGGTCTATTTGCATTGCTGTAACAAAATACCACGAGCTGGGGGGCTTATCAACAGCAAAACTTAATTTCTCTTACTTTATGGAGACTGGGGAGTTTATTAGACTGGTGTCAAGCGAGAGCTGACCTTCTGGTGCTATGTTCTCATGTGAGAATAGAGCAAAGAAGCTCTCTGGTGCCTCTTTTATAAGATCACAGATCCCATTCTTGAGAACTCCACCCTTAGGACCTGATTACCTCCCAAACGCCCCACTTCCAAACACTATCACATTGAGGATTAGTTTTTAATACATGAATTTTGGGGCCTGGGGCACAGACATTCAGCCTATAACAATGCTTATTTTAATTTTTTTAAAAGATGTCATAGCTACACAGTCACATAAATTTAAAAAATATATAATGAGGCACTTTGTGAATCCTGGAAATTTCAAGATCTAATTTTCAAAAATATTTAGTAACTACTTTCTCCATACGGCAGAGCAAAATGTAGCCTATATTGTGGGATAGACTGTTGGCTTAGTAACAGGATATACACCCTGACAATAAAGTTTTCATAAGTGGAGAATAACCAGCACTTTGCATATTTGTTTCTGCTCTCTAATATTTGCTATTTAAAAAAAGATGTTATCCCTGAAGTCAGTTTTCAAATTCGACCTGCCGTGTTTACCATTCCTGGCTGCTGTCTTTCTTCTGATTCCTTTTATAGGATGAGCACAAGCAACAAATGTGACGTAAGTGTTCTCAAGTCAACAGTCAGAACTTTAAGAAGAAACCAATGCCTTCACAATGAGGTAAGAATTGAATTCAGAGTGTGCAAGGCAATTTCTCCATTGGCTGCTTTTTCTTCCTATCTGGCTTTAAATTTTCACCTGCAGGAACTGTGGGAAGAAGTGGGTCTGTTAAATTACAGCCTTTTCAGATAGAGAAAAAGACAGTAAGCTGATGGGTTTGGGTAGAGAAAAATGGAATGGATGTTTCTGTTGAGGAGGAGAGAGAGGGAATATCTATGCAGAATTCTGTAATGGATAACGCTGAAGGGAAAGTGTGTCTGGAAAATGGATAAAAGGCCTTGCTTTGGTTTTTGTACTAATATTAACAGTTTTATTTCTTCACTTCTCAACAAAATTTCACTTGAATCTCTGTCCATTCTAGGGACTTTTGTGAGTGACTGTGACCAGAGAGTTTGGTTGGAGGTATGTGAGTGACAGGTAAATGGACAGAGTTCAGGGAGTACTTGCTCTTGAGATCCCAGTTATAGTGTGTTAAGAAGAACCAGAGAATTGTCAGAAAGCTGGTCAGAGAAAGCTAGAGTACTTTTTAGAAATAGAAAATCAATAAGGTTGTTCAAAATTTGCCCTTAATAATAAAATATCTTAGACTTATATAATATTTGCTATATCTAAGTACTATTCCACATACTTTACACATATGAATTCATTCCATCCTTATGATAGCCTTTGGGGGAGGGAATTTTATCATACCCATTTTACTGAGAAGGCAGCTGACACTCAGAGAGTTTAAAGAACTCATTCAAGGTCAAGTAGCTGGAAACTAGCACGACTGAGATTTGAACCCAGGTACTCTGGCTACAGAGTGTGTGGCCTTTCACCACCACAGTTTGAATACCCATGTCTCATTAGTAGCTGACTGAAGATTGTTCTCCAGTTATTCAGAGTCATGGACTTCAGCTAGTTGACAAAGATTGGGAGGGGGGCTGCATTTAGGGGAGGCAGCAAAGACAAGGAAATAAGTATTTGGAGGTAATGGTGGGGTGGGTATTGCACCAGGAGGAGGGAATCTGAACACGTGAAGACACTCTTTGCATGCCACTATGGGGTCTCTCCACAGATACTCTGCACAAGGAAGAGACCAGAGTTAATTCTATGTAGCTTATTGTCTGATTTTATTTAGCCTCAAAGTACATGAGTTAGTGCTTATTTTCAATGTTGTTGCAGAATTTCAGATAGTAAATCTTTAATGGGTTATAATCTGAGTTCAAAATGTTCACATTTTGTGCCTGGCTAGAATCATTGTAAGTTATTGGATGTTCTGATTCCGAAAAAGAATCAGATATTTTCAGTGTCCTTTGCTTGAAAAAAGAACAAGTTAATCCCAGGTTATTTTTAGTTAGATTTTATGACATTCTGAGTCATTCTACCACTTAAGTTCCAAGATCAAATATTAGATCAATGACTGCTCCTTCCACTCCAACCAAACACGTATTATGTGGTCAGCTTTTCTGCAGTCAGGAACTTGGACTTACAGATCGGACTGCCAGACATGTTTTACCTCTAATGTTTTCTTTCTTTTTTAAAAAATAGTAAGGCAATCATTATTCTTTATGTTTACAAAGTCATACTCATACTTAAGATATCAAACTTGTTGGCACAGCCTGGTGGAGTAGTGGTTATGTCAATTGCCTTCAAAGGAGTGCAGACCACGTGCCTCTGGATTCAAGTCCCAGGTTGGGCGGGGCAGGGGGGAACAACCAGTGTGCACAACTAAATGAAAAATGGAATAAAAATGCTTCTTCCTCTCTCTTCCTGCATGCCTGCCTGCATGCTTTCATTTCTGCCTGTCTTTCCTTTAAAAAAAAAGAAATTGAACTCGCATCTCAATCTATGAGTATCATACAGCACACCCACAACCAGAGTTCCAGTAGTGTTTATTGCCCTGTTCCCTCTCTCCTGCCTTCTCCCTTCCTGTCCCCTAACATTTTCAAAACCATTTTGGGATTAGTCAAGGCTGATTGTCTATGTGACTGAGACTAAGGACCAGAAATGAAGCTTGGAGCTTCCCTGTCTTTCTAACAACTATCTCATATCATCATCATCATCATCATCATCAACACCAACAAACATTGTATGGTGCTTTATAGTTGACAAATCATGAAACATGATGTTGATTTTGCTTTCTGTTACTTGACTGTTCCTAATTTCCATTGAAGACTAATACTAAATTATTAAAAGTTGAAATTGTTCCTTTGTCTTTTAAAACTGTGTGACAGTGATATATACAACAACCAACTCCCATCTAAAATAATTAAACAATTACTCAAAATATGACAGCAATAATGAGGTCAGTTGCCTTGGGCAGTTAAGGTATGGATATAGCCTTTGAATATTAAAACGAAGAACAAACCCCGACTTTGTAAGACTGATAGAAGAATAATTCCAAGTATATAGTCTTTTTGTATTAGTGTTATTTTATATTAGAAATTTATCTTAGAAGCACCGAGAGCTGATTACAATAGTGAAATAAAGAAAAATTACCAAGAATTGAATAATAAAATTGCTACAGGTTTGGCCTGAAATGTTTTCCAGTAGAAATGACCTAATTGATTAACTGGGAGTGGGAATAGACTTTATTTTCCGTTTAAAAGAGATGTGTACTTAAATACTGCTTCTTGATTTGACCTCTATGTGCCTCATTTGCAAACTGTCATTCTTTGACCTGACCTCTGAAAGTTGCTTCTGAGGGGCCATCTGGTAGGAGTGCTTATAAAGATTCATCAAAGGGCACTGCTGTGTAAACGCTAAACACTCATGAGAATGGCGCAGAGTGGGAGGAAATCTCTGTTGCCTTCTTTGCCTAAAGTAGCTGTGGACAGTTTGACCTCCAGGAAAGTAATTTTGTTTGTGGGTGTGTGAGCAAGTGTGCATACATTTGAACTATCATAGGATATAGATTTCATAATTTTTAAGTTGCATATTTATTTTTATCTTCACATCTTCAGTAGTTTCTAGATGTCAGGTCAGGAACATATTCAAACTTAGAGAATGAAGGCATTTTTCTGCACACATTTTGTTTTCTCCTGTATTTGAGCTTGGAAATATAGTTAGATGGAAACAGAGTTTTTCTTGTCATTAACCAACTTTAAAGACAACTTTAGTTTAATAGGCTGTAGCTGAGTGCTCCCAGCCCAGTTAGCCTCTCTCTGCTTGAGCGCAGACAAGAGTAATTCAGTCTCAGTGGGAAGCAGAAAGGGCATGTACTATTTTCCTAAAAAACCAAAATAAAAGCTATGTGTCTGACGGGCAGGGATATCCCCACCTCACCCCCAGTGGTGGCTGTGTAGTAAGTCTGTTGAGAACACGTCCCACTGTTGTCACTGAAGTGTGTGAATTTATTTCTTTGAGGGTCTATTCCCTGGAATCATCTTCCTGGTGTGATTGCTCTCCCAGTATGATTTCATCCTAATTTTGCATTCAGCTGTTACTTCCTGGAAGAGGGTCAGACACCACACAGCAGAGCAAGGCTGACTGTAGCCAACCCCCAAATATTGTAGGAAATGAAGATCCAGTTTCTTTATAAAAAACCTCATGTGAGATAACTCAGTTTTCACTTGAAAGCTTAATGGGACGGTGTGATTTTCAGTTCTTTTAAATTCTGTAACATTTGATTTTATTCCATAGAAAATAGTGTGTAGTCATGCTGTAGAGAAGCATCCCATTTCTCAAATGTTTTTAAAATTAAGATTTGTCTGGCAAAGACATCATGATGTTTGGCAATGTACAGAATGGACTTGTATTTTTCTATCTTATTGGAACATACATCTGGGCTCATAACCTTGAGTCTATAAAAGTCTTCATCTATTGTCTTACCAACATCTTTTAGTGGGAAACATTTCATCCATTGTTCATTTTCACTTGGCGCTTGCCCTTGGAGAGCATGTAGAGAAAGAAGGTCATGAATCTTAATTGCAACATCCAGTCTGCTAGAAATCTATTTCCAACTGGATCCGTCCTAGCACGACTTCCACTTCACAAGAAAAGGCAGTGGGAAGTTTGTCTGCTGGTCATGGTATTGTCCTTCACCTTAAACAGATGTAGCCTCTGGTATTTCCTTTCTACCTTTCTGTTTATCTGTGATCAGGACAAAGTCCCTCAGTATTCATCTGGCATTCAAAAGAAGCAAAATGAAGTGCAATTTCTAGAGCCTCCCTAGGAAAAGAAGGAAGAAAGAGATAGATATTTTCAAAAGGACCTCCAAAAGCAAGCAAGATAATTCTGAGACCTGGATTTTCTTGGCATTGATCTTCTTCCCTCCCCATTTTAGATTATCATTTGATTTACACCAATATGCAGCAGTGAAGACTGTTTCTACTTATGCAGATTCTCTTCGGTGTAGAGAGAAGACTTGGTTTCTAGCACAGGATGCATGGAGTTCCAGCTTTGATGAATGGTTCTTTGATGAGTACTTTGATCTTGCTCGATTTTGACAGATCTGTTTCAGACACCTGACAATAAGCACACTCAGCAGAAACAGTCTCAGGCTTCATTTCCCTCCCACCCAGGGAAGTCATTAACCATGCCCTTTCATCTCATCACTAAAGCCAGATTGTGCCTCTGACTTGAACTTGGCTGAATTGAAATTAGGTCTCTACACTTCCTCACTCTGAGTGTTTATACTCAAATGAAGCTGCTGTTGCTGGACTACTGATGAAACTGAATGAAATGAGACTTCAAGTTCAGTAACTCCTTGCAGTACCTGGGGAGATGAGAAAGAGGGTGGGGAGGGTTGAGCATCTAACAAAGCCTGGCTCTTGTATCCACCCACTTTTGAATTTTCCTAAGTAACCAAATCCCAGTGCTGAGCATGGCTGAAGCACAGAGGGTGACATGTACAAATAGGACATGGGACTGCCAGGTTGGTGGCTGGTGCAGAGAGGATTAATAGCAGGAAAAAAGAAATGACTAACTCTGTTTAGGAAGGAAATAAGTGCTTATTCTAAGGGTTAGAAATAAAAAAATATATCTGCATGAAGAATATTTCTGGGTTAAATTGAAAAGGAAAAGAGCAAAGATTTGGATAGTATAGGACATAGTTATTAACTTATTATTCAATATGGTCTTTTTTGAATATCTTCCTCACACAGCCAAGTCATAGGATTTAATAATGACCTACCAAGACATTTCCTGGAATAGGAACACACCAGATTGTCAAATAACTTCTTTTAACAGAACATTGGGAAATTTTTTTGATATAGGTGTTAGAAGAAAGGTAACATTTTAGCAGCCCAGAGCACTTGATGACTATCTAAATGATGCAGTGATACAGAGAATTTGCACCCAAGATGGGGTGAGTAAAAGGGTTGATCAGAGAAGGCTTTGTGAAAGAAGTAATGATAATAGCTCTCAGGTGCCTACTGCGAGCATTTCATTTTGCTTAAACTATTTCACAGGCTTTTTGAAAGAGAGGTACAATGATCCTCGTTCTGTGAAATATTGCATCAGAGAGGTAAATAATTGCCTAAGACTTTGAAGGTCACTAGTAATAGAGCTGGAGTTTGATCTGGGACATTAGATCCTTTCCTCTATGCCATACTGCCTTCACTTGGGCAAGACCTGAAAAATGGATGCGGTATAGCTATAAGGTGGTGAAGTTTAGGATGAACATTGGACAAGGAGGGTGGAGTGGCCAAGAGAGGGGAAGATGAGTGAGCCCCTGTCACCATGCACTGTCATTGACGGAGTAATGGAGGGTGAGAGAAACCAGCCTCGGTTCGTGAACCCAAGTTCCCTGACACAAAGTGCTCTTTTCACTACGTTTAGCAATGAAATATCTTATTCCACAGTTAGGATAAATGGTAATAGGTCTTAAAGCATAGCATCAAGTGAATGAGTTTGTTAATGTATAAAACCATCACGAGGGAGGAGAATTTGGAAGACAAGGACACTAAATTAAGTCCTTGAAGTGAGGTAGGAAGACACAGAAGCAAATAGCATCTATTCTCTAATTTTGCCTTAGGGTGGGGTATGTGTGTGTGTGTGTGTGTGTGTGTGTGTGTGTGTGTGTGTGTACAACAGAGACTTCCAGAGATGCCTTTTGCTCTGTTTGGCTGTGGGCAGAACCAATTGTTTGAACTTTATCTTGTCATTTGCAAGACTTACTAATATTTTCCAAACCCAACACCTGAACAGCTCACATCTCACTCTCTCCCTCTGGAGGCACCAGGTTGGCTAACCCCGGTTTTGCTCTAGTGTGTGTGTGTGTGTGTTTGTGTTATACCCTTCGTTTCAGGTCTCAAACCCTGGTCCTCAGGCTTTACATGGCCTGTACCTTAGCTGGGGAGCCTCAGGGGTGACTAGCAGTTGTTATTTCTAGACTTTTGGATATAGGCCATTCTTAATGGTGTGAGATGGTATGGCAAGAAATATTTAAATGATTGTGGCTGAGGAGAAATTTTAAAAGCACTCTCCAGCCTTGGTGTCTACCAATTCTGCTTTGAATATCTGATGCACAAGTTTCTCCCATGCCTGAATACTTACTTGCTCAAATGGCTTTTCTTTCAGTTCTCAAAAACCTCTAGCTCCCAGGAATTTTCCAGGTATAGTTCCTGGAAAGGCGAAAGATCTACCCTCTAAGTCCTCTTAAGAACTCCTGGTCTGGACCTTGTAGTGGATGTCCACTGTTTCTGCCTACCCTGGAAACTTCCTTCCTATTGGTATCATCTATCCCTGCCACATTGCAAGCGACTCTTGGGAGACAGCATCTGAAGTATGTCTGCTTTTAGTGTGTGTATGCAGGGATGTGCTTGCACACACACTCACATAACTCATGAAAGCTGGGTCAATCAGATGCTCTCTTCCAGAACTGAATTAATCTTTTAAATTAATTTAATTAATCTTTTAAAAAAATACAATGATTTTATAATTATTATTTCTTTTGTTTACCAAGTCATACTCATTCTGAGATATTAAATTTGTTGCTCAGTCTATGGGCATTACACACCACACCCACCACCAGAATTCTAGTACCCTTTATCACCACCTTGTTCCCTCTCTCCTTTCTCCTCCCTCTGGCCTCCCCCGGCAGCCATCATCTTGTGCGCATGGGTTTAACTACTGCATTTCACTGTGTTCCACATCTGAGTGAAACCATCCTATATTTCCTTTTGTCTTTCTGACTAATTTTACTTAGCACAGTCCTCTCCAGTTCCATCCAGACTGTTGCAAAGGACATAATTTCTTTCTTTTTTTTTCAGTAGCTGTATAGAATTTCATTGAATATATATGCCACAACTTCTCTATCCAGCCATCTGTTGATGGGCATTTAGGCTGTTACCATGACTTAGCTATTGTAAACTGTGTTGCTGTGAACATAGGGATGCAGATGTTTTCATGATTAGGGATTTTTACTTTGGATATATGCCAAGGAGTGGGATTGCTGGATCAAATGGCCAATCCATCTTTATTGACCTTTATTGAGAGGAATCTTTGTACTCTTTTCCAGAGAGTTACACTAATTTACATTCCTACCAACAGTGAAGGAGGGTTCCTTTTTGTCCACACGCTACTCTAGCACTTGTTATTTCTAGACTTTTGGATAGAAGCCGTTCTTGATGGTGTGAGATGGTATCTCATTGTGGTTTTTATTTAAATTGCTCTGACGGTGAGTGATGTAGAGCATTTTTCATTTGTCTGTAGGCCACCTGTGTGTCTTCTTTGGATAGGTGTCCAGTTTTCTGCCCATTTTTAAAGTGGGTTGCTTACATTTTTGTTGAGATCTGTGAGTTCCTTGTGCATTTTGGAGATTAAGTTCTTATCTGATGTATGTTGTATGAATATTTTCTTGAATTTGCTGGGTTGCCTTTTTGTTTTATTGGTGGTTTCTTTCACTTTGCATATGCTTTTCTAGTTTGAGTGTAGTCCCAATTATTTAGTTTAATCTGATTGCTTTTGCTGTAACTCTTCTTTCCCAAAGAGGTTGAAGTTGTGGAGCATTTTCTCCATATTTTCTTCCAAGTATTTTATGGTTTCAGGTCTTATGTCCAGGTATTTGATCCATTTTGAGTTAACTTTTATGTCTGGTGCTAATGAGTAATCAGTTTCATTATTCTGCAGCTGTCTGTTCAGTTATCCTAACATTTATTGGCTAGACTTTCCTTCTTTATTTGTATGCTCTTGGCTTCTTTGTCAAAGATTAACTATCTATAGAGGTGTGACTTAATTCTCGGCTCTCAATTTTATTCCACTGATCTGTGTGTTATTTTGTTTCCACTACCATACTGTTTCATTGATAATCATTTTGTAGCATCATTTGAAGTTGGGAAGTGTGATTCCTCTGTTGTCCCTCCCACCCCCCAGGTCTTTTATGATTCCAAATAAACTTCAATATTACTTGTTCTATTTCTTCAAAAAAAAAAGTCTCTGGAATTTTGATGGGAATTGCATTAAATCTGTATATTGCTTTAGGTAGGATGGCCATTTTAATTAAGTCAATTCTTTCAACCCATGAGTATGGAATATTCTTTAATCTCTTTGTGTGTTCTGTTTCTTTTGTTAAAGTCTTACAGTTTTCATTGTAGAGGTCTTTCATCTCTTTGTTAGGTTTATTCCTAGGTATCTAATCTTTTTGGTACAATTGAGAAAAGGATTTCTTTCCTCATTTCTTCTTCCTTTACTTCGTTGTTTGTATATATAGGAATGCTGCTGATTTTTGAGTGTTTTATTTTATATCCTGTCACTTTGATATATTCATTTATTGTTTTCAGAATTTTTTGGTGGCATCTTTAGGATTTTTCAAGTATAATTTCATGTCATCAGCAGATAATGATTGTTTTATTTCTTCTTTTCCAATTATATTCCTTTAATATGTTTTTCTTGCCTTATTACTCTGGTCAAGACTTCCAGGACGATGTTGAATAGCAGTGGTGAAAGAGGGCAACTTTGTCTTATTCCACATATTAAGGGAAAGATTTCCAGTTTTTCACCATTGAGTATTATGTGGCTATGTGTTTGTCGTATAATGCTTTTATTATGTTGAGGTATGCTCTTTCTGTTCCTGTTTTGCTGAGGAATTTTTATCATGAATGGATATTTAATCATGTCAAATGCTTTTTCTGAATCTATTGATATGATCATATGATTTTTTTTCTTTCTTGGTGTATTGTATTACATTGATTGATTTGCATATGTTGAATATCCTTGCACCCCTGGAATGAATCTCACTTGATCATATTGTATTTATTATTTTAAAATATGCTGGTTAATAGTTTGCTAGGATTTTGGTGAAGATTTTTACATCTATATTCATCAGTGATACCGGTCTATAGTTTGTGTTTTTTTTGGTTCTATCTTTGTCTGGTTTGGAGATCAGGGTAATATTGCCCTCATAATATATACCTGGAAGTGTTCTCTCCTCCTTAATTTTGTGGAAGAGCTTTAAATGTTTGCTACAATTAATTGGTGAAGCCATCTGGACTTGAGTTATTATTTTGGGGGAGATTTTTTATTACTGCTTGACTTTCTGTGCTTCTGATTGGTCTATTCAAGATATCCATGTCTTTCTGGTTCAACTTTGGGAGTTCATAGTTTTCTAGGAAGCTGTCCATTTCTTCATGATTGATGAATTTATTCTCATATAATTGCTCATAATAGTCTCTCATGACCCTTTGTATTTCTCTGCTGTCAGTTATAATCTCACCGCATTCATTTCTGATTCTTGTTATTAGGATTTTGTCTCTGCTCTTCTTTGTGAGTCTAGCTAGGGGTCTATCAATTTTATTTTTTTAAAGAAACAACTTGATTCATTGATCTTTTGGATGATTCTTTGTTTTCAATTTCATTTATTTCTGCTCTAGTTTTTATTATTTCCTTTCTTCTGCTGACTTTTGATTTCGATTGTTCCTCCTCTCTATTTCCCTCAGGTGTGAAGTTAGGGATTTGATTTGCGCTCTCTCTGGTTTTTGGTGTGCATTTGTATGTCTATAAACTTACCTCTCAGACCTGCTTTTACTGCATCCCACATGTTCTGGTAGCTTGTCTCTTCATTTTCCTTTGTTTGCAGATAAGTCTTGATTTCATCTTTAATTTCATTGATGATCCATGAGTTGCTCAGAAGCTTGTTGTTCAATCTCCATATCTTTGTGGTTCTTGCAGTTTTGTTTTTCTGGTACATTTCTAGTTCACCCCCTTGTAGTCAAAGATGATACTTTTCTATAGTTTCATTCTTGCTAAATTTTCTGAGACCTTTTTTGTGTCCAAGATATGATCTAGTCTTGAGAATGTTCCATGTTCAATTGAGAAGAAAGTATATTCTTTTTGTTGGGGTGGAACACCCTGTTCATGTCTGTTTAGTTCATGCGCTCTTGTTTCATTTAGGGTCCTTATTTCTTTGTTGATTTTCTGTTGGAATGATCTATCTATTGATATAGTTGGAGTATCAAAATCTCCAACTATTATTGTGTTACTGTCAATGTCTGTCTTTAGCTCTGTCAATACTTGTTTTATATATTTAGATGGTATTTGGTGCATATATGTTAATAATAGTTACTTCTTCTTGATGAATTACTCCCTTCACCATAACATAGTGTCCTTCCTTGCCTTAAGATACCTTTTATTGGTGGAAGTTTATCTTATTTAAATTGGTATTGTAATTCCTAATTTTCTTTCATCACTGACTTTCAACCTATGTTTATCTTTGAGTCTGATATGAGTTTCTTTTAAGCATAGTATTGATGGATCCTGTTTTTTGATCAATTCAGTGACTGTCTTTTGATTAGTACATTCACTTCATCTACATTTAGGGTGGTAACTGATATATAAGGCTTTATTGCTGTCATTTGAAACTTGGTTTTCTGTTTCTGTAGCTTTTTCCCCCTTTATTTTTATTTGCTTTTTTCTCTCTCTGTTTTTCAGTGTTAATTCTTTTGATTTTGTCTATTTTACAGATTTAGATCTCTTTAGAGTTAGGTGTTGTGGCTTTCATATGGATTATCACAGTCTTTACATCTTTATTATAATCTTTTATGAACTTTTACCATATCATATTTATATGTTCATATGGATTCCATAATTTCATTTCCCCCATTGGTGATTTTTGTTCTCTCCTGTTGGTCCTGTCTTTGTTTTTGCATTTGCTTTCCTGTTTACCGCCATTCTTGGGGTCTGGTGGAACTTTGTTTTGTATTTTTTCCTATTGTAAGCATTTCTTGAATAGCAGGTTTGGTGGTAGAAAAATCCAGAAACCTTTCTTCTTAATTGTTGAAGACCTTTATTTCTCCATCATATTTGAATTATGTTTTTGTAAGTTAGAGTATTATTGTCTGGTAGTTTTACCTTTTAGTATTTTGATTCATCATTCTATTCTCTCCTGGCCTGTAGTGTTTTTCCTGAAATGATGTAGGTTATGTTTCCCTTTCCTTTAGTAGCCTTGGGTAATTTTTCTTTGTCATTGACTTTTGTTAGTTTTACTATAATGTGTCTAGCAGCAGGTCTTTTTATATTTAGAAATTTTGGTGCTCTTTCTGCTTCTCGGACCTCCATGGTTGCTTTTTGTGGCAGATATGAGGAGACCTCTGCTCTTACTTCTTTGAATAGGTTTTCTGTTCCTTTTTCCTTCTGTTCTCCTTTAGGAAACTATGATTCTTATGTTTGTTCTTCTCATAATGTCTGATACTTCTCATGAGATTTCTTCATTTTTCCTCAGTCTTTTTTCTCTACTCTTCTGTGAGGGTAACCTCTGTGATTTTTATCTTAAATTTCTGAGATTAGTTCCTCTGCATGATTGAGTCTGTTTATGGAGCTTTCCATGTTTAACTTTAATTTCTTAATTGTGTCTTTTATTGCTAGCATTTCTGCTGGGACTTTCTTCATGGCCTCAATCTCCTTGGTGACATATTCCCTTTGATCTGTCACTTCTTTTTTGAGGTGTTCCAATTGCTTTTGAGTGGTTGTGTGTTCCTTCTGCATCTCTTTCAGCCTTTTTATAACTATTTTTTTTGAATCCTTTCTCTATTAGGTTGTCCCACTCAATGTCAATGGAGTTCGTCCCTGGAGTAGTCCTGGCATTTTCTTCTATTTGGGTCATTCACTCCTTTTGGGGTGGCTTTGCTTTTGGCATGACTTTCTTCTCTGTCTTAGATTTAGCACTGTGGATTTATTTTTTTATTTTATTTTTTGTGTGTGTTAGATTTCTCCCTCAGTGATGATTTTTTGTCCTGGTATGTCCAGTTTCATCGACTTGGCTTCTGTGTGGGGTGGAGCCTGTTCTTCTCTCTGGAATGCTCATTTCTGGTGGGCCACATTTGTTGTTTCAGTGATGTCCTCAAACTTCTGTGGGGGTGAGGGACAATTCTTCTCTTGTGCGCATCTGATAAGCAGGCTCTCCAATCCCAGGACTGAGTTTTTAGCAGACCCTGTGAGTTCTGTGGAGCCCACAGCTCTCCAGAGTAGGGGCTTGGGGGCTCACACGCAGGTCCTCTTACACATCTGTGCAGCTACTATAGCTCCTTTGGGTTTATGTCCTATTCTTGCTCCCCAGACAGAGCAAGATTGCCTTTTGGCCTCTATATGCTTTTTTAAAGAATGGGAAGGGGCATGGCTCTCCCTGCCTACTATTCCCTGCTATTCTCTGGCCTGAAATCTCTCAGGTGGGGCCCTGTACTCCACCCAGGAATTATATATATATTTTTAAAGGAAATGTGCAGGAGGAATGAAGGCTAGTAGTCAGAAAGACCAAAGAGAGAAGAGGAAGAAGCATTTTATTTTATTTTTAATTAATTGTTCATGTTTTATTTAATTGTTCAAACCCAGGAGTATGTGGTCTGCGCTCCTTCAGAGGCGATTGACCTAAGCACTACTCCGCTATGGCGTGCCAGGAATTTAAATCTTAAACAGATTAGCCCAAGCATAGAAAGGGTTTTGCAGAGTTACTGGAACTGACTGTCCAATAGTTCTGTTGTCAAGATTGCCCAAACTGCTCATATTTCTGATTATTCTAGGATCTAACTTTTCTTTAATTTTTTGGAACTGCTTCACATCCTTCCCCTAATTAAAAAAATTGTTTTTCAAATCACTAGAATTAGTTTCTGTTGTTTGCAACCAAAGATCCTTAATCAAGACATACCCTCATTTATTTGAAATCACAACTGCCAAGGGGTGGCAGTTGATGAGATGACAAATCCTTTCTGTGAGTCCTAAGACTTCTCACTGTGTGTTGGGATGAGATTGTCCTCTTTGAGCTCACTTATACCTGGTCTAGCTGCTTTCCTCTGCTCTGCCATCCTGGTTACTTTGGGTTAACTTCCTTTGGACATCCTATTCCCAGGCTAACTTCCTTAGACAGCTCTCTGTCCTACCACCTGCTTTGGTACTAAAGTGTTTATGCTTTCTGTCTCTGATAGTTTTTCTAAAGTTCTCCTAGTCTTTTTATAAATTTCATGGTATGTCCAAGCAGGGTTTTCATCCTTCTTTCCTGGGGATTCACTGTTTTGGACACTTCTCCCTCCCGGGTCCATAGCCCCCTTAGAATAGTGGTAAAGGGGAGTTTAGGATTCGGACAGTCTCGAGTTAGCATCTCACTCCCACTATTGATGGGTGACTTTACTTGGGTTTACAGAAGGAAATGCTATTCATAGATGCAGAACTTTAGACTACTGCCTCTATTTGAATGGAGGTGTATTGATGACAAAGGTTCCTAAGCAAGAGTGTGGATAACTCAGTGCAAACATTAGACTCTTAGGAAAATGATTATGCATGGGCTCTAGATATGATACACTTACTGGTGTCATCTTTGTATATAAATTGTTAGAAATAAAGAAATGCAGATACAAAGAAGTTCAGTCACTTGACCAAGGAATACAACTTGTCCCCCAGCTGGAAAGTACTATCTATGCTAAAAGTTGCCCTGGACACTGGGTCTGCATTCTCTGTTCTTTTGTTTTTATGCTTTAATTCTCATGTTGGTTCAGTCACTAGAAAGAGTTTTCTACGTGTGGTGGGAATAATAGCTAAGCCTGCATCCAGAGGGGAGTGAGCTTTTCCCACCATAAGAAATAGGATGGAAATGTCCTTGTGGAGCAGCGGTTAGGTCAATACCTTCTGAAGGAGCAAGCCACATAAGCCTGGGTTTGAGTCCCGGGTTCTGGGTCCAGGGGGAAGCAACCAATGTGAACAAGTAGGTATAAATAAAACAAAGCCGTTTCTTCTTCCTTTGTCTTCCTGCTTGCCTGCTTGCCTATTCACCTTCATTCCTGCCTGTACCTTTCCTTTAGAAACAATAAAATAAAATAAAAAAGTAGGCTGGATCTCCTTTGGTTTAATTTAGGAAAGCATATGGGTCTTTAGCTCTGAGTCTGTGAATTCTCTAGTGATTTTTCAGGTCAACACTGGTGCTAGGACTTCCCTATCCAGCTAGCAGAAATAGTTCAAAGGGCTGTCCCGTGTCTAAGCAAGAAACAGACACCAGCAGGAGTGGTCTGGTCACACTGGCCCTGCACAATCACTTCATAGCTGAGAGGTACACAGCCCCAGTGAGCTGGTCAAGTTGCTCTATGGTTTCTTATCACTTACCAGGCCAGGTAGGCTTCCCTGGGCAGGGCAGGGGGTGGGGGACTGCTGAGCTATATCAGACATAAATGAATCAATACAAACCAATTCCTTCACAAAAGAAAACCTAATTAGTCACACTGCTGCCCGAATCCACTGCTTCACTCTCTCAGCAAATGACACATTCCAATTCCTGCATACAATTGAATTCTAACTCCCATTAATGAAAAATACATATCTATTTTGTTATTGCTAAGTGTGGGCCTTGCCAAGTTTGTTCTCTAAAACACAACCAATAATGGAAACTTAATGATGATCTTAGAAGGGCTTTCACAGTTTAGAGAAAAGTCAGGTTTATGTTAAGACATAGAAGAGGTTCACGGAGGGTGATGATTATTCACAGGTGGGTTTTTTCTGGAGTACCTTTGCAAGAGGGATATGCAGAACTGAGGGATGAATGTGAGAGATGTGACCCTCTGGCACCCCTGGGAGATGCTGCAATCCCACTATAGCTTCTGGGAGGAATGGGAACTTCCCATAGGCCTTTCTAACTAGTAGATGCTTTGTATCACTGCAGGAGCCCTGAAAGAAGTCAGAGGCCACCTTGAGGGGATTCATTCATCATCATTCTTCCTAGTACTTTGGTTGATCCCAGCAACCAAGAGACCACTGCCTTCTCCAAAGGGCACAGAGCATTCATTATCACGCTGCCAGCTCAGAGGCTCGAGTGAGAATTACCTATCAAAGATATCACTGTAGATAGTTGAGTCTGTGGGCTCTGAGTCCAGCTGCCTGGGATCAGATCCTGACTCATACTCTATATCTGTTTGACTATGGATAGGCTGCTTTACTTCTGTAAGTTTACACTTCCTCACTGCAAAAAATGGGACGATTCTCTATTTTCTTAGATGAAGAGTGCCACTATTACTTTCTGAACAACTATGGAAGAAAAGTAGTTGCCAATGACATAACATTGAGTATAAAATCCACCCACAATATGCTAAAATAAGCATATTACAACTGGGAAAACAGGATAGATCTACCTCAAGGCACTGATGTGGGGGCCACGATAATTCATAAAACATTTAGCATTCTGTCCATCACTCAATCATCCCTCATAAATGAATTTTACTATTTTACTTCCAGAAGGTGAAAGATGGGGTAATTTAAGCAAGCCATTTAACCCTCTGTGCTTTAATCTCTTCATCTTTAAAATGAAAGGGTAGCCATATGGTCCTGCCACCCAGAATTGGGAAGAAAAACTAATTAAAAACATTTCTAGGTTCTTAGCAGCTCTAAATGTAAAGCACTATCAACTCCTTCTGTTATTCATCTGTGTCTGAAAACTGATGAATATACTTTTTTTTTAGGGTATGTGTTAATGTAGTTAGAACTCTAAGGCCAATTTAAGTTAAATTTTTAGTTGATATTTCTACATCTGTGTAATTGATGAAAATGTAATTATTTTTATCTTCCTCATCTAACTGTGCTTTCAGGAATTATTGTGTTTTATACTCAGAGGGGAGTTACCTTACTATAGTTTCTCCATGTTGGGCAAGCCTAACTAAATAATATCTTATTGCAGAATTTTCTAGATCTTGTGTACTCCCACAAATTTTAGAGGACTGGTAGAGTTAATCTCAGTTACACTGATACATGAGAAACAAATATATGATCCAGATTATTGCAAATGATCACTAACTACAAAGAAGTTTCAGCTACTAGTCACAAAGAGCCTTATTGTAACCTACTTTGAGTAGCAAGAGTCTAGACCAACAGAGTAGGTTGTGTTCGAGTTCATTAAAATTTCCGTTATTGAAAGTTTAAGTTTGAAGCAAGCATGATTTTAGGTGACATGCAAAGAAAATTTAGACTAAGTTTTGCCCTCCCAAGATTTATAACTTGATAAGAAGTGATAGCAGTATAATAAATACTTTAAAAGTAGCATAGGAGTACCAGGAAAGTAGCAAGTAGAACTGCCTGGAGAAGCAAAGGAAAGTTTTGAAGATCACGTGGTAGTTTACAAAATGGAGAGCTTGGGAAAGAGCATTACATCTAAACAGAGAAAAGCTCTGAGTGTGAAGAAGTATGGCTCTCATGTAGCTTAGCATGGCTATAGTGCAATGTACTTTTGCGTGGTGACAGGCCAGGTCAGTTGTGGTGCGGGAAGAATGTCAAAGAAGGATGAGATAAGACTGGAAGTGTCTTAAGTGGCTACATTTTGCATGTGGAGTCTATCCCACAGGCAAAAGATAGATTCGAAAGTGTTTGATGTTAGAGTCAGTGGGCATAGTAACCTGACTGCTGGTTGGTGAGCATTACAGAAACACTAGAAATGACTTCAGGTGCGTTGGACTCAGATGACTAGGGGGTGTCATTCACTAATAAGGAATATCGGAAAGGAAGCTACAGTGAGAAAAGCAGAAGACAGACCTAGAAGACAAGGAGTTGGGTCTGCACTTTTCAAAATACTACCTTTAAAAGCAGGTTATTATACTACAGAACAAAGTATACTCCTCTGCACCTCGTTTTCCTGTGTTTATGGGGGTACGTGGAGAAATACACCAGGATGACTTACTTAGGAGTTCAGGTCCTGGCAATTACTAGTGGTTTGATTTGCAGTTAACCTAAGTCCCCTCATTTGGAAAACGAGGAGCAAAAATAACACATGCTTATAACATTGTTATGAGCTATATAGTTGACATGTGGTAAGCCCTCAATAAATATCTGTTCTCATATTTTCGTTATCACTATTCTAGAATTGTGCATTTCAAAATGGATTCCATGATATTGTGGTGGGAAGAATATTATTAATATAGATATCTACCTTTGTCCTTTATTTTGAGGCAACATAGCATAGTGGTAAAGAGCATAAACTCCAAACTAGAGAATATGACATGTGTACCTCCCTCTCTCTAGCTGTGTGATCTCAGGTAAGTTACTAATCTTTCTGAGCCTCACTTTATTCATCTGTAAAATAAACATAATGAGTGCATATGCCTCATGAAGTTGTTGTGAGGATTAAATGAGATAGTCCATGTAAGATACTTTGACAAGGCTTCTACCAGTACTTGTTCCTGTTCCTGTTATCCCTACTACTGCCCTTTTAATTATACGTTCTTTGGGAATAGATTAATTCATGGAACAGTAGCTACTTCCCCATATCAATGACTTTTTTCAGACAAGAGAGGAGTTCCTGGAAAGTCCTGCACTGAGTCAGCTTGCACTTAGCATGTCCTGCAGGCCAGCGACAGCAGTTGTCTTCTAAAATGACTCCTCTGAGTTAAATGGAATGGCTTTCTCCTCCAGATTTGGTGTGGGAGGCTCACGCATTTGGCTTGGTGATGAGTTTGCTTTTTGAGCCAAAGAAGAGAAGAAAATAAAAGAGGAGAGAAGGCGTGAGAGGCAATCATAGAAACCTGGAGGCTTAGATTCTCCAAAATTGAAAAGGAACCTGCATTTCTGCCGAAACCAGAGAGAAATAACTAACAATCTCAAAGCTCATTATGATTTAACTCTGAGATAGCACAAAATGACAGCAGTGTGACTACTGAAGCCTGTTTTAACTGTAGACAGGACAAAGGAGTAGAAATGGAGTGTATTCACAGGAGCATAAAGATAACCTCCTTGCTTACAGGCCGTGCATACATTAGCTCACAATTGCACTGTTAAAAGCTACCGATCTCTCTAAAGTGGCCATTTCTTCTATGGAAAATGATTGAATAATCTTTGTTGTGTATCTGCTTGAACAAAATACTTGGGACCTTTTAAGACCTTTGCTCACTCTGTTACTCGAAGAATGCAGACTCAGGACTGATGGTGTCAACAGATTGGAGAGAATGATGGATCAGAGGGCATGTTGCCTTGCATTGCTCAAAAGAGTAAAGTATGAATTCATCTAATTTCTTTTTCTGAAAAGGATCTTTTCTCTTTGTGTGTGTGTGTGTGTGTGTGTTGTAGAATATTACAAAAAAGGAAGAAAGAAAAATGTGTACCCTGTTTCCCCACAGACTGGCACTGCTACTTCCTTTGCTTCTGCATGTGTCTAGTGTTACTATGATTACCAATATTATCATCTTTCTGAGCATCATATTGTGAGATAAAAGTCTGAATGGAAGGACCAGACATTGTCATTGGTCTGAATTTATTGCAAGAGTTGGAAATTTTCTAATCTGATCTTGAGGGGTGAGAGGAAGTCCGTGACCATGATTATTTAACTTAAATATTGTAGTATCTACATCATCCAAAGAGGATTTTTGAAGAATTTTTAAAGATCTGAAGAATTAAAAAAATTTAAGACAATTGAATTGACTCACTAAATTGTACTTAAAATGGTAGTAAGGGGTGACTTCACAATGGCCATGCAGAGACACCTGTGTTTAAATATTATTTAATCATTAATTGATTCAAATGAGAGTCAATAGACCCTTGTAAGGAAAATGCAAAAGAAAGTAGATACCATTTGTATTTTGCCCTTAAGATGCTTAAGCTGTCTTTTGACGTCTTGACTTTATATGTATAATAAAGTAGAAGGTAGTATGAATTGGGGTCAACACCCTTCACTGCCTCCTTATGACCTTGGACAAGTCACTTAAATCCTCATATGCTGAATTTTTTTCATGTGAAAAATGAGTGGATTTGAAAAGATATTTTCTAATATTGCATGTAGCTCTAAAAGTGTATGGTTCTGAGTGAATACAAATTAACCTGGTGTGAACAAAAGCCTTCATTCACTTATCCAGCAACACTCAGAGCATCCTAGTTGCTGGGTACCCTAATGGGATTGTGAATGTAAATGACAGGATCACTTAGTTCTGCTTTCAAGAGGCTCATGAAGCAAGAAGACAATACTGACCAACTAGCAATTACAGTAAATTGTGCTCAGGGTCACCCCACCCCCTGGACTAAGTCTTTGGGGGCTGGAGGAGGGAGGGGCTAGAGGAGGGAGGGGCTAGCTCTGTGGTGGGGCAGGACCATCCAGGCTGTGGTGGTGATATTTGTGATACACTCCAAAACATAAGCAAAAGTTAGATGGCATTTACCTGGTAGAAATACCCCTGGAGACAGAAATAGCTTTGCCAAGGCACATACCCTGTGCTTGAGGAGTAGTTAGCATGGATAGAGCCATAGTGGGAAGTAATGGAGAAGAGAAGGAATGCTCTGAGACTTGATTGTGAAGACCCTTGAAAATCATGCTGACAACTTTTGACCTTATTGCAGGTATTGGGGAGCTATGAAGACTAGGAAACATGATCAGATTTCTTTCAGAAAGTTCATTCATGGGGCTCTGGGGAATCTGAAGAGAGAGAGCATAGAAAGGAGAGGAAGCTTTTAGAAGGCTAATTTGATAGCTCATGGGAGCAGTGATGAGAATCTTACCTGGGACTGTGTCTATGGGAAAGGGAGGAAGAGGCACATCTGAGAGATGGCTCAGAGATGAAATCAATAGGATATTTATCTATTCACTCAACAGATATTTATTCAATGCCCACTGTGTGTCAGTCATGTGAATCCGGAGGAGAATATAAGCACTGCTGAAAAGCTGATAGAGGAGTGACCAGAATTAAGTGAAGTGATATCAGCTTGGGTGGGATTCCTGGAGAGACAAGGTGAGGTCACACCGAGGCTCCCTAGGAAGGAAAGAGGCAATTTAAATATAAAGATTATTTTATTGCCTGGCCAAGGGTTTATGAGAAGGCAAGAATGAGGAGATGACTGTAGGTGTGCTTGACTGAAAAAGAGAATCCTTTACTAATGCAGAAAAAGATGAAAAGGCAGGAGGTTTTTGGGTGAGAAGACTGAGCAAAATTGTCAAACCTTGATGTGCTAAGCCAAAGGGAACTGCCATAGGTTTTTAGAAACTCCAGGGAACCATCGTGGGTTTTTAGAAGAGGAGTTGTGTGATAGAACAGAAAAAAACAAACAAACCTGAAATCAGTGCTCACAGACCTGGGTTATACCACTAACTATTCAGTCACTTCACATCTCCAAAGCTCACATTAATCTCTGCAGGTTGGGTGGGAGTTAGGAAGTCATTTAGACAGAAACCCAACTAAGAGATTAACTAGAGTAGTCAATTCCGAAATGTGTGTGAAATGCAAGCGATGGACCAGACATTGTACAGAGACTGTCAAACTGGGGCATCCTGGTTGCCCAGGGACTGAGCCGGGGCTTGAGACGGGGAAGTAGCCCCAGACTTTCCTGCCTACAGTTACCTGCCCATATTGCACGTGTGCCTGCTCACCGTGTCTGCCCCGGCCCTTTTGGGCTGCGAGCTGAAGAAAGCTGACGGATGAAATCAGCCTTTCTTTGTCTTCTGTAGATGCTCACCTAGGAGTCAACACCACATGGAGGCTGCAAACCTGGGCTCTGTCATTACTTAGATGTGTAAATTAAGGCAAGTCAACTCATCCTTGTGGGTATAATTTGCTCACCAGTTAAAAGGGGCTATCTGTCTTTCTTACTTAAAAGGCTAATATGAGGATGAACTACTATTTGGAAGACATTTTTGTGAAATTGAAAATCACTAAATATAATGCAGTGCTTAATTATCAATCCTTTCTATAGCTTTTCTAGCCTCCAGGATCTATTAACCATTTTTAGTTTCGTCAGCTGCCTGGAGGCATTCTTCCTAATATTCTTTGCATTTCAGTCAAGCTCCGGATAGGCAACCATAATTCACATTCTTGCTGAGGGACACCGGAAGTCAGCTTTTATTCACACCCAGAAATCCAAAGCCAGATTTAAACTTCTTTTTTAAAACTGGAAATGAAGCTCTCAATAGAAAGGTTGTCTGGCAACCAGATAAAAGAAGGAATTTCTTTCAGGCTTTCCAAGAAGATAGAATGGGAGTCTTAAAATATAAATTACTTTTTAATAGTATCTTGAAAAGGTGTTATTTCCAACCATCAGCCCCCCTTTCTGACTATGGTCCATGAAAGCAATTAAACCATTGTATACCTTTAAGTTAAATACAAGTAGAGTTATTTTAGGAGATGAAAGAAACCTTAGCGATTTCCTGGTTTATCCATCTATTTTCTAAAGTAGGAAAGTAAGATTTAGAACAGGTAATAGATTCCCTCTTGAGCTCCAGCTTTTTACTCTGGAGTCAAAACCAAATCCCGGGTTCCTGACCCCTAGTACAGGCTCTCACCTGGACTGGAGGTGAGATCTGATCACAAATAACCACACTTTAGCCAGAGGGCAGTTTTCTAAGAGTCTGAGGCCTCAGTGTTCAACCTCGTGGCCATGGTGACAGAGACAATCAGAGACCCCCTGCCAGGGGGACATCACTGTTGCCCACATTGTCAAAGGCATTTGAACCAGGGAGCACAAATGACACTTTGGGTATGTACCTTGCAGGTAAAACACCTGCCGTGTTGAATTTGAATTGTGTCTCTTTCACAGAGGAGGGAAGCTGGTTTCCTTTCTCCTAGCGCCAGTAATTCTTATTTTTCTGCTCTGGTTTAGACTCTCATGAAGTGGAAAACCTGGTGGCTTTCCTGGAGTGTCAGGTTGTGGAGAATAAGAGTTTTCAGGAGGTGAGAGAGCATCCTTCAGGTCAAATCCCATTACGTGCCTGTCTAAACCCCCTTAGAACACACATCAACCTCACTGGAGTTACAGAGGCCAGTGTCTGGGTCCTTGAAATAGTTGTTTCACGTGCTCCCCTTCTGGTGGGACATCCCTCCCTTCTCCCATATTTCTCATAGAAACGAGTTTCTGATCAAGGGAATGGAAATGCCAGGACTGGGGCTGCCACTTCCAGCCATGGTGTGCCTTTGTGTTTCTGTCCCAAGCCTGGGTGACACTGAGCACAGCTCTCCATCCTACACAGTGCAGGATCCACCACGGGGTGATTTAGCCTCCTGCCTCCTAAACTCTTCTCGGGTGGACTCAGTGGCCAGTAAAGTCTTCCCTGGAGTCTTTAGGATCTTGCCTCTGCTGGGGATTTTCAGGAGGTTATTTCCAGTTTGTTATACAACTTCCAGGGAGGGTGGAGCCGTGACTCCTGAGCTGGGGAATTGAAGCTTTACGTTAAGCATTCTAGGCACCCAGAACCATAGAGATCTAAAGCTGGAAGGGGTGTTTGGATTATTTAGTCAACGGAGATAAGTTTGGGTGTGAGACATTTAGGGGTCTGGTTGTAGCACAGGACCAGTGGGGAGGCAAAGACTTGGCAGAGGAAAGCAGGTGTGTTCATGGAGATACAGTGATGTGGACCTGGAGAAAAAGGGCAGAGAAAAAGAGGGGGTTTGTTTGCAGCCCTGAGAGGTGAAGTGACTTGGCTAAGGATACATACTAGTTCTCTTGCCTGTGCTGCTTTCCAGAGCAGCTGGTTTGAGGAGGTGGGGAGAACTCATTTTCATTAAAGATGTTAATGCAAAGCCAGATGTTTGCAGCTGGAGTTGGGCTGTGGGACTCCTGCCACCTGCGGCAGCCAATTTGTTCCTGGGTCGACCATCTGACCTTTTGTCCACAAAACCAAGCAGTGAAATGCTCCTTCTGCCAACAAAATAAGGGGAAAAGTCTTTCTCTCACTGTTCCACCGTGAAAGTAGCGTGTCTGGTGATTACTGGTGTTTGAAAGTACCAATTAATCATGTCACCTGCCCTCTGGATCCTGGACCAGGGGAGAACTGGGTTTAGGAACCCGAAGGGCTCAGTGCACCTGTTTTATTCCAACTCCAGGAGAACAGTGCGTGGATGCGAGGACAACGTGAACTTCAGACTCTTCATTTTGAAGTGAACTTACGATTGCATGGTAGGCAGGGCAGGTAGATTCCACAGGGGTAAAAGGTAGACTTTTTTGTTGATAGAGAAGATGAAAAGCTTTATTTTATTTAGTAGTTCTTTCTCATTGTTTACCCAGGGCCTGAGATACCAACCTGGTACCTTGGGATGTATGTGGACTGTGTCCAGCCAATACTCCACTAGGGCACGTGTTGTGTTCCTTTTCTAAACTCTTCAAGTATTTTATTGCAGTAACTATTTTTTACAGATTAAAATACACCCATCTGTGTAGGTTTCGCACATCTGTAGTTTCCCCATTCTTTATATATATGTCAACACACCCTGTCCTCCACTGAATCATCAAGTGTCTTCACCATGTCCAGTGGGCACCACCATCATTTGTTCTTTACCCCCAGTCCCTATTGGTCATCTCATTTTTGTTGCAAGTGTCCAAGGGTTGGTTTTGTTTCATCTGTTCCTTTGTTATATCTATTAAATTCCACCTATGAGTGAGGTCATCTGGTATTTATTGTTCTTCTTTTGACTTCTTTCACTTAGCATTATCTCCTGCAGATCCTTCCATATTGATTCAAATTACAAGTTTTCCTCTCTTTTAAGGGCTCTATTCTATTGTGTGTGTGTGTGTGTGTGTGTGTGTGTGTGTGTGTGTGTGTGTGTGACATCTTCTTTATCTGTTCATCTGATATTGGACACTTAGGTGGTTTCCATAAATCTCTGTGAATTGGTGCCTTTGTATCTTTTTGGTAAATATCCAGAAGTTGGATGACAGGACCATATGGAATTTCCATATTTGACTTTTGAGGAATCTCCATACTGTTTTCCATAAGGATTGCACCAATTTGCACTCCTGTGTAAAAGCTTTCCCTCTTTTCCACATCCTCACCAACATTTGTTGTTTCCAAACTTTTGGACAATCGCCAGTCTCTCAGGTGCAAGGTGATGTCTCATTGTTCTTTTGATTTGCATTTCCCTGAGAGCCAGCCAGTAGGAGCATGTTTTCATGAGTCTGTTGACCATGTGTATGTACTCTTCAGAAATATGTTTCTCCAATTCCTCTTCTCAAATTTTGATTGGATTGCCTGTTTTCTGTTATTGAGTTTTATGAGTTCTTTGTATATTTTGGATACTAAGCCCTTGGAAGACATACGGAACACAAATATCTTCTCCCAGTTAGTAGGTTGTATTTTTGTTTTTGGTGATGTTTTCTTTTGCTGTGAAGAAGCTTTTCAGTTTGGTGTTGTCTCAATTGTTTACTTTTGTTTTTGTTTCCTTTGATCCTGGAGTTGAGTCCTCAAAGACCACTCTAAGGCTGATGTCATGGAAAGTCTTTCCTATGTTGTAAGGTAGACTTTTAAGGTGTGGAAAAGTTTGGAGTGTGGAGACTTGAGGCCTGTGGGAAGACTGGATCCAAAAGAGAGCCAATGACAGCTAGTCACATGGTCAGGACACTTTGAATCAGCAGATGGAATGGAAAGGAAATGGAGAAGGTGGGGTGTTTCCGATAAGTTTCTTTTCTGGGTTTGGGATGGATCCTTGTTTATATTCTTATTTTAAAATCTGATGCAAGAATAAGAGGAAAAAGTAGCTTGCTTACACCCACCCTCTCTTCTTCGTGAAACTTATTTCTCTGCACCTTTATCCACCATTCTCACCCATGGCCCGTACAGAAGTTGTCTTCTTATGCCTTGTTCCCCAAGCCTGCACACTACTAAGCACAGAATAGGTTTCTCAGCAAATCTGTGCTCAGATTTTGGTTTAAATTTTGGTTTAGATTTTCGGGATGATCTAATTCAGCAAAGGGTAGTCCTAGGTTGGAACTTCCCTGAAACAAGCACTTGGGTGCCAAGAGTTTGGGAAGTGATGGCAGGAAAGACCAGGAGAGGAAGGGGGAGGTGAGACCAGAAGGGAGAATAAAGAGTTGTTATCAAGTACCTACATGGGTGACTGGAGTACATGCTTGGGGAATGCTATCTCCAGTATACAAGATGCCTAGAGTTTTCCCATCAGAGCAGGGAATCTGGTGTGTATTTACCACAGTTCATCAGTCATCCTTAGAGACTATTTTTCTAGCATGTCCAGCCTGTGGTGCACACGATATGCATGTTGTGTTTTTCTGAGTTAGCTCTATCTAGCTGCTAGTGTGAGCCACTCACCGATGCCTGCAATCTGCCTGTGTTTTTGCCACAAGCAGTTTCCTAAGCTCTGCTCTCAGAATGCATTGCCGCCATCTCCGGCATTCAACCCACTGTGCTCACAAACCCACCCTCTGAGGATCTGTCAAGCCCTGACACAGATGCAGAGAATGCTAGCCTTGAACAGAGCCCCTTACCCCTCTCCTATCCAGACAAGGTCTCGGAGACATTGACAAGAGAGACTGGCAGGTGCCACCTTTCTTCAGAAGCTCCACAAAAATGTCTTCTGCCGCCAAGTCGCTGACCTTGTTTCAGATATTGACTAGTCGAGAGAGAGCTGGTTTCTAATAAGTTTCTTTTTCTCTGGGTTTGGGATAGATCCTTCTTTATAACTGAATCCTTCTTTATACTTCTTTATACTTGAACATTCAAGATGCTGGCAGGGGAGCTTGGACTGCTCCTTGGGACTGGTGCCTGGAGGCCACCGTGGAGGCTACTCCTCCTGGAAAGAAGGAGACAGTGAGTCATTAGAAGGTGAGGGGTCCAGGGAAGGCTGTGTGTTAACTGGAGCCAACCTCTGAGCTTCTGCCGTCCTTTGCTGTCCCACATTGCAGGTCCATCTGTCTATGTGTAAAGGATCTTCCAAGGTATGCAAGCTGTGTGGAATCACAGTAGCAAGTGGAAACTGGAAACATCCCAAGAGCCCATCAGTGAGAGAATGGTCAAATAAGTTGAGTATCCTTATTGTGCAATATTATGCAACTGTTAAAAATGTGACGGAGACTGGTATGCCCTGGTGGCCTAGTGGCTTAGTCCACTGTGCTGCCATCCACACACATCCCGAGGTCCTCGACTCAAGACCTGGGGCTGGGACAAACAGCCAAGATCAACAACTAAATAAAATAAAGCGCTACTTCTTTCTCTCTCTTCCTGCCTTCCTGCAGGCTCACCTTCACTCCTACCTGTACCTTTCCTTTAATTATTTTTTAAATAAAAATAAAATTAAAAAAATTATTTTTTAAAAAAAGTTTTTAAAGCGTGAGGGAGTTCCTGACATGAAGAGACATGGTACCTTCTTGAATGATACGTATGACCGGATCCCATTTTTGTTATATAAACATTGGACTGCCAATGCATAGAAAATCGCAATTGGACTTATATCTAAGTATTAGCCGTGTTGCCAACAGGAGCAACATGGAATGGGAGGGAAGGGAGGAGTGGGATTTTCACTTTTTCCTCAAAATATTTGTATTCTATAAAATATTAGCAGGATTATATTAATGAATTATGAAATTTTGACAAGTAAATATATACCCTCCTCCCAATAGCCTGAATCATACCAAGAGTGGAGTGCCTATTCCTTTCTCAATGCCTCAAAAGCAACCCGCGCACACTCTATTTTAATAAAGTCCAAAAAAGGATCAGGCATGCGCGTTGGCTTTAAGTGAATACGTTCTTTCACTCAGATGTTGTTAGTGCAAAACTCTAATGGATAAATAAAAGACTAGAAAGTAGAGCTCCCAGTTGCCCTCCAGACCAGTCTGTGTTGTCACAGAGGCCTTTGGCAATCCGAAAGGAATAAAGTTGAATCAAGTAACAAGGGGAAATCAATAGCTTCTTCATGTTCAACCTGCCCTTCTGCCCTCCATTATGTGACTCACCACACAGAGAATCGATCCGCTTTTCTTCTGGTGGAACATGGGGGCTTTAACATTTTCATTTATATATATTAATTTTTAAGAAGAGAACTTCTCTTCATGGAGCTATTTCCTTTTCCTATTTCAGACGGGTGGGTTCACAGCAGCATCTCCGAGACCTTCATGTTGACTCTGAATGCTAAGCAAACAGTCTTAGAGGAATAGTTCCTGGATCAGGACAAGGATAATCACGGTCGTTAATAACCATCATTCATTAAGCAGTTCTTCCCTTGAGCTCTTCTAACCTACTGTTTATAAATGTTCTTTAATGTGCCAAGTTCACCCCCCACCCCCCAGGGCAGACACGCACTTGGAGGGAAAGTAATTGCCACAGTCATTATGAGCCCAGGCTCGTGCAGAGAGCATTCTCGGATCACTTCTCCCACCTCTGGGGCAGAGGGTTAATGGTCACTGTGCAAGACAGCTTGAGACAGCCGGTGGTGAAATCTAATTACTGGCTCTTGTGGGTGGACCCACACGTGTGTCTTTATGAACAGAAAGGGCTGAAGTAATCGCCAAGTCTGCATGCTAACTACCGTTCAAGAGGCTGTTGTTGTTTTGAAGACCCTAAGGAAATAATCTCTTTATTGAGTCTAAAATGTCCCCCAAGAACATTCTCTATTGCCCTTACCTGATTCCTATGGCTCTGAAATTTTCTGGATCAGGCTACAACTAAATTACCTCCTTGTGCTGTCCACGAGAACCCTGATTATTTCTGTTTGTGTGGAGCCACTGGCCCCAGTGTGAGTCCCTGTCATGCCCTCCCTGCCTTAGCAGCCCCCGTCCATGGGTACAAGAGCACCATTCTCTCTTCCCAAGCAATCTGCAACAGATCTTTCTTTTTAATATTTGACTTGACGCCTTTAAAACATGATTCTTTCCCCCTTTATTTCCTTGTCTTTAAATGACTGAGTCGTTAGAAGTCACAAAGAACAAGCAGGATTGATGGTAAACATTATAATCATGGTGGAAATTTGAAACAGCATTTGTGAGCTATTAATATAATTTTTTTTTCTGAGTTGTGCGTGTGACTTCCAGCAGTGTGTATCTATATTTATTTTTGCCCATGGTAACCTCTTTACTCTCTGGAACCCCTAGAAAACAAAATTGCTCTGTTAGCATGCAGGTGAAGATTCTGTGAATATCCACATCTCTTTGTCACGAATCTGTCAGGTAGCCATGAGCTAAAATGCAAAAGCATGTCATCAGGCAAATAATCAGAAAAAGTCTTCTTAAACCAAATGAATGCCCGAGAAAATCAGCTTCCTTGAGGGAAGGGAGCACTCCACAAGCTGTGCCTGGGAATATTAATAAATGGAAGAGATGCATCTGCCCACAACTTGTCATTTCAGTGTTCCCCAACCCCGCAGGCTGCAAAGACTGGAAGCTTTGGAGCTCTTTTAGGAGGTGAAAGTCTGCCATCTTGTGTTTGCTCAGTAGAATTACCCAACACTTTTTATAAAGTTTAAGAATGGTGGGAATTTACTGGAGGTGTTGTTGCCTGCTTGCATTCTCAAATGAACCCTGGTTGTTCTCTACTAGATAGCAATAACTCTAACACTTGAAGATGACCATCTCGTTGGCATCTTTGATGTCTTACCTTTAAAAGCACATGAGAAGGTGGGTGCTGGATAGGAAGCTCCCTGTGCTGTCAGTTTTCTTCCCTAGAAGCTGCTGAAAAGTGGGGCCATATGGATGCCAGTCACTGCAGTTACCTCTAGTTGTAGACAAATGGGTAATTTCTTAAAGCGCTCTTCTGATGAGCAGAAAAACTTCAGGCTTGTTAGCTAAAGTGCTATTTGCGGGTGCACCTGGAAAGATCCTAGCAGGCGGTGCAGTCGAGCACCCAGTTCAAGAGGCTGATCCATCCATTGGGTGCTCAACAAATGAAAAGTAATGATGCCTGCTGGCATTTGGGGGCTCCTTCAACCTGGACAAATGGGGAGGAAAAAATGACTGCATGTTCCAGCTGCTCTCTGTCGCTTATGCTTTTTTAATGTTAGAGAACATCTGGAGGGGTTTGCTTTTAAAAATCTACTCAATGATTTTTCCACATTCTGCTCCTGCTTTCTGGAGGTCCTAGGAGTTGGAAATGGCAGAGGAAGATTATTGCTATGATAGGTGACCTAGCTGGAGGTCAGAGGCTGGGAAAAAGAGGAGGGAAATGGGGTTTGATGAGCTCCCAAGATCACACTTAGAAGGAAGAGCAGGTCTGGGGGACTGAGAAACTTAAGTGTGTTCAGACACAGCTGCTTAATTCTTTTCAGTTTTCTCGAAATGAAAGGAATGATCAAATCTGTCAACTGATAGTCTTCTAAGTATGTTAAGGTGGTGGGACAACATCTAAGTATGTTCCTATAGCAGAGTGATGCACTCTGTTAAAGGAGGTGCCCCAACAGATTAAATTTGAGGGTATTTTTTCCTTCTTTTTTTTTCAGTGGAACAGAAAATCACCTTGAAGTAAATGCTCCTTGTTCTACAAAGAATGCTTGAGTAGGCTCCCTTGGTTATGTAAATGTCAGACCTGTAGGCCTGGGTCCCAGGAGAAGGAAATAACAAGACATCCTGTGCTTTGAATGGTTTAGAAAAGGTTGTGGTATTTCCTGGGAGGAATTGGTGTGTGGAGCAAAGCAGGGAGGGCTCCCTGTTGAATGCAGTTATGTGGCCAAATCCAGTAAAAAATAAATTCAGTACCTCTTGGATTGAATTGCTTCCTCTCTGTTTTCAAAACACTGTCTGACCTTGACTTTGGTGCCCAGACACAGCTTTCCCCAATTCCCTGGCTGTTTTCTCACTTCTCTCCAGTGCAAGATTATGCTCTTGCTCTCTTGCCTTCTTTAAGGGCTTGGTCCGGCTAAAGTATCATTTTCAAAAGGCAAAACCAACTCTCACACAAACCTAATAAAAAGACAAACACACTCCTTAGCTAATGGAGAAACAATTAAGGTGTTAAAATCACATCAAGGGAGAATGTGAAGAACAGATCTAGCTCTAGAGATGCAGGCATAGGGAGAGCTATAAGTGTATCTAGAGACAGGTATAGTGATACACACAGCCACGCACTTGGGAATACTAAAGTGAACTTGCTAATAGATGCAAACTTGTCAATAGCCCATAGAACAATAAAATGTAGTGTTTGAGGGGTCACCTTTTTTTTCACAGGGTAAAAATTAATTGTATGTCTATTGGGAAAAATTGGGTCAAAGTACTATGAACAACGTTCAGTGGCACGCCTATCGGTTTTCTATAAGCTGAGCTCTACCTCTCTAGATCTCCGTGAAATAGCCTCATAAGACGACAACTCTACAGAATCAGGTAATCCTGGAGGACCCAGAATGCCTAGAACTCTGTTGTCCTTTTCCAAGGTTTTGATAATGTTCCCTGACTCCCTTGAGCTCTCTAACCGTTCTACACTCTCTGGACGATCTTCCTGAAACCATAGCTTCAATTACCTCCCATAACAACTGACTTTCAAGTTTTTATCTTTGACCTAGTTCTCTCAACTCCATCCATATATTCATCTGGCAACTCCTCTTAGATGTTTTTTAGAAGATATTTTCTCAAGGTCATTTAACTTGTTAGAAAAACTGTGGTTGAACTTGAGACTCTTTCTATTTCATAACTGGAGTTGAAAGTTCACAACATTAATGGGATAATTTTGGAAGGACTCAAACTTGGAGGACTAGAGCCTGTGTTGTAGACCCCTGTCTTTCTGTCCTATGGCATGGGGCTTCACCTCTGGGGAGGAGGAGGTTAGAGATGAGGACAGTACCATTTCTCTGGCTGTTCGTGCTGAGTGTTGCTCCCTGTTGATGAGGCAGGAATAGGGGGTACCCCTTTGCTACTGCTGGACTTTTAAATAATGGGAGTTTAAGGTGTCATGTCCTTGATCTTTCTACCTCTCTTTTTCCTATAGGAGGAAAGACTCTATCCAGCCTGGACCTTGAGTCATCATAGAGAGTGAGGGGCGGCTTTTTCCCAATGGAAGCTTCGCAGCTCTTCCGAGGGTATTCCACAACTTCTACCTCCACCCAGCTGGCCCTTTCCCCTTAACGCCTCTGTGCTTCAGTGTCCGCACTTCTCTTCAGTAAGAGGACTTGTCAAGTCCTGTTGGACCCCTCTGGCTTCACAAGTTTAGCAGCAAATGTTGACCTCTGCAGATGCTTATTCTTCCTCTGCGGTGTCCTTCTCTTCTCTTTCTGCCTACCTAACCCCAAGCCCAGAGGCAGTTCAGTCAGCTGAAATCAGACACAGAGATGAGGGTCCCCAAGAGCTCAATAGAGAAGAGCTTGCCATAGAAAAAGGAGGTGGAAATATTTCTGAGTAGGAGGAATTGTGCTTCCAGCCAGATCTAACTACTCGCTTGGTTCTTCAATCTTTTCTCTGTCGGGGAGCCCTCATTTATGTGCTCCTGTGTGGGTGAAGTCCTCTCCGTGGGAGCTTCACTGGGGACCAGCAGAGGAGGGGCCATGTTGCTTGTCCTTAGTGTGTGGACACAGAAACCAGGGAGAATTCATACTGCTAAATCTGGCATTCCCTAACTTGTAAACACACTCAACCCAGCATTCTGGAAAATGAGTTGTGAAAAGAGAATCACAAACTGAGGGGCTCAGGGGCAGAACTGGAAGGGACACTTACTTTCTCCCATCTGTTTCAGTGACTGACTGTGTCACAGAAATGGGCTCTGACACATCTCATCAACATACTTGTGCAGCCTGTGTCATCACTGAACCCGACTCAGCTCCCACCATTGGTCCCTGGATGACGAGGAGGAGGAGTTGAGGAGAGTAACTGTGCCCAGTAATTCCTCTTCCCAGACCTCGTGTTCTGCACAGGGCTGTGCTCTCTGGGGTAATTCTTGGCCCTGGATGACCCTCAGCTCCCAAGACACTCTCAGCCTTTCTTTCCTTTTGTTGCACAAAAGGCAGCCGAAATTCCGATAAGAATTGCATTGCATCTGTTGATCAATTTAGGGCAGTAGTAAGTCTTCCAACTCATCCATGCAGAATATTTGTCCATTTAAGTCTTCTTTAACTTTTTCATGGAGGATGTATTGTTTTTCATGTACAAGTCTTCCACTTCTTTTATTAAATTTATTCCTAAGAACTTTACTTGTTTTGATGTTTCTGTAAATGAAATTGTTTCCTTAATTTTATTTTTGGATTATTATTGCTAGTGTATAGAAATACAACCAAATGACACACACACACAAATGGGAATGCACGTGTATATGCATGTATGTATATACATACATATATGTGTCTTATATCTTATGACCTTGTAAAACTTTGAAAAAAATAGTTTTGATAGTTTTATTGTAATTCCTGGTATTTTCTATGTACAAGATTATGTCTGTGACTAGAGATAGATTTATTTCTTCCTTTCCAATCTTGATCATGACTTCCATTAAGAGGCTGTTTTTATGATCAGTATTGCTCTTTAAATGACCCTCTCCCTACCCTCTACCTGCCCATCACTCCCCCATCCTCTAGGGCTGTCACCCTCTCCCAGGATCACATCTCACAGCAAGCAACTTCAAACGTGGTATCAAGCATCTCAGTCCTAAAGGTGTACAGGGATGTGCCCTGGCCGATTCTTCTTGCGGCTCCAGGGTGTGGGCATCTTGGAGATCCTTCTTTCGCTAGCTTGCCTTTATACCTCTTCCATTTTTCAATCATCTCAAGATAATTTTCAATAATCTTCTCTCTTAAGGCTGCCCTCAAAATTTTCCTCATTTTATTATTCAGAGCAGTTCAGCCTTCATTATCTCATGTACTCCCATCTATCTATGCTCAGGGGCCTTTCACAATAGCGATAACATGAAAAATAAATCCAAAATAAAAATACCCACTTAAGATCTATCAAAAGATTTTCTTAACTAAAGATTCATCTTCCTCGAAGAGAAATTTTACCTCTCCCCTAGAAATCAGAAGTAGCTGCCATCAGTTTTGCTTCCTAATAATAGTCCTCCTGCTTCCTACTGGGAAGTTAAAACCACCCATTACTTTCCTATAGGCCCTAGGATGGGAAGAATCATTATCTGGAAAATCTGAATCTCTCTAGATCCTAGACCTTGTCCTGGGAGTCTGAATGCCACTGCCCACCAACCATCTCACGAAGCAAATAAACTGGTGTGGGGAGTGAGTGTGAGTCTGCTTGATAGCAATGAGATCTCTGCACCTTATGTGAGGGGCGTAAGGGCCATCCCAGGTAAAATCTCTGCTCAGGTCACAGGAAGGAAAAATAAAAGGTAGTAAGTACTGACCAAGTAGCTAACAGTTTGGACTTCTTAGATATCAATGTGTGACTTTGGGCAAATCATTAAACTTTTGCTATGATCTAGCTTATGTATACCTAAGTTTTTCTTTTTTAATTTTTAAGATGAAGATAATAATAGCATTGTTCTCATAGGTTTTTTATGAAGATTACATGAGTTAATTTATGTAAATCTCTTGACACAGTTCTTGGCATCTAACTACAAAGGTGTCAGAGGATAATCAAACAGCAGCAATGCCCTGGGGTGTTCACAGGTGTCCCAGCCAGACTGTGAGGTTGTAAGTGGGCTGGGACTGTGTCTCATCTATGGGATTTTGCATCTCAGCACCAGTGTCTGGCACACGGCAAACACCTTCATCAAATGACTGTTACTTGAAAAAAATAAATGAACTTATTGGATCCACTCAGAGGACATTCCTTATCAAGCTACAGATCAAAAGGAGATGCTATCAAGAGGTTTTGTGAGCCTCCTTCGGGGAACTGTGCCCACGTCACTGGCGAGGGTATGAGGTGAATATTGCAGAGAGTTACATTTCTAAAGTAACAGAAGATGCTTTTAGAAAGAACAGTTCAGAGAAAAGAGCAATGTAAGAATAATGATCTTTATTTATGAGGAAGAAGATTCAGTAATATATGAAAAAAAAAAAACCCGTAAAAGAAGGATGACAAACTTTTCCCATAAAAGGCTAAATAGTAAATATTTTAGATTATGTGGGTCATATAGTTGCTGTTGCAACTACTCACTTCTGCTGTTGTAGAGACAAGCAGACAGATTCAAAATCTAAACAAATGGACAAGACTGTATTCCAATAAAACTTTATTTATGAAACAGGAAGTGGGCTGACTTGGCTCGCAGGCTACCGTTTGCCAACCTCTCTGCTAGAATGATGTCAGGAATGAATAAAGGAGTATCAGTGGAATTGTGAGACCCGAAGAAACAATTTGCACAGAATCGTTTATGAAACAAGAGTGACTACCTTGGTCTTCTGGGGAATCCCTTTCCTGCTGTAAGTGTAGCTCCAGGAGTGCTTAATATGACCACTTTAGCCTTAAGTGTGGTAAATAGGGAGAAGAATGGACAAAAATACATACAATACCATAACTTTTTTTGATTGAGTTGGAACATCATTATTTACATTCAAAGTAGAGAGGACAAATAATCTAAAATGTAGACTCCTTTGAATTTTGATTTATCTGCAGAATGGACTTTCCTATCTAAGTTAAAGAAGAGACTTATGATCTGGGAATTCACAGAATTTCAACCACAATACCAAAAGAAATCCTGAAAGCATCATCTGCAGACTGCTACTTTGGTCTCCTGACTTCCTCCTCCACGCTGGAGCAATGTTCCAACCTCTCCTCTGGCGGAGAAGAGACCTATTCAAGATAAAAATGGCTTATGGGCAGCCTAGAAATGCAGTCTCTCAGGATCACAACCCTCTCAAGAACATATGACCTCTAAACCAGCCTAAAATATACCTTCTTGTTTCTGACCAAGGTTTTCTTTCTGTTTGACTCCTACCTGGAGAAAAGAGAAAGAGGGAAAAGATTATTTTACAGAGGCCAGCTCTTCTTCACAATTCCATCCCATGGAATGGCCCTAGGGCATTTCGAATTAAGTTGAGAATATTTGGTTTTAGCTCTAATAGTCAGTTCTGGTATGTTAATTTCCTAACCACTGGAGTTTCAATGTAGTTGTTAAGTTTGCTGAATCACAGAAGAACTATACCTTCAGCTTGTTGTATAATTATCTCAGGAATTATAAAGGCAATAAATGCATGATTGCTTTTTTTATTAGTACATTAAAGCAGAGATGTGTAATTGGCACTTTAACAATCTAGTGACACCAAATTAGATAATAATGTGATTACAAAATGACAATTACTTTTGGCAATTAATTTCAGTAGTCCTTTTCAATACATTGTTGGAGATTCTTACTGCCAACGAGGAACATGATCATCTAAGGCTGAATGGGAACTATAGGGAAGAGTTAAGTTAATTACTTAACAAAACAAGTGGTTGATCTTTATATTCTTGATCAATGGGTCTTTGGGGTTTAATAGCAGCAGTAACATACTATGCCTTTCCCCTGAATGATGCCCGAATGATGTATAAACTTTTTGTAATGTAATTACCACCCATAAATCACTCCATTTCTGAAATATGGTGAGTTCTGATGGGGGTGAGATTGCTTTTTCACCTTTTATTAGTTTAAGAGGAAGGGAAGAAAAAAATCTTGTTTCTAGTAGAAAGGCAGGTAAGGATGGGAGGTGATTTCTCTACATGTACATGCATACTAGCTGAGAACCAGTGTTCTCATACATAGACTCAAATGTTTGCAAAACACGTATACATGTGTAAAATTTACTCCCAGAGCTCTATGTTTTGGTATCAGTGAGTTTACATGAACTGTTCTAGAAAAAGTTCTAAAACGTAAATCTAGTGGTTTATATCTATCAGGTAAGATTTCTGTAGCTTTTGTATATTTGATAGGGCATTTGACCTGTTTTTACTAGATTAAACACTTGAATATGTAGTATGCCATAATAGCCTTACAATGTTTTGATTAAGTAGCTACTGTCATTGATAGGCAAGCTTATGTTGAAATTGATAATTGCAGCATCACCTTCTCTGCTGCTAGCTTGAAGTTGCATATTTCGTCTGTATTGAATTTCACTACATGCCTCCTGTTCTCTCCTGAAACTGAATAATGAGATTAAGCATCTCTCAATAATGAGAGCAGACACACTATTGACTGATTTCTAACTGCTCAGTTCTCTTCGATCTTTTTTTTTTTTTGTATACAACTCAGTCGCTAAGCAGTTCCTCCTTTGATATTCTAGCACCAGAAACTGTTTTATAAGGCAACTGAGAACATTGGCTGAGGGAGAGCTGAAATTGAGGCCACCTCACAGGAACCTCAAATCGTTTATTTGAAAAGGCCATTTTGCAGACCCAAAGAAATGGTTAAGTGACAGTCACTAGGTGCAAACCTGGGAACACTCATATCTGAAATTCCACTTCCAAGTACTCAGAGTCAATGCATAAAATCAGTCTTTGTGTTTTCAAGTGCTTGGTTGCAGGGTGAATATTTATGACTCCAGAGACATGTACAGCATCATTCACTTATCCATTTGCACATTACACAATTATTTATTAAATGTTGAGAAGTTCCTGGCACTATGTTAGCTATCGGGAGTGCAGAAGGGAACAAAGAAATAATGGTCTTTGCTTTCTTAGGGGAGACGGCAGAAAGAAGACAACTCCAACTCCTTATCTTTCTGTGTATAAGTCAACTTTCATCCAGATGGAATTGTTTTGTTTGTTTCTTCTCTTTCTTTCTGTTCCTCCCTCCCCCTCTCTCTTTCTTCCGTATCCCCTTATTTCCTTTCTATCTTTCCACCATGAATTATGAAAATTATTCTCAGTGTAATATAGATTTGTTGTCACTTGGTTTATTAGATATTAATTTGGGAATGTGAGATGGCGGTCCTGAAGACTGGAACAGTCCAGTCATGTTTCTGTTTAGCTCACACACGTTCCATATATATATTTATATATGTGTGTCTGTCTATGTATATGCATATACATTTTTTTTTACATTTCCTGGCACAGAATTAAACATACCCACATAGAATGTTCCTCATATTTAAAAATAGCTTTTGATAATTCATATTCTCTTTTCTTCATTATCAAAGGAGAAGATAGGAATATGGATTCCATTGAGTGATACCATATATTGACCTCCTGTGTATGAGATACTTTCTGTAAATGATGTTTAATTTCTCACAGGAAATTTTTGAGGCAGCATTGCTATCCTCTTTCTGTAGATGAAGAAATGGAAAGGTCATACAACTTGTGTGTGAAGGAGATAAGGTTCAAACTCAGCACCAAGACAATACAAAGCCCTGTTCCGTTGCCGGGTTCTACCGCTTCTAGAGCCTCTCAGTGCCTCTGAGTTCATTGCCTGAGAATTATTTGGGCTCCTCTTGTTTTCTTCAAATGTCTAGATAGTGGATGCTTCTCTCAATCTGCGAGGATGAGTTAACTGCTTTTTGCATCAGTCAGCAATTGTTGATTTTGGTTTAATGCTAGAAAGATCTTTAATTTTGAACAGATTCTAATTATGATACATCCTGCTGATGTCTTTCAACTTATGAAGAAAAAGGAAAAAAAATTCTCTTTCTGGCATAATGAAGGAGTTGACCCCACCATTAAAGTGTGTGAGGGCCATGAGGTCTCTATAAATTTTACTTTCATATAGCATTATCAGTCACCTTTCACAGGTAGAAAAAAGAGATACACAACACAAACACAGTTATTTTGCATCATTTTGGAGTTAGAGATTAATTGCAAGTCTAATAATATTTACTGAGGCTATTACATTATGGCATTTTTATGAACAAAAAGATGGTATCAGTTGTGCTGATGCTTTTTGAAGTTTTACCATCATTTAACATTTCTTAGAAAGTCGACATAGGGTGTCTGTGAATACATATCGCTGGCTACATATTTATTTTATTTTAGGAACATTATTTGCTTACTGTGAAAATGAAGGTTTTTAACTTGACTTTGAAGACTGCACAGCTAGTCAACTGTGTTTGTAACTGAATAAAATCTTTTAACTTGTGATATGTTGCCTTTGGTTGCTTCAATGCTTATTTGCAATAACTTCTTGTAAGATCTGTGCATAGCAACCCTTAGTGTCACTAGCTAAGGTGTTTTAAGGGGTTAGAATTAATTGCAAAGGTCTAAGTGATACATCATACTAATTTGCTTCAGGGTTTAACTAGAAGCTCAAGGTTATAAGCCTTAAACTTCTTATAGTCACAATAATGCGCAGTGGTGGCTCAAGATGTACATGCCAGAAGGAATCTACTGAAAAAAGCTGCATACGGTTGTGATGCACTTAGAATATATGAAGTACTCATTTACTAGTAATTTTGACAATGACTTACTGAATGCTTATTAAGAACTAGCTACTAGCTACCAGCATAGACAGACATAGAAAAGTGTAAAAAAGCATACAGTATAGAATGGAAGACAGAAATTTAAAATGTGAAAGGACAAAATAATACAGACTTGCAAATTATGATGCAAATTCTGAAGGAAAAATAAGTTTCTGGGAAAAGGATTGATGTGGTTACCAGGAAGGGTTTTGCCCACAAGTATCATGCAGACTGAATTCTGTAGGGTGAGTAAGAATTGACCGCTGAGAAATAGGGAGAAACGCAAGTCGAGGCAGCAGGGCTGAGGAGAGGATGAACTCGGCCAGTGCAAAGAACCAGAAGAGGCCAGCAGGACCTAGAGGGCGAAGGGAAAGTCAAGTGGATCCTGGAAAGTAAACAAATCAACCCTGAAATAGACAGTGAGGAATTAAACAGGCAGCACTACAATTCGATTGACATTTTAGGATTATCACTCCGAGGGGATTTAATTAATGGTGTGGAGGGAGAAGAACAGGAATAGAAAGACCGACGATAAGTCTATGGAAGTAATCCAGGTGAGAGATGGCAGAAGCCGAGCTGTAATGAAGAGATGGAAAACATGATGAGCCCTGGGAGTATTTGAAGTAGAGTCTATACGCTGGCAATTGATTGGTTGTGAAGCTGGTTGGAGAGACTGAACTTTAAATAATAATTTTCAGATACTCAACTTTAGCAATAATTGAAATTCTTCAGCAAAATCCTAAACTACTTTGTAGAATTCATTCATCTAGGCCTATAGTTTCTTTGAATATTTTTAAAGATGGAATTTATTTTTAGACTAATTTTAGTGTTGCTAAGTTTTGGATGTATTTTATGGAATATGTCTAATTCATCTAGATTTTAAAATATGTTGGCATGTGGTTTTGTTTTTATATCTTCTTATCCTTTCAATGTTTGCGGGATGTGGAAAGATATCTCCTTTTTCATTCCTAACATTGATTACCTGTGCCCTTTTTTTTGGAAAGGTGCAGGGAGGAACGAAGGCGAGTAGAAGGAAAAATAAGTTTCTGGGAAAAGGATTGATGTGGTTACCAGGAAGGGTTTTGCCCACAAGTATCATGCAGACTGAATTCTGTAGGGTGAGTAAGAATTGACCACTGAGAAATAGGGAGAAACGCAAGTAGGAAGGAAGAAAGAGGAGGAAGAAGCATTTTTTTTTTTTTTTCATTTTGTTCACACTGGTTGCCTCCCCCTGGACCCAGGACTTGAACCCAGAGGTATGTGACCTGCGTCCTTTAAAAGCAATTGACCTAACTACTGCTCCACCAGGGAGCACTTATCTGTGTCTTTTTATAAAGGAATTTATCACTATTAGTTATATTCACCTTCATAACAAAGGTACTATTTTCTTTGATGATCCCCTTTATTGTATGTCTCTTTTTTTTCATTAATAAATGCTTTAGCTTTATTATTTATTTTTCTTTTTATTTCTTTCAGCTTAGTTTTCTGTGCTTTTTCTATCTTTGAACAGATACTCAGTGCACTCATTTGCAGCCCACTTTCTTTTCTATTGTATACCTTTAGGGCTAAGCATTTCCATTTAAATGTGTCTTAAGCATATACTTTCCTGACCATTAGATTAATATTGGCTGTATAATTTCCTTTGTGAGTTCTTCTTTAGCCCATAGTTACTTAGAAGTTTAATTCTTAATTTCTAATTGCTCAGATTAAGTCCACTGAAGCCAAAGAATGTACTCTGATATGATTTTGATTTTTTGAAATATGCTGAGACTGACTTTATGACTCTGAATGTAGCAATCTGAGTACATGTCCTGTGTGTTCATGAAAAGAATATATATTCTGCAGTCATTAGGTGCAGAGGTCTATATACATATTCACTTGGAAAAATTTAATGGTGTTGTTTGTATCCATTTCCTTAGTGATTTTTTTTTAACTGCTTATCTTAGATATGAAAGAGTTGTGTTAAAATCTTCCACTATATTTGTGAACTTGAGCATTTCTCTTTCTGTATTTTTTGCTTTATTTTGAAACTATGTTGCCATGTGTAAGCAAATGTGGAATTGTTACTTCTTCCTTGCATATTGCTCTTTTTATTATTATGCAATGTCCTTTAACTCTAATAATGTTTCTTGTTCTAAAGTTTTATTTATCTGATAGCAATATAGCTACCATAACTTTCTTTTGTTTAGAGTTTTCATAGTCTATCTTTTTTATTCTCTTGCTTTTAATTTTTCTGTATTCTATTTAATTTCATTGCTTTAAGGCATGTATATTTGTAATACATTCTATCTTTTAATTGCAATATTTAATTCATTTGCATTGTAATATATTCATTGCAGTATATATTTGATATAGTTGGGCCTAAATATTTTTTACTTGTTCTACTTAGTTTACATTATTTTAAATATCTTCTTTATCTTTGGGTTATTTTCTGTTATTCTAACTTAAACATTATTTCACTCTTCCTTTGCTTACCCTAGTGGTTGTATTATATATCTTGACTTATCAAAATCTAATATAAATTAGTACTGTTTTCCTTATACCAAATTATGCAAAAATCTTGGACTAGTGCTGATGCAAGTATGGTTCTCGCATTAGCTGTGATCTCGCAGTCTGTGATGACTGATTTTATGTGTCAACTTGACTAGGCCATGGCACCTGGATATTTGGTCAAACCAGTCTGGAGGTCACTTCAGGGTATTTTTTAGAAGAGGTGGACTTCTTTGAGTAAAGCAGATTTTCTTCCATAATGTGGGTGGTCCTTATCCAATCAGGGGAAGAACTTAAGAGAAAAAGATTGGAGTCCCCTGAGAAACAGGGCTGCTGCCTCCAGACTGTCTTAAGATTCAAACTGCAAATCAACTTTTCCCTGGATCTCCAGTTAGCCTGCTGTGCGGATTTTGTACCTGCCTCTACAATCACAGGAGCCATCCTTTAAAATAAAGGTTTCTCTCTTCTCCCCTCTCTTCCCCTTCCCTCCTCTTCCCTTTTTTCTTTCGCTCTGTATACCCTTCCTTGGTAAACCCCAAACTCTCTTTTTGTCCCCTTACCTTGAAATATTTGCTCAGTTCTTCGGCATCTTGGACAGCTCTGTTGGAATATATCCCCAGGGTAAAGGTAGTCCCCCCAACTCCCACTCCCAAAGGGGCTCATTTCTCTGAGTTTTCTTCTTTTCTTGGCCTTTCTTCCTTTCTTGGCCTTAATTATTGACCACCACGTTAGTTCTCTGACACAATAAAGCAGGTTTAGAACAATTGTCCCAGCTTTTCGAACTGTTCTGAGTGTGAGAGTTGGTCTGATTTTTCTAGTCTGCCATTCCCAGAGTGATTCCCCTGCAGTAGTGGCTGTTCTTTCTCATCAAAATCTGTGCGGGTGTCTCAGAGCTTTCGTGGATCAGGACTTCAGTTTTACTTTTGTAAAATTTGAAGAGCTTTTGAGACGGTGAAGTTAAAATAACAGAAATGTGGGTGGAACAACAAATCTAGAGCTTGAAGGAGAGAACTCTGTGGAGAAACATGTTGGTATCAGTCACATACAGATACTATTAAAAATGATGAATGACCCATCTGGGAGAAAGTCTAGCTGGAGGTAGGACTAGGACCCAGAATGGCACTTTTAGAAACTACAATGTTGAGAAGGAAGTTAGAGGTGGAGCTATGAGTGAAACACTGGGAAGAGATTGTCAGAAAGGAAGGAGAAAATTCATGAAAGGATGGTGTCCTAGAAGCAGAGAAAAAAGAGGATTTAAAGAAGTAGAGAATGATCAAATATGACTTAACCAATGGAAAGTTTGACAAAAAAAGGCCTACAAAGTATCTGAGTATTTGAACCTAGCAAATATGCTAGAGACACTTGATGGATGACCATACTTGTGAAGTAGTGTGGGTGGACAGCTTCAGGAAGAGTGATTCATGGCTGCAGGAGGCCTGCCAGCAATATCACCCTGTGGCTTTCAAGCTCTAATCTGATAATGAGCTCTGTGCTATCTCAACCTGAAAGACTTATTTGAAACCTGTGCTCTGTCCTTTTGGCAAATAACTTGGGTAATACCTGTCAAGAGTAAAGAGGGATGTTGGTGTTCCCACCTCTTCCTCATATGTATCAGTTCTTCAGGGAGGAAACCTGTAGTTCTTGTGGGCGTAGCAGCACCTCCTGAGGGGAGCTTTCATGGTTCGCCCCCACAGAACCCTCTAGAACACTGGATGTCTCACCAGAGCCAGGAGGCAGAGGACGGTTGACTTCTCATCCTAGAGATGTGCACTTTGTCACAGAAAGCCTTTGCTATTTTGAGCTCCCAGTGTAGCTTTAGTCTTTGGTTCAGAGGAAAATGTAGGCTAAAGGAGAACTTGTTATTTCTATTTGCTATTACTTCAGAAAAGTCCAGAGACAGATCAAAAACAACCGGCATCATCGTGGTCTCCCTATTTTCCTAGAAGACATTAAAGGTTGGTTGTTTATCTATGGAAATGCTGGGCAACGCGTGTGTGGAGAGTTTGATGACTGGACACCGGATGATATCTCTGCCATAGTAGAAGGGCATCTGCACAGCAAAGGAAACACAATTACCGCAAGAGCATGTGAGATAAATGTGGAGTAAAATCCAGGCCTGCACTCTGAGCCTATTGACTAGGGGCCCTACATAAAATGAACTTAGTCATTTCTTTAATTTTTATGATTCATACCTGATGAGGCAATCAGGGCTGGGAGTTGGCCATGAAATGAAATTCTCTCAAAGAGAGAATGCTTGAGAGAGCAGCCATTCTGCTGCTTTGGGGAAAAGCTGTGTGCACACAGGTTAAGGATCCATTAAATGTAGTCTTTTCTCAATGTACTCCCAGATAAGCTATCTAACCTTACTCAGCTGGTGGCTCATGATGGTTATTAAAAAGGTTCTGCTCATATAAGATAATATTTCCATACATGAGATTAAATCATGTGCTGAGTGACTGGTCAGATGACACAACACTGAAATGCCTTAATTCTGAGTCACTTAGTCTCTGATTTAGATCCCTAAATGTAAAGTGGGCGTAAGAGTACTTTTCTGCCTATACTATAACATAGCGATGACCAAACTGGAGAATGTATGGAAAGTGCCAGATAAAGGATATAGAACTGTGTTTTCTGTAATGTATTAACCTCCTTTTCAAAAACTATTCAAAAACTATTATGTGACCTTACCTCCTGTCAGTCATTGAGTGTTGGAAATCCTCTTTATGGTATTATAGCCTTGCCCCATTTTATCAGTTTTTAGCACTTATAATCACCACAAATCCTTCAGAAACTTAAACGCAAGACTAGTATAAGCACTGAGAAAAATAGCCAAGAGTGGAAGCTCTAAATGTCATAGACAATATCCTACTATTGCTCATGCTGCCAGTACAGAAAGAAAGATTCATTTAATTGGCTGGTAACAGCTAGAATAGACATCTCTGCCATCCCCAAGCCATAAAGCATAGGAGAGAGAAAGCAGAAGATTGATATATCAGCCAAGGTTCTCCAGAGAAACAAAGTCAAGAAGGTGAGTGTGTGTGTGTGTGTGTACACACATATTATACACATGTATATGAGGATATTTATTATAAAAATTTTATTATAGGAATTTGCTTCTATGATTATATAAGTTGAAGGATTCTGTGACCTGCCATCTGCAAGCTGGAAAATAAAGAAATTTGGTGGCATCAATTACCCCGAAGTTCTGAGAACCAGAGAACTGATGGTGTGAGTCTTGATTGGCGTCTGAAGGTCAAGCAATATAAGCACCAATGTCAAGGGCAGGAGACGATGGATGTCCCAGACCAACCAGAGAGAAATGTGCTCTTCCGCTGTCTTCTGATTCTACTCAGGTCCTCAGTGGACTGAAGATGCTCCCTGCATTGTGGAAGGCACTCCACTTTGTCAGTGTAACCATCTATGCTAATCTCTTCTGCAGACATACACAGAAATAGTATTTTACAGATATCTGCTATCCTTTAGCCCATTCAAATGGACACATTAAAAAAAAAAAAAAAAAAAACAACCAAAAAAACCAATGACACATCCTCATAGAGTAGCAGTTAAGTCAATCACTTCCAAAGGACTACAGGTCACATGCTCCTGGGGCAGGCAGTGGGGAGGCACAGCGCAGAAGACAACCAGTGTGAACAACTAAATAAAAATAAAATAAAATTATTCTTTCTCCTCTCTCTTCCAGCCTGCCTACCTGCTCACCTTCATTCCTGTCTGCACCTTTTCTTAAAAAGAAAAAAAAAAAAATCACAGTTGGAGGAGAGAAAAGAACAAAACAAAATAAAGAAAGCAGATGTCAGGAGGAAAAATTTAAAGCTACATTAACAGTTAAAAGTGATAATGAGGGCAATTGTAAGAAGTTCCGAATCAGTATAAAAATAAATTGTTAAGTTTTTAGATTTAGAAATTCTCTGAGATCATTTGGTCTAGGGATGGAGAATACATAGGTCCTGTAAGTCCCATCTGTGTCCATGGCAGATACAGCTGCTCTATTATTGAACATTTTCTGCTCTGCCAAGGCATCTGAGTGGCAAAGCAAAGAGTGACCCCTAGATAAGGTACCTTCATGTGGGAAAGCAAGGCATCTCTGCTAAAGCCTACCAGAACAGCATGTGAAAGGATGGCTATACCTCCTTAAATTGTCTGAATCTCACCTGCTCAGATGAACAGATCCAGGGGATTGGACATAGAGTTGTAGTGATCTGTCCAGGACTAAAACACAACTTCCTCTTTCCCCACTGAGAAACTCAAGATCCATCTTGGGGTAGAGCTCTTTTAATGAAGACTCTTCTGGAATGGTTGGGCAAAAGTAGAGAGAGGAACATTTTTGGATATGATGGTTTAAATCAATGGCTCTTGAGTGGGAGTTCTGAGGTTTAGTGGATCAGTTTGCTTGGGCTTGTAGCCAAGTACCTGGGGCTGATGGCTTAAACAACAGATAATTGCTGTTTTATCATTCTGGAGACTAGAAGTGCATGATCAAGGTGTCAGCAGGGTTGCTTTCTTCTGAATGCTGAGAATCAGCCCTAGTCTCTAGTGGTTTGCTGATAATCTTTCATGTTCCTAGTTTTGTGGGTACACCACCCCAATCTCTGCCTTCACGTTCATGTGGTTTTCTTCCTGTGTGCATGTGTGTCTCTGTGTTCTAGTTTCTCCTTGTTATAAAAAGACAGCCATGTTGAATTAGGATTCACCTAATGACTTAATTCTAACTTGATAACCTGCAAAGACTGTATCTAAATATGATCACATTCTGAAGTACTAGAAGTTAGGTCCTTACCATATGAATTGGGGGAATATGATTTAATCCCAAATGGTGAGGCTCAGCTTCCTCTAAGTGTTAGATCTCTGGCTAGGGAAGCCAGAAGGAATCTGGAGTAATAGCTTTCTTAATGAAGTCATGTTTAACATTGTTTTAATTTTTCAGGAAGTTGCCAGTAACAAACCATGTGAATGAATTAATAATAAGCCATTATGAGTTCTATGCTTATTGTACAATGTGGATGCTCAAGGTGCATGTTACTGTAATTAAGGAGAGGGAGTGACCAGGTGGAGGTGAGACCCAGTGGCAGAGACAGATTCCTATGAAACTGCAGAGTGAGTGCTGTACTCTCTCTTACTCAAACAATTAACTTAGCAACTTTACAGGACATATTTGCAAGTAGCAGACACAGGCAGCAGGGCCAGCAGATAATGAAAAACTCAAGTGAGAAATAAATCCCAGAAAACCAAGTGGTGTGACTAGAGAGCTCTTTGATAAATACAACATGTTTCTAAACACTCATTACATTGCATTGTGATCCCCAAAGCTAATTTATTCTGATGTTTAAAATTATTTTCCATGAAAAGACTTGCTGTGGGGAACTCAAAGTTCTGGTAGACCAACCCGAGAGTTACATCTAAATGATTTCTCTGGAGCAAATACATTTTTAAGTCCATTGTTGGCTCACTGAGTTTCTTTGGCCTTGGGATCCAGAGGGTGCCATCATGTGCTTTGAGGCTTTACTCTTGCAGAGAGAACCAGAGGGTGAAGATTCAAAGCTCTGTTCTCAACAGACACCCTCGGGCATGAAATTCTTGTTTGGTTGGGTGAATTCTTTCAGGGGCATGCTGAAATTGACTGATGGTTTGTTCCACTCTCTGACAGTCTGCCCACCCACACTCTTTCCTTTAGTTTATAATTGTGCTTAGTTAATGCACATACAATATTCAAACACATTACACACAAACCTCAAATCCCCCTCAAAAAGACTAAATATTCAAAAGAACACACACACACACCTGCACACAGACACACGCACATGCACACGCACAAAATCCCTCCTTCACCCTTTTACATAGTTTTCTAGTTCTGTTGCCTCTGGTCAGCCTCCATTAGTAATTTTTTAGGT